>JAHWFO010112432.1:1350-12842 GCA_023313115.1 Rhysida immarginata | reverse complement strand
TAACTGTGTCACAATAAACTTCAAGAGTTTTTCTTTAAGAATCCGTAAGTGGTGTGTCTATATTCTGAATAGCTTTGATGTAATAAATTTTTAAAAGTGTGAAGTTCTTTTGTAATTACCCTGTACATCACAGTGCTTTAATTATACAGTATATACAATATTCTTTCCTGTAAAGTTCCGGATTACTAGTCTCCTGGACTCCCTCTAGTGCCAAGTTTGCTTAGTATATTCTATCATGGGGGGCTAGAGCGGTGAGAAAAGTTTAGAATCCTCCATCATTGTAAAAAAAAAAAAAAAAAAAATTAAAACCCGCACTGACCTAAAACCCCGCACCCCCCCCCTCTTCGGGATGTAAAAAAACTGTATACCTTTCGGGTTATTGACGCGAAAATACGGTAACTATCATCTGTTGACTTAAGCAGGCCGGATTGTTATTATTAGGTTTCTGAGATATCACTAGGAAGTGCGAGTAGATTTCACTAGGAAGTGAAAGTTGAATCAGCCTCAGCTTCATGAGCATTTTTACGTGGTCACTGGACGAAAACATACACTACAGGAAAATGAAAAAAAAAAAAAAAAAAAAAAAAACACCAAGAAGGAAACGATTAATATAAACGAAAATATTCCGTGGAATGCAGCTGTATTTGCTGATAATCACAAAAACCACAATGTCATGTAACATGGTTAATACAAGGTTGAACCCCTATGAACTGCGACTTTGCAATTCTGGCACGGAGTCTGTCGTATTGAGTTCCAAGCATCCTGGAAAACCATTAGAGGACTGACCTTACAAATGGCACAACACCTGGCTGAATGATGTTGTTGATGTACCCGACATTGCCCTAATCTTAAATATCACCGGCTATAATTTGCATATTATGCCGTGCTGTGGCGTAAACACTCACTATATGTAAATGTCATGATTGTCCGGCAATTCCGGTAGTGTATAAGTAATGGATGAAACCAGAAGCAAAACCTAACTTAAGAAAAGTTTTTTTTATTCTATTAATGAGTAACTCAGCTTAGTTAATGATGAAGCATAATGTTCTTTAGAATATTTTATTCTTTTCCATTATTATGATTGTTTGAGCTAAATACAACTGTAAATGCATGTCATAAAGTGTAATCTTCTGATTTAAAACTATGTATGGCTTCAATTCGGAAGTTATTTGTTTTAGAAGGGCTTTGCATAAAATATACACAGAGGCATACGTCTTGAATGCTCATTCGTGAAGCATAAAATTTTATTAGGAAATTGGTATTATAATATTAAAAAAAATATTATTCTTAAAGTCGTAGAGTGAAAAATGAGTACACTAGGAGGAAAAAGAAGTAAATGCCAACTGAACTTTGCCTCAGTCTTCCAAAAGACAAATAAAACTTTTACGTAAGTTCTTTTCCTTTTCTTCTTAAGATCGATATTTTAATTTTTCATGTAAAAATGCACGCGGCGTTTTTTTTTTGTTTTTTTTTTGTGCTGTTAATCTTTTAAGAAAACGAAAAAATATATGAGGCAAAAGATAGAAAAGAAAAGAAGAATACAGTTTAAAAAATTTTTTTCTCCTTTATTACATTTTTTTCCCTTTAAATTTAATAATTTGATCATCTCTCTCTTTCCCTCGTTCTCTCTATCCTTGGAGCGAAGTAACTTAATCAAAATGGGGAGATAAAAAAAAAAAAAGAAATCTTTTCCTCGCGGACTTGATTTTCTCTGACAGATTGAATCACCTCTCCTTTCCAAAGCGGGGGTCTTGGGAGAGATGGCGCTGGCACCGAGTCTCGTGTAACCAATCCACAGGTGACCCCCGCAGGGCACACGAACCGTCTCCGATGACGAATCTCACAGGGTGGGAAAAAGGGTTAAAAATAAGGTTGAGGGAACATGAAAATTAAAAAGAGAGGGAGAGGGGGGGAGGTAGACAAGAAAAGGGAAGAGATGAAATACACCAGTTGCACGATGGGTACGACTGCATCAAAATAAGGTGACGTCATATCTGGGAGAAAGCTGCGAATTATTCTTACTCAAAACTATACACATCTGCGGTAAATAACGCCTTTTTATTTTAAACTGTGCGACATAATCATCATCATCATCATCATCATCATCATCATCATCATCATATTAAATCAGAATATTTTCGATTATGTGTTTTTAATTTTCAACAGATCCGTGGTAACGAAACGCGAGCTGGGTAACAAAGCCAAGCTCTCCGTCTTCAAATCTATCTTTGTCCCCATTCTCACCTATGGTCATGAGGCTTGGGTAATGGCCGAAAGAGTGCGATCGCGGGTACAAGCGGCTGAAATGAGATTTCTGAGAGGTGTGGCAGGTATTACCCTACTGGATAGCGTGCACAGCAGCACAATAAGGGAGTCTTTAGGTATTGAGCCGCTACTTCTCCGCATTGAGAGATCTCAGTTGCGCTGGTATGGCCACGTGAAACGGATGCCGCAAACTGGTCTTCCTAGGCAGTTGTTATTTTCCAAGCCGGTGGGTAAGAGACCAAGGGGTCGGCCTAGAACCAGGTGGCTAGACTACACGGAGAATCTGGGTTCGAGTCGCTTGGGTATTACCAGGGAGGACATGCACCTGATGGCGGAAGATCGCGATCCCTGGAAATCCTCCATAGGGCTGCTGCCCCCGCGACCCTAACGGATAAGCGGGTTTGAAAAGTAAGTAAGTAAGTAAGTAACAGATTCTTCACAGAAAGGTTTTTTAAAAATTGATGCATTTGCATATTAACTAGTACATAATAATTCAATTAAGTGAGAACATTTACAATGATTATTATTTCTGAAATTATTAAAAATTATATTTTAATAATGGTAAATGCAGTTCTGTTTGAAAATGTTACTTCAACTTGATTTCAAATTTAAATTTATACCCTTTTACATTTAACTATGCATCCTGTCAAAAAAAAAAACCCGCATCACTCACCCTTTGAGTTGTTGCGCGGCAGCCAGTGATGATTGGCTGTTGCGTGAATCGCACGTGGGTGCTTTTCACCTTTGAATGATTGAAATCAACACTTTTGTTTTCCTTTGTTTTTTGTTATTATTAGAAACACTATTAGAAGTTGGAGCAGAAAGGTGCTAATCGGAGTCTTCAGCGGCCTTCAGCCAATGATATGTGCATTTGTTTTGACGGGTGCATAGTTAAATGAAAAGGGTTTAGTCGGCTAAGACTCTTTTAAGCCTTGCTTAGGCTTATACAGGATGTCCCAAAAGTCTGGTCTCATGAGGAATATAGCAATATTGCAGGGTGATTATAATTAAAGTTTAGGTTTCAAAACGCTATAAAAAAAGAACCACTTAGTAGAATGACGTCCAATTGGAACGGAATGTTATTGAAGAAGGGGGAAAGCTTATGGCAAAAGAAAAAAAAGTAGATCCAAATTTTAGCAATACCCTCACTTAATTCTCGCAGATTTTTTTAGAAGAGGATGTTGCTGTCGGAATTAAGGAATCTTTCACGTTCAGGTTGTTTGTGGAACGTACTGTCCATCCATGAAGATCAGGGGACAAATTCTATACCAGTCAAAAAAGTTACATACAATGACACCACCATCAGAACCTTGAGTAGCTTTGATAAGTTGTCCTGGATCTATTGCTTCATGAGGCTACCGCCAAATCCTCCGCCTACCGTGCGTCAAAACAACGTGTATCTTGATTCATCTGACCACGTAGCCTTCATCCAATCTTCACGACATTCGAGACACCTACTGTAGACGAACTTTACATTTCTTTGCAGAAATCAGAGTGGTTTTCGTATAAGCTAGCCTTGACTAAAATCGTTTGTCAATTGTTGTTGCACAGCTGTTTCGTTGTTTCAATCGTGGCTAGACGAGCACAAATAACGAGTTCCCTTTTCGAAGTCAGCCAGGTCCTTTTTTCCCGTGCTTATCAAGTTTTACGATTACAAATCGCCTTTCTTCTTCTCTAAGTAGATGATGAGTATACGCTTGAATCACAGGACATCAAACTATTTTGCATAAAATCGGATTAAAAGGAAATTTACAGATGTTTTAGATTCATTGGTCAGTGTGTGTACTTTTGGAGAGCATTGATGTTTTTTTTTTGGTGTATAAAGGGACATTCAATTTTAACAATTCATACTTGATCGATATATCAACTGAGTTTCGAATTTGAAGAAAATCGATCAAGTTAGAGACGAGTTTTATGAGGAGGGGAGGACAAACAGCAAATTTAATGCATACCAATACATTGTGTGAAGCACACTTGAAAAGATGATAATTGTTTTTCTACAGTGATTAAAATGTCAGTGTTTAATTTTGAAAGTACTGCATAAGCTCAATTAAAATACATGTTATTGAATTTGGCAAATTGCCCATTATATAAAGAGACCTCATAGCAAGCAACACGTAGTCGAGGATCTATTAAGATAATGAATGAAATTCATTTTGTATCGGTATAAAAGCAATCATACACGAATTTATGTGATTGACTATTCAAATTTGTAACGAACATACATATACGTCCTAATAGCAATTTTTAATGATTACTGAGAAAGCCTTTTTAAAAATTAATATAAACTTTACAGAGTTAATCAGAACATTCATCCCCGAAAGCAACGTTCAGTTTATTTAATCTTTAAGGTGAACTTCAAAATTATGATTAAAAAAATAAACTACAACGTTCTATAGGAATATATATCTTTTAAGAAAGAAGGAATCCTAAGTGGCTTAAAACTGTAAACACTTCCTAGAACTTAACAATTTATTAGAACAAGGAATTGTTTAAAGTTTGATGTGATTTAGAATTTCTTCATTTTTTTTAACTCAAGATTTTAAAATTTGTTTGTATTCCTGTTCACCAAAATGCGAGTTCAGCTATTCAGCGATGGATATCATCGTGTTGACACAGTAGAAACTACGTCTTTTCTGTTGGATATTGGGCATACTTAGAAGCTCATCTTTCAAACAAAGAGATGCCGACCATTTGGTAAACGGAGGAAGTTCCATAAGAGTTCATCATTGGGTTGTAGCCGCCGGGTCATTATCATCAAAGGTTGGAACGTTTCGATGCCGCTTTCTTGTGGCTTTTGTCCTTCATCGGCACGAATTTTAACATGATTGCTGCCATTTTTCCTCTTCAAGTAAGAATGAGCTTAAAACAACAAGTAATCAGAGCGTTGTCCTCTCTGTTGTTCTAGTACCAGGAATCGTTTAACCAAGCACTCCACTTCAAATTCCATGGAATTTCCGTTGGTTCTGTTGTAATGGAAATGATTACCAAAATAAAAAGCTCTTCAAAAACTCCCGTACGAATGAAAGTTTACTTTTCTCGCGAAATGAGATTCATTAAGTTCTCCCGTTCACGGATCATGTTTTTATGCATATTTTAATCTAAGACCTTGTTCACTTAAAAAATACGTAGAAAAAGAAATATTTTTTAAAGAAGCTGGACACAGAAATTTGGCGAGTGCGCTTTCGCGATCGCCGGGCGCGATTCTTAAGGCGAACACTATCATAGGAAGCAATTTATTTTTCTTCAACGCATGCAATAAAGCATTATAAACATTTTAAAGAAAAGTTTGTTATTTTACAATGAAAAAAAAATATTATCTTGGGCAGGATCAAGTCGGTTTTTACCTGAATTTTCAATTAAATTGTCGCTAGGCGATTAGCAACCGTTCTTCATTCACGTAATCAAATATGAATAAACCGTACTAACTATTAAAAGCAGAACTGGCAGTGGTGGATTCTGGTGGCAATTTCATGAAGCACTATATAGCCGCTATATGGGATATATTTTGCTTCATAATTAGAAATACGTTACAGTTTTTATAAATAAGAGTACTTTTATCTTCAAGGTCTCTCATAGGCATAGATTTTTTTTTCCTATTTTCTGCCAGAAAAGTGATTAACCTCAAAAATTAAATTTAAGATAAGCCGGGTGTGTCCAATTAAGTTTGCAATTCAACTTGGAATTTAAATGGACACGCCCATTTTTTTATTTTTTTTTGTTGGACAGATTGGTTCATAAAGGTATTCAAGAGTTGCCACGGCTATGAATAATCTTTTAGCAGTTATATTGACAATCTGTCGGTTTATACCTTGAATCACGTGGTTCATGGTATTTCAATCTTATGGCCCATGCACCTCATAGTTGGTCTGCTATATTTACTGAAAGTCAAATTTCTCCCCTCTATTGCATAACGCCCAAGCTTAACAATGTATTTTAACGAACAAAACTATCAGTTAATATTAACATGGTCTTTTAATCTTAAAAGACCATGATACGTATTTGTTGCGTTGTGTTCAGCAACAATATTATTACAATCGGTGAGAAAACGCTATCAAAAATAAAAAAATAATGATGGCAAATGATGTCATCGGCCAAAAATTGTTACGTCATCATTAGAATTATAGCTACTATATTATACCGAGCTGACTCGACCGCCATTACGGAGCCCAGTTCTTTTATTCGCATCATTGCTATGACATGTGTAATCCCTTGTAATCTCCTTGCAACTCGTAAGGAGAATACAGAACGCGAGTCACCAGATATGTTTCTAGCTTCATTTATATGACCCTCTCTTGACGAGAAGAGGCAACATTATGCTCTTTTGACATATAAATATTAAAATTTCTTCGAAAGTTGGTAATAATAGCCTTCCATTGCACTTCCATTGCACTCTGACATATCAGGCACTCTTCTTTCTATTTCTTCCAATTTTAGCTATTACCGCAAAGATTTTAATCAGCAAGATAAAAATTCTCGCTCTTGTAGCATGCATTACTATTACAAGTGGGCTCCGTAATGGCGGTCGAGTCAGCTAGGATAAATACAG
Source organism: Rhysida immarginata (assembly GCA_023313115.1). NCBI lineage: Eukaryota > Metazoa > Arthropoda > Chilopoda > Scolopendromorpha > Scolopendridae > Rhysida > Rhysida immarginata. The sequence goes on along the minus strand of JAHWFO010112432.1, from coordinate 6,028 downwards.
TAGCTCTAATTAGAAGGACAAATTTAGGGCTTATTATTGGTAGAAATCATGGTCTGTAGAAGTCATCGAGCTCCACCGAAAAATGAGGGTAAAGTTTCTAGCTCCCTATAGGGCGGAAACTCCATTGAAAAGTGGCGCTGCATGTACAATCGGCCCAACTGCGCCTGCAGCACCGCCCTATCGGGAGCTGGAAACTTTAGCTTCATTTTCAGTTTCAATGGGGCCGGAATTGAATTGGGGCACAATTTGATGACACAGTACTATCGAATAAACAATATAATTGATAAACCCAGGTAAATGCATTACATAGCTCACTCTTGACATTGGGCATCAACTATATAAATAAAATAAATGTACGCTAGATCACGCTAGATGTCGCATAGATTGCATTTGGACCATGGGGACCTATGGGGCACCTAGCGTGATCTGAATTCCCTAGCTTCTCTAAACAGTGGAAAATAGCTGAAGCTCGATGACCATTTATTTCTAGAAGTACGATTAGCAATGGAACAATAAATGACGTTTCAGTGTGCAGGCCTTCTTTAACTAGGTGGTGGTGCACTACCAGGCCTGAACATGACGTCAATAATGTATTGTTAAAGCACTAAGACTGTGACGTTGAACTTCTGTAATATCAACGCCACCTAAAGACAAGGCCTGTTCACTGAAATACCATGCATTGTTACATCATCATCAGAGGCGAGATTTGGGGCTTATTATTGGTAGAAACCCCTAATTGTTGGTAGACATCCAATAATAAGCCCTAAATCTCACCCTCTGATGATCATGTAACAATGCATGGTATTTCAGTGAACAGGCCTTGTCTTTAGATGCATTGGTAATATCAACACCATAACGACGTAACAATGTTTTATCTTTTCCATGTTCAGGCCTGGTAGTTTCTAGAAGGCCGTGTGTTGCCTCGGCCGTAACCACCGAGAGAGAAGACCTCCGCAATGAAACGTAATACACTGTTACATCATCATAGATAGGGCAAATTTATGACTTATTATTGGTAGAAATGCGATTAACAACAGCCTTTTTAGCCTGATGAACAATAAATGACATTTCAGTGCGCAGGCCTTCTTTATCTAGGTGGTGTTGATAAAAACACGTTAATAGTGAGTTTGCATATTGTGCGGATTTCTCAACAATGAAACTGCTAGAGTACAGTCTCAGTTATCCTGGCCCATTAATAACCGGGCCCTCTATTATCCGGATGACTGGTGGGAAATGTTGTGATGAGCACGTGAAGAAAACCTGCTAATGTGTTCTCGTTTTTCTTTTTCTCCCGACATGGAATCCTCAGAGTATGGATAAACAGCTGCATGCGCAGGGAAGTGATGGAATAAAGTGTATTTTTACGTGAATTGAATGCACTGTACTGTATTTCTGTTTTATTTGTACTCTTAAGAGTCTACTAGAATGTAACACCATGGCAAGTAGTACATGTATGTCGAAGAGGAATTTTTAAGCATAAACGAAAACATAGAAATATGAAAATGGCGCAAAGCTTTGGGGATGATGTTGGGCATTCCTGATATTAAGAAGCTAAAACGCAAGAACTCGTTTATCCTGAAATTTCAGTAATTCGCAGTTGTCTAAATTATAGGAGACAGTACTGTAGTTCTGGCAATAAGCATTTGGCAGTATAAATAGGCAGACAGAAAAGTATTTTATCTTCGCGCAACTTACTGCTAATAACGATGGAAAAACTGTATTCACGTATCGTTTCTTTTGACTTAAATAATGTCTACATTTCCACTAACAAAACAAAATTCTCTAAATGAATTTTAGATGCTTAATTAGTGGAAAAATTTACAGTTGGAAACCTGTGGCTAATTATTCGAAAAATTGGATTTAATTCTCAGACTCACGCTTAAATGAGCACCTCCGTTCTAAAAAAGCCCGAGAAGGACAAATTTTAATCAAATTTGAATAAAATTGTTCACGTGTATAATTAATTAGATCAATTTTGACCTGTAAAATAACCTGTAGTTATATAATAATAGCCCAAGAGCAATTTAGTGTTAATAAATTCAGTTATTACTCCTTATTAAATAGTTAATTAAAGTTGTTAATTTTGGATTGACGATAAACAGTTATCTTCATTTATCTATTAAAATAATTATCTTAATAGTGTGTAATTTTCGTATGACCCTATGAAAAAGGTTAAAGCGAAATAGATTGCGCATTCGAGTTGTTTGAAACCAAAGTTCACTTTAAAGATCAGTTTTATCCCTCACGCCAAAGCAAATCGATTATAAAAATGCCGAATGCATATTCAGTCATTTGTTTGAATACTGGAATCGTCGTAGAAGCTTTAATACGATGAAACAGATACATACGATTTAGCAATAGAAAGTTGGAAAAAAAAATTTTTTAAAACGATTTAAAAACTGCATCCACACATTGAAAGGAGTTTGAAAGCAGGGGGAAAGTCTGAAATAAAATTTTTAAAAAGAAAGCTAACTAATGAAGTTGTTTGATTCTATTTTTTTTTTTTATTTCATACTCCCACTTGAATGCGAACCTCGATTTCCCAGAATGCAACGCGTATGTAATTTGTGAAAAGTTAATGACCAGTGATTGCTTCTAATCAATATTAATTTTGGTTGAGGAACCGAGCGAGTCTCTTGATCGCAGTCAATTAAAAAGAATCCCGCAAACTCAGTTATTAAGAGTTTTTAATTAGCTGTAATTAATTACAGGGAGAAAATCTCACTGGAGACAGAAGCCGAGAGAGAGAGAGAGAGAGAAATTGGAAACGCTTCGAATACGTGCAACATTTTGAGCTAACGTTTCACTATTCCTCTAAAATTGTGAAGGAATGCTGAAACAAGAATATATATAACGGATATATATATTTTTTTTAAATAAAGTAATAGCAGTAAACACTGGGTTGTAGATTTCTTTTCTACAAGTAAGCCTTAAATACGTTTAAGTATAAAATCTAGCCACAGTCATTAAGGGGCGCGGGTTCGAATCCCATTGTAGGCTTGTGTCCACTTAGCAGTGATTTACTCGCGGGTATACACTCCATAAAGGGAGTGTTAAATGAACCGAACCAAACCTCAGTGTCCGTAAGAATCTAGTTAACTGTCGTGTTGGTACTTTCTGTTGAGTTGCATTATTGTCTCCATTACATTTGTCTCTGCGAGCAAGAACGAGAGGATTTAAAAGCGGCCACAGAAGCGTAAAAAAGGTGTGGAAATGGGAAACTAAGTGCAAAGAAAAAAGTTCCTTAGTTTATAAAGGCTGATTTTACCAAGTATAAAGTATTTAAGTCATTTTCATTTTTCAAATTTTCAAAAAAAAAATGCTTTTTTATCTAGAATTTTCTTTCCCAGTTATTTAAACAAGTTGTTGAGGAAATTTCCGAAACAATCGAATAACTTTAAAACAAAAGGTGCTAAAGTTATAATTGTCCGTGCCCGATTGAATAAAAGTATCCCCAGTGATCCTATTGAAAGCGCTGAGAAGTTACGAAAACTACTAACTTTTGATAAATAGAGGAAAAAATCCAATTAAAAAGTTGTAGAGCTTCACGATTTAATAGAAATCCACTCTTTTCATTATGAAAACAAAAGCATAACACTCGTACGACTTCCATTAATCGGAACTCCACGATTTATGGTGTTGCACAACTCTCCTCGTTTGAGCAACTGTAATTCATTTTCGCAATTGCAGCTCGTCCGATAACTGTTTGCTTATGGATTTCCCTCCTCGCAGCTTTTGCGGATTCGGGCTTTGAAAGACTGACCTCTGCAGTCACTTTTGCAATCCTTCTCAATGTCTTTTTGTTTCTTTCAGTAGGCTGAAAATATCAGTTGAAAACGCTCATGTTTATCAGACGACGTTTCTCCGAAAACTGTATATATCATCAGCACCTATACCTATAAAAAAATGGGGAAGATGCATGGATTTTTTTTTTTACAAATTAAAGCACTGTTTCATACAGATTGTGTTATGCTAAATACGAAATCGTTGTTAAATTTATTAGAAATATTAAAGAAACCTATTAAAATTAGCGCTAAAAACATGAAACCACGCCTCCCAACGAAAACGATATCTGACGTTACTTGCCATCAAACCACGGCCGTACTATATCTCCAGGCCTGAGAACTGACGTCATGCTAGAGGTCGGCGAGGCATGAAGTCGTCTTTCTGTCATTTTGACGGAGGAGATAATTTTTTTTTCATATTCGTTTAATTTGATTAAACATAATTTGTCATCAATTAAAGTATTTCAATGTTAAAGTATTTTCGTTGAGAAGGGGGTTCCCATGGCAACCGACCTCTAGCATGACGTCATCAATCCTCAGTTGTCAGGCCTGATAGATATAGACGGCCGTGATCAAACGCTTTACGTGTACGTGAGCTCAATCTCAAGGCTTTAACCATTGTCGTTGATAGTGGGGAGCAGGCAAGGCCGAACTATAAATACTTGGGAGCAGGCAAGTGACATCATGTTACTCACAGGCTATGACGTACCGTTTTCTTGTGGTGTCAACTTTAACATTTTTTTAGAAAACAACTATAAATTTTTTATGCCATTGTAGCCGGCCCGGTGTCTGTACATAGAAAATATTTAAGAAAATCTTGTGGACAGGTTTTACTAATACTAACAGACAGGGCCGTAACCAGAAATTTTTTCCGGGGGGGGGGGGGGGGGGGG
>JAHWFO010112399.1:12413-40640 GCA_023313115.1 Rhysida immarginata | reverse complement strand
GACCATAGGTGAGAATGGGGACAAAGATAGATTTGAAGACGGAGAGCCTGGCTTTGTTACCTAGCTCTCGTTTCGTTACCACGGATCGCCACAGTTCACGTCTGACACAGCTTGCTGCACCGATCCGAGCATCCAATTCTTTCTCCTGCCGTCCATCACTCGTGAATGCAATCCCGAGATACTTGAACTTCTCCACCTGTCTCAATGAGTTGTTATCATAAAAATGACACAAACACAAGACATGTTAAACCAAACTATGGAACTACAGCACCTGGTAAATTTAATTTACAAAATTCAAGGCTATTTAGCTATATGTTACACAAACAAATATTTTAAACAATGAAAAATTAATAAAGATAATGACAAAAAAATGGAATACTTCCTTTCTACCGACAAAAAAATGGAATAATTAACAAACTTACGCAAATAAGCAATTCAAACTAGGTGAAGTTTATTGTTACGACTACGTTTCTGCTTAATATTTCGTTGGCCATCCTTATGCGAGAATGACAGCGTGAATTCTTTGCGGCATTGATGATATGAACTTGTCACATTCCTCCTGAGTAACTTCAGCCCAAATTGACTTCAATTTCACTTTCAAATCTGCTATGCTTGCTGGTTTCTCGAGGTATAGACGTTGTTTCACATTTCTCCAAAGGTTCCCAATGGGGTTGAGATCGGATGAGTTCGACGGCCATGAGAGAACTGGGATATGATGGTCTTCTAGCCACTTGCTGATTGGCATCTGGGTCTTCAAGTGCAGGTATCAGGAAAGCATCCAGAATATCTTGGTAAACAGCTGTATTGATGGACCCGTTGATGAACCCCAAGCGTCCAGTGCAATATGTTGATATGCACTCCCACACCATGTTAACACTTTTCTTCAGACGTCGCGGTTCATGTGCCTCATTCTTACGGCGCCAAACTCGACAACCTTTACCATCAAAAACTAATTCAAATCGCGACTCGTCGCTGAACAGTACTCTTCGTGTTTCATCAACAGTCCAGTCGACGTGCTGTTTGCACCACTGCAACCTCTTATTTCTCTTCTTCGGAGTTAAGAGGGGCTTGGTTTTTGGAATACAGCATGGAAACTTCAGATCATGTAGACGTCGAACTGTCGTCCGGTGAGATAAGTTCACGTACCGCAGCCACTGTCGATGAAAGTGCTTAAAAGACTGAAATGGGGATTTCCTAACAATCTTCTGGAAAAACCTTTCATCTCTGGGGGTGGTTTTCCTTTTTCTTCCGCAGTTTGCACATTGTGCAGTCCATATCCTTGAGCGTGTCCTCCCAATATCTTAGAAACTGCTGACTGCGAGCACTTGGCTGTAATTGCTATTTGTTTCTTGGTAAGGCCATGTTCTCGTAATGCCAGAATTTGTTTGTGAAAGGATGGTGACAAATCTCTAGAACCTCCATGTTGAGAAGCACAAATGGAATAACATTGACTTTTGCACAGACTTATACTTGACCGGTCAATTTGCATAAAAAGTGTTTCTACAGGAATATTCCATTTTTTTTTCGGTAGAAAGGAAGTATTCCATTTTTTTGTCATTTCTGAAGATAGATTATCTTTATTAATTTTCCATTGTTTAAAATATTTGTTTGTGTAACTTATAGCTAAATAGCTTGAAATTTGTAAATTAAATTCGCCAGGTGCTGCAGTTGCATTTTGGTTTAACACGTCTTGTGTTTGTGACATTTTTATGATAACTTCAATTATTCCATTTTTATGACACAAAGTTGTATATATTATAAATCAGAGTCTGTTGGCACGTTTGTCCTTTTACAACTCAGAAAATACTCAACGAATCTCCACGAAATTTTCCATGTACGTAGTTAGTGTCACTGTGCTTTAAGTAGGGTACTTTTTATATCGTATTTATATAAATTTTTAAGTTATTCTTATTTTTCGAAAAGCTGAATTGTTTTCGAAGGATGTCACTAGATGGTGATACTATCTCATCGAAAAGTTAGTAATAGTCGGCTGCGAGCTGACAGTTTTGTTACGTTGTACGGTCGTTAAATTATATTGTTATGTTTGAGATATAGGCGAATTCATGCAACAGAGGGGAGAAAAATCGCTTCATCCAAAAATACAGCTATCTAATTGCTGACTACAACAACAGAATTTGCGCGTGTTATATACAATTGTAAAACCAGGGAATTAATAGACCATGCTAAAATTTAGTTATATACAATTATAACTTTAATTTGACATATAAGTATTATTTTATTATTAACTAATTTCGTTTATAGAAGCAAAATTACAATATATAATGATTAAAGAGACCATAGCTTAATTTCAGCATCAATAACGCAAAATATCATCATACAAACCAATGCGTATATTAAAGATAGACCCAGAAACCTGCCAGCATATTTGAAGTGGGAAGGTCTGCCTTCAAGAACCGTCATGGCCGAAAGTGAGCAAAACACATGGCTAAACATGAGGGTACCTGATTAATAATTCTTTCACACACCGATCACGGAATGATAAGTTGATCTTTTCGTAACTTTGTATTTGATCATATTTTTCGATGAACGTTTCAATTTCAATTTCGTTTCGATCATCTTTCAGTACGTATTTTTGATTTATGGTTGCGGAAAGTGATTCCTGATATTTTTTTTCGTGTCTATTTGTATGGTAGTACGCGGAAACTTTGAGGAATGGTTTTGAATTAATTATTCGTCGGGCCCAAAATTGTCAAAAACAAAAAAACCACACAGCTAAAAACACCACGGCTCATTCCTGCCCAGAACTACCATATGGCTTCAATTGGCTTCACTTTGGTGGCGATGATAAAAATAGGATTTGGGATCTATCTTTAATATACGTCATTGGAACAAACAGCCAGAGTAACATCCGATGGGCATATCAGCTAGGCTTTTGTTTTCAAAGGATGTCACTAAATGCCGATGCCAGAAGAAGAATGTTTCATATTATTCATTTTTTCCAGACTTTCACGGTCGCATGTACATATTTTCAGGAAACTTTCTTTTCTCACGGTCAGTTATACGTTGCTTGCTTCCGCGTGTCAAGCTGTCGAAATTTACATGTTTTGTGCCACAGGGGAACACATACAACGTTGTTTACCGAAATAGACTTGAATATACAACTACTTTGCCTGCATAGCTGATTCACTTATCTTATCATTTTTTTTTTCATTATTTACTTTTATACATATAATTTAATTTTCTTTTGTTCCCAGTTCATTGTTCATAAATCATTATTTTTGGTTGAAAATGATTATGAAAGGTTTGGAGAAGGTTTTCTATACTCTTTCTCATTTTCTTGCATTTCGTTCATACTTTGTTAATCATAGTTCAATTTTTAACATAATACACAGTCGTTAAAAAATTACTCAACGCATCTTTTCCACCCAGGCGAAGCCGGGTAATATTGCTATTATAAATCAGAGTCCTTTGGATTGTTTGTCCTTTTTCATTTCAGAAAATACTCAACAAATCACCACGAAACTTTCCATGTACGTAGTTAGTGTCACTGTGCTTTCAGTAGGGTACTTTTTATACAGTGTTTATATCAATTTTTGTAGTTATTCTTATTTTTCGAAAAGTTGAATTGTTTTCAACGGATTTCACTAGATGGCGAGAAATAGAGGGAACTAAAATCGCTTATTCCATAAATACAGATCACAAATGGTTGACTACAACAACAGAATTTGCGCGAGTGCACAGACCAGGGGATTAAAAGATCGTGTTAAAATTAGTTATATGCTAAATAAAAGAAATAAAAAACTTTTTCATCACAACAAAAATTAAGGAAAAATACAACCTGAACCTGGAATTTTTTTCCTTAATTTTTGTAGTGGTGAAAGAGTTTTTTATTTACTATTATCCACATACATATTTTTTCCTTTTTTGTCATATTAGTACACATTCTGTTTACTTTTGTGCCTTTATTCCGGAAAAGTTTTCACTTTTTTCTTTTATTTTTTTTTTTTAGTTATATGTTATTGTAGCTTTAATTTGATATATTAATATTATTTTATTAACTAATTGCGTTTATAGAAGCTAAATTACTATATAATGATTAAAGCGACCATAGCTTAAATTTCAGCTTCAATAATGCAAAATTTCATCACACAAATCAATGACATATATATAAAGTATTTAAAGACTGGATGGTTAGCCGGAAGACGGGGACTGAAAGTTCGCAGTGTGGCCGTCCGCGGATGGTTGATGATCGGACAGAAAGGAGACCGTCACGAATGATAAAGGATAATAGAAGGGCAACTGTGCATCAAATCACTGCTGACCTTAATCAGGGGTCCTCCAAAACGGTCTCTGAATGCACTGTCTGCCGCACACTGCATCGCATGGGATACGGAAGCCGAAGACCTGTCCGCACACCTTTTCTGTCTGCAGTCAACAAGCGGAAACGACTCCAATTCACTCAGGAGCACAAGGACTAGACTATCGAGCAGTGGAAACAAATCATGTGGTCTAACGAGTCACGATTCCATTTACATCATGCAGACTTCCGCTTTAGAATCTGGCGGAAACAGCACGAAAGCATGGACCCCGCATGCATGAATGAGTAAAACTCTAAAGGCCGGTATCAGCTATGTTATGGTCTGGGTAATGTTTTCCTGTTATGCGTTTGGACCGATACTACGTGTTGAACAACGTCTGGACGGCATAGCATACCTGCGTATCGTCGCTGATCAAGTCCACCCTGTCATGTTGATGGTGTACCCCAGTGGATATGGCTACTTCCAGCAAGACAATGCGCCTTGCCACAGAGCTCGTATTGTGCAGAAGTGGTTCCAGGAACATGAGGGGGACTTTACCTTACTTCGGTGGCCCCACAATCCCCAGATCTCACTCCAATTGAGCATTTGTGGGACGAAGTCGAACGAACCATCAGACGGCTGGATCCACCACCGACCAACCTAGCACAACTAGATAGTGCTATCCATCACACATAGTGTCAGATTCCTCCCTCCACCTTCCAACATCTCGTGGAATCAATGCCACGAAGAATCACCGCAGTATTAAAGGCAAAAGGTGGCCCAACGAGATACTAACAGGGTGATCATAATAATATGCTCACTCAGTTTATAATTGGGAAATAACCCATTATTAGATATCCCATTGTTAGATTTTTTCTTTGTTTTGACAACGTCCACCGTCGCTGATCATATATAAATGATAAACCCGTAAACCTGAAGTGGGGAGGTCTGCCTTCAAGAACAATCATGACCGAATGTGAGCAAAACACATGGGTAAACATGAGGGTACCTAATTAATAATTTTTTCACACTCCGATGCGGAATGATAAGCTTTTCTTTTCGTTAACTTTGTATTTGAAGTATTTTATAATATTTTATAAACAATTTTTCTATCATGGTTTCAATTTCAATTTCGTTTCAATCATCTTTCGTAACGCATTTTCGATTTATGGTTGTGAAATGATTCCTGATCCTTTTTCGTGTCTATTTGTATGGTTGTACGAGGAAACTTTGAGGAATCATTTTGAATTAATTATTCCTCGGGCCCAAAATCGTCAAAAACAAAGAAGCCACACATCTAACAACACCACGGCTCACTTCTGCCCGGAACTGCCATGGCTTCAATCAATACCTCCTAAAGAGAAAGTCTCTGCACGGGCCGGCTCGGTGGCCGAGAGCGTTAAGGCGCAGGTCTTGCCGCTCTCGTAACCAGCGAGTTGCGGGTTCGAGTCCCGCCAAGGGCATGGATGTGTGTGTTTGTCTATTTTCATCATCATCCTTTCATCCCATACGGCTAGTCTCCTGGAAGAGGGAGATGCGAGCTGCAAATCCAATCCAAGTCTCTGCACGGAAAAGTCATACATTGACGGCATTGTTATTCGTATTTTAACCAATAATAAGCCCTGAATTCGCGCTACTATGATGACGTAACAATGTATGACGGTTTCCGTGTAAATGCTTTCACTATAGAAGGTGTTGCCTCAATTGGCTTCACTTTGGTGGCGATGTTAACAATAGGATTCGGAATCTACCTTTAATTAACGTCATTGGAACAAACAACCCGAGCAACGCCCGACGGGCATATCAGCGAGACTTTTGTTTTCAAAGGATTTCATAATGGTTCACTAAGATGTCGTCCGCGGGCTGTGCAGTATCCCTTGGAGAAACGGAACTCACGTTGGACCGATACGAATTATCCATCAAGCTTCCTCGCTTCTGGTGATTGCGTCCCTTGAATTCCGAATGTGACCTCTCCTCGCAGTGGGTAGCTCGGAAGAAATGATCCTTCAATGAAAAGTCAAAATTAAAATCATCTTTAACTTTATCTTGCCTTGTACGCTGATTCCCACAGTGGCCTTCTGCAGGGTCGGTAGACGAGGTATGCGGATGGATTAAACTCGAGAAAGTGTCCGGGGCAGAATCGGTGACAGCTGAAGAAACCACCAATTCCTGGAAATGTGAAGAATGTGTATTCATAAATTTCGCCCTAGAACTATTTTTACCCGTCAAAGTTCTCGTCGCGCCAGCATTCTTCTATTCCTTATTCATTAACGGGCATGGTTTCTTCAATCCTGCCGCGTCACCTATCTGATTCCTCATTAAGGCTGGGATCGGCACACTTTTCTAGCGACACCTTTCCCTTTGATTTATATCCACTTTCAATCCGCTCATTAATCATTCGTTCCTGTAACACCAGTAAGAATGCTTTATTTTCTCTCTTGACATTGTGGACTGTTCTATTTTCACTGAGGGGCTCTGGGCTCGCTCTCCACTTTACATTTCCTCTACGCCTTGCTCTTCGTTCGCGTCGGTTTTTTTGCCAGTCGGCCTTCACGTGTTATGCCATCAGATTGATTATTATAATTTAATCCAATCTGACGGCATGAAAATAAATCATCATTTTTGGTTTTCAAATGATTATGAAAGGTTTGGAGAAGGCTTTCTAGACTGCTTCTCATTTTCCTGCATTTCGTTAATACTTTGTCAATCATAGTTCAATTTTAAACATAACAATCAACCAGAGAGAATCGGAGCCAGAAACTGTGGACAAAGATAACAAGGACGCAAGGAAACTATACTTTGTCTCACTAAACGAAAAAAGCTGCAAATCCGTATGGGAAAGCCACGTTACCAATTAGATTAAAAAAAAGAAACTGAATCCATAGAGGCTAAAATGAATCTGAAACAGTGCTTCATATTTTTGAGCACTATACGTGCGCAGTCGGAGACTACGGGGCAGAGGTGAACAAGTAATGATGTGCTTTCCCATTCTGCCTTGCAGCTTTTTCATATAGGGAGACAGAATATACTAATCCACAACAAAAGTTCATTCGTACGAATGCGCATTTCGGCAGCCAGGCTGCCTTCGTCAGACTTGATCAGGACAGAGAGTTCTGTTCAGACGAAGTAAGAGACAATCGGGGGGGGGGGGGTTCTAGAAAATAAGGCGTCGACTACTTAGGTCATTTTGCGCCTTTTACACAAGTGATAACAGTACGCAGCCCGGGACAAATCCATGCCCACGGCGGGATTCGAACCCACAGCCAGGCGGACTCGAGAACTAGAAAGCCGACGCCCGAGCCCTCTCGGCCACCTGGCCGGCAAGAGACAATAGGCAATCGAACAGTGAAGTGTACATTTCTTCAGATGTGACGAAAGCAGCGCTTTCACAAGCTCATCGAACCAGAATAAATTCCAAATGAAATACAACCCAAGCGGTCTTCCATATTATATAAAAAAGAAAATAAGATTGACGATTGTTAGAAACAAAATACAAAATACAAACGAATGAAATGCAAGGCGAAAGAAGATTTTCACATCTTCCAGTAGTCCGGGAATGAGACGTTGCTGATGTCTTCAAAGTTGATGTTAAGAATGTGCCTTGGTTTTCGATACTTCATATCTATTGAGATCTTCAGTAATGCGGTCTCTAGGTCATTGTCATGAATCTTCATCTTCTGCACCATAATCAAAAGGAGGTCCTGTATAAACTTTCCGATGTGGACCATATCTAGATCTGACTGGATGGATTGGTTTTTCACAGTCCTTCTGTCCAGCTGAGCAATGGTCCTCAAGGTAACATTCTGGAATGACTGTAGCTCACTCCATCTGCTTCTACACGCAGTTGCTTCTTGATAGTCGCCCACGTAGACCTGCCATAGAGGAGTACTGTCCGAATAATCGACTTGTACAAAAGTAACTTATTGTCGATGCTGAGGGTGCTTTTGCGGCCCAAGAGAGCTATGAGACTGTTCGCTTTGTTCAGAGCGTAGGTCGCTTGACGATTTCACGAGAGTCTTGAGTCAGTGATAATGCCAAGATATTTGTAGTTGTCTACCCAGTCCAGTTTCTTACTTAATAGAACAAGAGAACCTGGGGGAGGCTTGAACTTTCTGTTGAAGTACATAGCCTTGAACTTTCCGACATTAAGGTTCAGCTTCCAGCAGTTAAACCAGTCTTCGAACATCTTCAAGGCGTGCTGTAGCCCATAACGTGAGCCGGCTTGTGTGCCCATGTCATAATGGCAGTATCGTCAGCATAGAATATGGATTACAATTTTTGGGGTTCGGGAAATCATGCATAAAATAATTAAATATCACGGGCCCGAGGACAGAACCTTGAGGGACACCGGCCTTTACAACACCGGGCGTGGATAGAATTTCACCAACTTTAGCTTGGTAGGGCCTGTCGGTGAGAAAGGATTTAACCATCAAAATCAGATCGGAAGGAAACCCGTCTCTAATCATCTTATAGAAAAGGCCCCCATGACACACTTGGTCAAAAGCTTTATGACATCGAGGAAAACCCTCCGCAGTACCTGGAAAGGTTCAAGGGAGTGCTCAGGTCTTCTTCGAGCCTCTATATCTGTATCTGACAAGAGTGGCCTACACGAAAGCCAAACTGATCTTTCCGAAGTAGATCAATGACGAGACAGTCTTCTTGGAATCTGACGAGGATCGTTTTCTCTAAAACTTCAGACATTGACGGGAGCAGACTAATAGGTCGGTAGCTCGAGGGAATTGCTGGGTTTTGCTTGGGGATACTCAAAACAATAGATTTTTTCCAAGATGCAGGGAATTAAGAAAATTTTCAGCAGTCGCTAATAATATTGGTGAGATAGTCAATAAAGTTCTTTGGGAGATTAATAAGGGCGTTATTGCTCACGTTAAGATAGTTAATAAAGTTTTTCCTAGAGCCTTCTTCTTTTTCAGTTTACTGATGATGGTGGCGATCTCTCCGGCCTCGATGTTGTTCTTTGTTAAATGCTGCGGGACTTCATCAAAGTTGACAAGGCCATCTTCCCCACGCTGAGACATGATTTGGCTCTCGGGATTGTTGTTGATAGGAGTAACAAATTGCATTTCTAGTGAATCTGCAATGACTTGGGCCTTGTCCTGACCTGTTTGCACATAGTCACCTTGTGGTGTACGGAGTATAAATCGTATCATTCTTCTTCTTCTGTAATGCTCTACCATACCCCAAATGGAATTGTCGCGAGCCGACAAGCTTTTGAGTTTGTCATTCCATCTAGCTTCGCGAAGCTCTTTTATCTCCTCTTGAACTCTTCGCACTAGCGTGTTGTACTTGGTTTTAAGCCAAGGTTCACGATAGCGTTGCCATAGTCTACGGGTCCTGTTTCTTTCAGCAATTAGGCGCTGGATTCCAGGAGTGAGTTGGATTCGATGAAGAGGTTTATTCTCTGATGGGTAACAAGAACAACAGGAAACCACTATTCCACATCAGAGGTTTATTGCAACGTATGCGCATTTCGGCAGCCAAGCTGCCTTTCTTAGCGTATACAAGAACTTCTCTGGTCTGATCAAGTTCTTATATACGCTGAGGATGACAGCTTGGCTGCCGAAATGCGCATACGTTGCAATAAACCTCTGTTGTGGTATAGTGGTTTCCTGTTGTTCTTGTTAATCTGTGTCCATAGTTTCTGGTTTCATCTCCTTCTATACTCTGATGGGTAGTTACTAGCTTCTCATGGCACTGTTAATACATCTGGTGATGTCTTCAACACGTTGTTGGATGTCGTCTGTACAGTACGCAACGTCCGGATGGCAGCCATAGTCCTTAAGAATATCTTTGTAGAGCTTCCAGTCTTGATGGACGAAGTAAGACAATTACATAGATGTATATATAGTAAAAAATGAATAGTTACAATCCAATCAAAAGGCAAATAAATAGATACAAAGAAAAATAATAAATCTATAGGCTAGCTGAGATTAACCAATCAAATATCATCATTGTTTTTTTGTACAGTAATTTTTCTTATTGTTCTATGTGGGTAGATGTAGAAGTTTAGCCGCATCTCTCAGTTGTGTTACGTTCCGGGAGCCTGCGTCACTGTTTAGTAAAATATTTGAATGTTCATGGGTGATGGCGTAGGTTTCCAGAAAGTTTAACAACCTGGGGTCATTCGTGCTGCATAAAATCTTGATGTATTCATCTTTATAGTCGTGTTGGAGGTCTAGAATATGGTCAGCAAACCAAGATACTGCAAATTTGCAGTGTCTTATACACCTCAAGTGTTCGTCTACTCTCGTCTGCACTGCTCTTCGCGATTGACCGTAGTATACTGCGTCACATTTGGCGCATGGCAACATATAGATCCCAGGTCTATCTTCTTGTGGAATTATATCCTTTGGGCTCTTTATCGGTTTTCCAATTGTGTTGGGACTCTGGTAGACTATAGAGAGGCCAAAGACTCTAGTGATGTCCCTATTCAGTTGTTGATTGTAGGATAAGACTAAAATACTTCCCGGTGCTTGTTCCTTTTACAGCGTTGTAATATTCTTCAGAAAAAGCTTTTGCATTACCTTCTTGGAGATGCTGCTAATAATTTATTTCTGGCGTCCATTCAGAGTAGCAAATTCTTCAATCGTTCTGAGTTCATTATTTCTGCTTTCATCATTCAGAGGGATGACGTGCGCCCTATAAACCATATGACGAAATGCTGCCAATTTGTGATGATGGTTATGGTTTGAGTCGTGTTTAATAAAGTTAGGGACAAAGTTTGCTTTTAGGTGGATGTCATAAATCAATTCCTGATTGTACCTAGTTAATCTAATGTCCGGGAAGGAAAGGGTTCTGTTGCTCTCTATTTCCTTAGTGAAGTTTATTTTAAGGCACAAGCTATTAAGGTTGGACAAGAATGTCTCAACGTCTTCCTCTTTCTTATTAACAATTGAAAAAATATCGTCGACATATCTTAGCCACACTCTCGGGAAGTATTTAAACTCATTCAATGCTTGGTTTTCTAATTTCGGGATATAGATATTAGCAACATAGGGAATGATGCTACTCTCCATAAGAGGCATATCTGTCATTTGGTAATATCAGTTGTTAAAGGAGAAAATATTGTTTAACAGAATAAACCTCATGATACTTATAACCTCAATAAAAACTCCTAAGAGCCACTTTTTCTCATCCATAGTGTCTTCCAGAACTTCTATTGCTCTTATAAGCGGGATGCTCGGATATAGTGCTTCTGTGTCAAAGTAAGTTAATACGTCATTATTTGATACCCGTATGTTTTTCAATATTTGGCATAGTTTTACTGAATTTTTTACGAAGAAATCTTGTCCATCTAGGTCCAATTTAGTAAGGAAGTTTTTTAACATAAATTTGGCCAATAGGTCAGTAGGATAGTTGCTATTGTTATAGTTAATCTGACCTATTGGCCAAATTTATGTTAAAAAACTTCCTTACTAAATTGGACCTAGATGGACAAGATTTCTCCATAAAAAATTCAGTAGAACTATGCCAAAAGTTTAAAAACATACGGATATCAAACGTTTTTAAGTAATTTTACTTCCTTACATACTCATTCGTGTTCATGTTCAGAGAATTTGTTGGCCACCCCTTAAGACACCCACTTAAAGTTTCAATTATAATGCGGTGAGCAAAGTCGCCACATTGCAGATTATTTGAACAATCTTCAAGTTTTGGTTTTGACAATTTATTTTGTTTACAGTTTCGTTATATCTGAATAAAAGAGAGGGGTTTAGAGGACCAACAAAGGGGCTTTTGATATTCAGTATATTTTTTTAATTCGTGGTTAATTGAGAAAAGTTCGTAGAATTTGAAAATCCGAAAGTATTCTTTTTCTAATGAAGTGAAAATTGAGTTTGAATCATGACTCTTCACCTTTAATTGCGTGGGAAAGAAAGCCAGAAGAAGGGTGGCTCATCACGTTGCTTAGCTACAGCGAGCGTTGCTGATGATGGATAGTGACGTGAAAAACCATGTGCCGGTTTTCAAAAACAAAGATCCAAGTAGAGTTTCGACAGACAAAATTTAGAAAACACGATGCATTAAAAAGTGGGAATAAAAGACAAAAACGAAAAGA
The DNA here is from genome assembly GCA_023313115.1 of Rhysida immarginata. NCBI lineage: Eukaryota > Metazoa > Arthropoda > Chilopoda > Scolopendromorpha > Scolopendridae > Rhysida > Rhysida immarginata. The sequence continues at coordinate 28,307 of JAHWFO010112399.1, read as the reverse complement.
AGAATCATCATTGGTAGGTTTGTCATCATTGTCTACAGTGTGAGCAAAGCGATCATTGCGAAGTGAATGGCGGGCTTGGATGCTGTAGCACGAACGACTGTTATTTCATGCTCAGCCTGAAGTGGCTGTCAGTGGCTAAGCAAGAGGACGGATCAAGTGATGAGTCGAATGCAGTGATCATGGCAGCTCAGAAGCAGCTGACTGAAAGACTCCCAAGTGCGAGCGGTGAGTTCAGCAAGTCCAGGCAAAAACGTATAACTTGGTCAGCGACAAACTGAGCTCAATACCTGGAGTTCTTAGGCCAGCCTGTGGCTGTTACGAGAAAAGGGGGCCAAGCGGAAAACTGAGGACGTCGGCGAGCAAGGCTGTCGATGGAAGGGATCAACGAGCTAGGCAAGGGAGAGTAATGGTGGAATCAACACAACGGGCCACTGCAGGAGCAGGTTGGACGGAACTAGCTTCGTTAATCTTTTTGGAAATTGGAAGCGAAGTACCAAGCAAGTTATTCAGCGAAATTTATAGTGCAAATAGTGAGTATGCTAATAGTGATTATTCACAATCTTCAGTGGCACATGGTGAAACATTGAAAGCTAAGTACATAAAATTTGTTAATATTTTGGGCCCCCACGTTAACCTCAGTGATTGGTTTTGACGTTAACCCTACGTTATTCATATTTATCATTGATTATACTTTGACATTTGAAACTTATCATAATTACATTTATTTAATCTTTACTTTAATTACAAACCATATTAATCGTTAAGAATTGAAATAAAGAATAAATATTTAAGATTAAAGAATGCTTTTGGCGTATTTAATTACTATTACTAAAAAAAATTATTTTTTTTTTGTCCGCAAAAAATGCATTGTTGCATGAATTGTTGCATGAAAATGAGTTTAGCGGGATAAAGTTTGAATACCATTGTTGTAGTCGTTGGTTTAACGGAATTTTTCAATCTTAGTCCACGGGCCATAATATACACTATATGATCAAAAATATCCGGACACCCCTCACAGATCATCAATTGGCCCAATGTCACATGATAATGACTTGCACGTCATTTAAATAGCTTCCCACACCTTCAGACACAACTCTGCTTGGACATTGGCAAGAATGGGTCGTTCGGCAGAGCTCAGTGAGTTCCAACGTGGAACCATCGTTGGATGTCACCTATGCGGCAAGTCCGTACGTGACATTTCCAGCCTTCTTCAGATACCCAAGTCAACAGTAGGCGATATCATTATGAAATGGAAGACCCGGGGATCAACAACAGTTCAACAACGAACCGGTAGACCCAAGAAGCTAACGGACAGAGACCGTCGAGTGCTTCGTCGTGTCACCCGCAGCAACCGGAAGTCCTCGACGGAAAAAATTGCCACAGAGTTTCGAAACGCCTCTGCAAATGATGCCAGTACCATGACAATTCGTCGGGAACTGCACACGATGGGATTCCATGGCCATACTGCTGCCCACAAGCCCCACTTCAGCAGGGTCAACGCCAAGCGACGTCTGGAGTGGTGCAAAGCCCACAGAAACTGGACAATGGACCAATGGAAACGTGTAATGTGGACAGACGAATCTCGCTACACACTCTGGCAATCCGATGGACGAGTTTGGGTTTGGCGCATACCTGGAGAACGCTTCTTACCTGAGTGCACAGAGCCCCACAGTCAAGTTCGGAGGAGGAGGAGTCATGGTGTGGGGCTCATTTTCATGGTACGGACTGGGCCAGCTCGTTCCTGTGCAAGGAATCATGAACTCCGACCGTTATCTGAATGTTTTGGACAACTGTGCACTTCCAACGTTGTGGCAATTTTTCGGAAATGGGCCATTTCTCTACCAACACGACAGTGCTCCGTGCCACAAAGCGAGGCGTGTACAGCAGTGGTTTGCGGACTCAGGGGTCGAAGAAATGGGTTGGCCGGCACAAAGTCCCGACCTCAATCCTATAGAAAGTCTGTGGGATGAATTGGAAAGACGCTTGCAGGCCAGATCACCTCGGCCAACTTCTGTACCTGAACTGATTCTCGCTCTTCGGGAGGAATGGAGGAACATTCCGGAAAGTACCTACCAACATTTGGTGGAAAGTCTTCCCCGAAGGGTGGAAGCTGTGATTCGGGCAAAGGGATGTGCAACGCCCTATTGATTTCCATGAAATCGTGGCTAGAGCGCAAACGTGCATGTGTCCGGATATTTGTGATCATATAGTGTATTTAAGATAAGTGATTTTGACCGGTTATTCCAAGGGTGGTGGAAGGAATAATATTTCATAAAATTAGGGTGCTCTATACTGTCTTTTTTTAATAATGTTTATTGTTGCCTTACAGTATATTGTGTCAGAATTTAGCAATCCCGACCGGTTTCACCTTTCTTTCTCGGCTTTTTCAAGGGTAAATTTGAGAATAACATGCCTCGATATTTAGTCTTCAAGAACATAATAAGTATTGGGTTAAAGGTGATTGGATAAAACTGAGGTAACATCATTTGTTGGAGGAATAGGGGTTGTGGTGATGGAGTTTGGATGAGTGAAGTGAAGGATGGGGGGAGGGAGGAGGAGGAATGGGAATGAACAGCTCATATGATAAATATATGAATTAATAAAGGTATATACATACAAAAATATATAAAAGGTAATTACAAATAATTTTCTAGAAGGTTCTATATTGTTGTCTCAGTTAGAGAATTATAAAATTTAGTTATAATTATATTATTACCAAAGATGTTTTGTCAATTATTTTTTTTAATCATTGAAGAGTTACACTCAATTATTTTTAGTCAATTATATGCCAATTCATAAACATTGTATTAAAATAATGAATATATTGGTATAATATACATATAGCAATAAGGAAGATATTTTTGTTAATAACTTATATATACATATACACGTATACATATTTATAGATATATACATACATACATACATACATACATACAGACAGACATAAATACAGAGGTTGAGTCAAAAGTAGTGGCCGACTCGGGAGGGGGGGGGGGGGTAGAGTTTGACGAATTCTGGGCGAAGACCATTTACCACAACGGTATATCCAGTTTATTAAGAGAAAAGAGTGGGAAGAAACGTCAGTAAGAATTTGAATGCCATAGACATTGTTCCACCTGCGTCAGCCAGTGTAAAAAATATGCAGAAAAGTTGATGGTACGCGGGCTTCTTCGTCACTATTGGAAAAAAGGGACCAGTGCGTGAGCAGCAGCCGCCGAAATTTTCAGGGTGGAAGGTTAGGGTGTGACCAATGAACGGACAGCACGACGGTGGTTCTCCCGCTTTTCGTGTGGAGACATGGGCCTGGAAGATGCGCCAAGGAGTGGGAAGACCCAGAGGAGTGGATGACGCAGCCCTACGGCAGCAAGTGGAAGCTAACCCAGCCAGCATCACCCGTGGACTAATGGCGGACGTCGGTACATCACAATCAAGTATGGTTCGACATCTGCACGCCATGGGAAAGGTCAACAAGAGTTGCCGAGTTGTGCCCCACGAGCTGACGCCCACGCAAGCACAACAACGGGTGAAGGTGTGTCGTCAACTGCTGGAAAAAATCGAGGTTCTGCCCCATCCAACATACAGCCCCGACCTGACACCTTCCGACTACCATCTCTTCCGGTCCATGGCGCATTTCCTGCGTGGACGGCGCTTCGTCAATGTCAGTGAGGTTGCAGACGCCATGCGGAGGAGTGGTTTCGCGAGGGTATCCGACAACTGGCTGATCGTTGGACGAAGACCATCGAGCACGATAGACTCTACTTTGAAGATTAGCAATGAGTGGTTCCTGTCTGGTGCCCATTTAAAAGTTTGCGCGGTGATCGGCCACTACTTTTGATTCAACCTTTGTATAAAAATTAACTTATATAAGACATTAATAATATCTGACAACTAAGTATGAAATCACAAAAAAGGAAGGAATAACTTAATAATAAAGAAATTTACTACTGCTGAAAATGGATCTAGGCCATTATAACATATCGGTTATGGGAAATAGCTTGGAATGAACATCAAATCAAGTTTGCATATTAATTAGGGAATCGGAATCTTGTTGCTTTGGTTTGTAAATCTCTATGGATTCTGAAATATTGGTTCTTATGGGGTCATTGCAAATATGATTAATGTTCATAGAGTTTTTGAGGTTGTCAAGGTTGTTTTGTTTCAATGAGGTGATTAGCATATTGGGATTTATTGTCTTTTTTTGTTAAAATATAATGCATGTTCCTTAAATCGTGTAACAAAATTGCGGGTTGAGAGGCCGATATAAAAGTCATTACAAGTATTACAATTTATTCGATATACTCCAGCCAAATTATAAATATCTTGCGAAGGAGTGGGTGGGGTCGAGTGTTTAAGATTTTATGGCAGGGAGAAGAGGTTCGGAAGGAGACAATCACCTTTAACCCAATACTTATTATGTTCTTGAAGACTATAAATATCGAGGCATGTAATTCTCAAATGTACCCTTGAACAAAACGGGAAAGGAGGTGAACCGGTAGAGTCGCTAAATTCCGACACAATGTACTGCAAGGCAACAAAGAAACATTATGGAAAAATATTTACTATTTAATATACTAATTTACTGTTTGCTGCGGGATGGCCTAGTAAAGATTCTAAGAGAGGGAAGGGAGTGACTAGATATTAGGTTAATACAAGTCGTTAATTGTTCTATTTGGAAAGAAAGAGATTAGAAACCACTAAACAATCCACGCGCAATAAGGAATTTTGACCTGAAGAGAGGGAGTCCTTCACCATTACGGGTAGCTATTAGGGGTTAATAAAATCTAGAATCGAATAAGAAGTAGACGCTGATCAACGGGTAAATATAAGAACATCCCTTTGTCGCAAATGTTGCCGTGACCACTCGTTTCAATGGTAACGTTTATACATATTTTTTTGTGTCGTGGCGAGCCTTTAAATCGTAACTGGGTTGTTGTCGGGCAGAAAAAAGGAATTTGTAACTAACGAGCGAGAAAAATAGGCGTAACCACTGAGCAGAGGCAACAGCAGCGGAACCGCGAGGCGGCAATGACCACGGGGAACGTGGAAAGGAGTACGGTTATGCTTAACTCCGAGGAGGACGGTAAAACCCCGAGAGCGGAGTACATTAACAAGCAAAACCAAAGCAATGAAGTAATAACCGACAGGGAGTATCTTTTAACAGAAACGGATGGGTTTTGCGGATCAGAAATCTTGATGGGAAAGAGTCAGCGAAATTTTGAAGCTTTAACTCAATTCATGGGCATTGTTATGGGTGACGGAAGGAATACCCTGTTGTTCTAAAATTGGGAGTTGATTGGTTTTATTGTGAATATCTAAAAGGGTAGAAATTATCTGGGGAGGAATAGAACTATGTGCGAGCACAGTCGCGACATTGCAGATTATTTGAACAATCTTCAACTTTTTCTAACCTACATGATTAATGGAGTACATATTTGGACATCTTGAAGGCCAGCCGTTTTGACAACCTCTAAAATTTTCAATGATAATACATAGCAGATAATAGGGAAACCCGGGGCAAGTTGGCTAAGTTAAGCTGAAAAATAAATAAAAAATAATTCGCTTGTATCTATAACGCTATTTTTTGGTGGGTATACAGCAATATAGAATTAATATTGAAACGGTAAACTTAGAGTAAAATTCAAGTGTGGATTATTTCCCTTTGATGACTGTACAATCACCAAAACCAACGTTATTCGGATTAGTCATTTATTTGTCACAAACTTACAGAAACAAAAAATCTTGATATGTTTGTTATCTTACCCCGTTGATGGAGTAAGACGAAGAGCCTATTGGGGTAAGATGACTAACATTTATTGGTTATTGTAACAGTCACAAACGAATTTATTGTAGCCTCCATAGCTTGTGCACGATCCATGGCACTAATTGCTGCATGTGAAACACTGAATTCAGTCTTCTTTTGAGAGATCTTGATACTTTTCTTCTTATCCTGGACAAACATACTCATCATCCTTAGGATAATGCATCCTTTTTTGGATTGATTGATTGATTGATCGCTTTGGTGCAGCTATATTTGCTCGTTTGCGACATTTCTATTTCTTTCCCTTTTTCTGCTTCTCCTTTTCCTTCATTTCTAATGCGCTCTTTACAGGCGAACTGGTCAGTACACTTGTAGATAGCTTTCGTTTGGAACATCTGGAGAATCGAGTCATCTTTCTTAATGGTTGTATGTCAAATGATTTCAAGAACACTGTAGGTTTACTTTGAAGACCACTTGGTCCGGCTACCGCATTGATTTCACTTGTTGGATTGTGGTCTGTAGGACTACTAATGAGGGAAGGCTGGTTTGCCACATTTGATGTGGTTTGATCTGCAGTGGCAGTGCATCCTGTGTCTGTAGAATCTGTTATATTCTATCGATATGAGGGCATTCGTGTTTGCTTGCATCAGCAGGTGCAAAATCCTCGTCTGTAAAGATCTGCGGATCATACGGTTCGATTTCCTACATTGATGTCTGTAAATAGTCTTCCCTCGGATGATACCATGAAATTTACGATAGAATCTTTTCAAGCGAAAATCCGATCATCACAACTCCATTTTCTCTACACAGGTTCACAGCTTCTAGGCTCAAATGGGATTTATGATTGTCCAGAAGCACCAGTACTGGTTTTGCAGAAGATGGTTTGACATGCTTAATGAAATGGACCAAATATGATACAAGCAATTCGCTTGTGATCCATCTTTCAACTTACTCCTGTCATCTTACCCTAAAGTGCAACTGACCTTACAACTAACATGGTTTCCTTTTCACTAAATTTACTCCTGAACTAAAATAATGACTAACGTCAGAAAGAGCGTGCTTTATATAGCCATGATAATTACATTTCATTATTTCAGTTTGCCAACGTGACAGGTCGTAAGTTTCATTGACACGAATTACTAAAGAAGGAAAAGGACAACAAATTTACCTATAGAATTCGTTTCCCACTTTGCCAATGGAATTAGCACATTCAGCATTTCTGCTGCAGCAGCTATGGAACATTTGCATGTAACAAATGCAGCCATCCAGTGGCAACATTGGGAAAAAATGTGATAGTCATCTTACCCCGTTAGTCATCTTACCCGTGGTTCACCTGTATCAAACATTTCGAAAAAATAAAATCAGAGTAAATGAAACTTTACAATATATCTTTCCCCTCTACATACTCAATCGTATTCATATTCGGAGATCTTGCTGGCCACGCATTATGACACGCTCTAAAAATTTTCAATGATAAAATATAGCAGGTTGTTTAACAAGCAACTCAAAATGATAAAATAAGAGCGAATAAAACGTAATTATATAAGTTTTCTCCACTACCTGCTGAATCGTGTTCACGTTCGGAGAATTTACTGGCCATTCCTTTTTATGAAAATTTCTAAAATATTCCATAATAAAATATAGCAAATATTATACCAAACGTCTCGGAATGAGAACATAACAGTAAACAAAATATTATCAGGTAAGTTTACTCTCATACATGGTCAATAATGTTCATGTTCTCATATCTTGTTGGCCATCCATTAAGACAGGCTCAAAAATAAAATGTAGCAAACAGTAGCTACATTCATAAATTCCGTGTTAGTGATGTTTAGCGTGTCGTATCGCTAAAATCTGATGTCACTTCCTGCAGGAACCGTGTCCCGTGTTGGAAAACGCCTAGCACGGAGCATGGGGTTTTTCGTCTGTGTTCCTACACAGCCTTCTCTAATCATGTAGGCTGTGGTTCATGTTAGCTCTCTAGCACGACATTGGCGCGCATGCTCATTGTGGCATTCCTCATCTCTGTCATGAAAAGCTGTAATGGCGGAAAAACGTCGCTTCCCTGAATATTTTATAGTTATACAAATTAATTGCGCCATCATCCCATGATTAATTATTGTAGAAGGAACTCTATTTGTTCAAGAACATCGGTTATGGAAAGCAGAAAAGTTTTTTCTTGATATTCGGAGAAAAGTATGGAGTGGATGGGCAATTACTGGTTGCTATCATGTCTCTGTACGAAAGCTCTGAGATGTTTGTCCGGATAAATGGCATTAAGTCAAGACCGTTCACCGTGGGTGATGGACTCCGCCAAGGGTGCGTACTGTCGCCCCTCTTATTCATTATCTTTATGGACTAGATAGACAGGGGCAGCCGAGGCGATGAGCGTGTTTGTGTGGGCGACTGCCTGGTGGAGAGTTGCTCTTTGCTGACGACCTTGTCCTCCTTGGGTCTTCTCGCACGAACCTTCAGCATGCACTAGACCGGTTTGCAGCCAAATGTGAAGAAGCTGGGATGAAGATCAGTGTGGCTAAAACCGAGGTTCTGGTCCTTTCAAGGCAGCCTGCTCAGTGCGCTCTTCATGTTAGGGGAGCCTCATTGAGACAGGTGGAGAAATTCAAGTATCTCGGGATTGCATTCACGAGTGATGGACGGCAGGAGAAAGAATTGCATGCTCGGATCGGTGCAGCAAGCTGTGTCCGACGTGAACTGTGGCGATCCGTGGTAACGAAACGCGAGCTGGGTAACAAAGCCAAGCTCTCCGTCTTCAAATCTATCTTTGTCCCCATTCTCACCTATGGTCATGAGGCTTGGATAATGACCGAAAGAGTGCGATCGCGGGTACAAGCGGCCGAAATGAGATTTCTGAGAGGTGTGGCAGGTGTTACCCTACTAGATAGAGTGTACAGCAGCACAATAAGGGAATCTTTAGGTGTTGAGCCGCTACTTCTCCGCTACTTCTCAGTTGCGCTGGTATGACCACGTGATACGGATGCCGCAAACTAGTCTTCCTAGGCAGTTGTTATTTTCCAAGCCGGTGGGTAAGAGACCAAGGGGTCGGCCTAGAACCAGGTGGCTAGACTACATGGAGAATCTGGGTTCGAGTCGCTTGGATATTACCAGGGAGGACATGCGCCTGATGGCGGAAGATCGCGATCGCTGGAGATCCTCCTTAGGGCTGCTGCCCCCGCGACCCTAACGGATAAGCGGGTTTGAAAAGTAAGTAAGTAAGTATTCGGAGAAGATTGGGTCGAAAGTAAAGTGCCTATCGCTAATAGCTCCACTGTCTCCGTCCGGCGGGAAAATTGTAACCACGATAATTAGGATACGATTTACTGGATGGTAACGAATTGTTCATTTAGCTGATTTTCATTGTTGTTTCAGGCAGACAAAACAATACCGCCTGGAGAGAAAGCCTGCGCACAGAAAAATCTTACATAGTTACATCCAATGACGTATATTAAAGATAGACTGCGAATCCTGTTGTTAACAGCGACAAAAAGTGAAGCAAATTGAGCCATGATAGTTCTGGGCAGAAGTGAGCCGTGGAGTAATTAGCTGTCTGGCTGCTTTGTTTTTGAAGATTTTGGGCCCGAGGAATAATTAATTCAAAACCATTCCTCAATGTTAAACTTCGTACAACTGTACAAACAGACAAGAAAAAGGGTCAGGAATCATTTTCCACAAAAATAAATCAAATATACGTAACTAAAATGAAAATCGAAAATATATGTAACTGAAAGACAATCGAAACGAAATTGAAATTGAAACCATGATCGAAAAATTGTTTATAAAATATAATAAAATACTTCAAATACGAAGTATCACGAAAGAATTATTAATCAGCTACTCTCGTGTTTAGCCCTGTGTTTTGCATCATCTTCACCCATTTTCCGCCATGACAGTTCTGGGCAAGGAGCTTCCCAATTTGCTTCAAGTTACAACAATAAGATTCGGAGTCTATCTTTAATATACATCATTGGTTACATCACCTACGGTAGGGACAATTTTGTACTTATTATTAATAGAAATATGATCAACAATACCCTACCGTAAGTGATGTAACAATACTCTGCCTGATCGGTCTCAACCACGGTCTATAGATATTCATGGTCATCGAGCTCTATTGTTAAAATGAAGCTAAAGTTTCTAGCTCCCGGTAGGGGGGGGGGGGAACTCTATTGAAAAGTGGCGCTGCATGTACAATCTGCCCAACTGCGCCTGCAGCGCCACCCTATCGGCAGACAGAAACTTTACTTTCGTATTCAGTTTCAATGAAAATCTCTATCGCAGGTTGCGGTCGGGAATAGTGCGATCTATGCGGCACCTGGCGCGATCTGTTTTCTTTAGCTTCTCGAAACAATGGAAAATAGCCGAAGCTCGATGACCATGAATATCTATAAACCGTGGTCTCAACCAAAACCTCCTTGAAAGAAAGCCTCACAACTGAAAAGTCATACATTGTTACAACATCACAAGTCGACCAAATTTAGAGCTTTTTATTGGTAGAAATACGATCAACAATGGTCGAATTATGATGATGTAACAAGAAATGACGTTTCAGTTGTGAGGCTTTCTTTCTAGGAGGTGTTGTCTCAACCAACACCACCTCTACTCAAAGCCTGAGCGCGAAAATTTCTTACATTGTTACATCATCATACGGAGTCATATGTAATCGTATTTCTACCAATGATAAGCTCTAAATTATGACTCCGCATGATGATGTAACAATGTGTGAAATTTTCGCGCACAGTGTTTGAGTAGAGGTGGTATTGTCTCACCCAACACTACCTAAAGATAAGGCCTGGGCACCGAAACGTCATTACATTGTTCATCACCTCAGTAGGGAATTATTAACCATATTTCTACCAATAATAAGCCCTAAAGTTTCCCTACTGAGGCATGACCACCGAGAGAGAAGGCCTCCGCAATGAAACTGAATACATTGTTACATTATCATAGATAGTGCAAATTCAGGGTTTATTATTGGTAGAAATACGAATAACAATGCAACAATGTATTCAGTTTCATTGCGGAGGCGTTCTCTCTCTCGGTGGTCACGACTGAGTTGATGTAACAATGAAATGAAATTTCACCGCTCAGGCCTTGTCTTTAGGTGGTGTTGTCTCAACTCAAGTGGCAGCACAAATCGTGCTCGAAAGTACAGGCAACACAAGCACATTCAAAAATTAACCTCAGCACGTATCGTGCTACAGCTTAACACGACTAGCACGGAGCTTTTGAATGTAGTACTATATCAAACAACACACAGTGATAAAATAACAGCGAAAAAATATAATTATGTACATTTACTCTCCTACATGGTCAATCATACGGCCACCCCTTATGACAATCGCTAAAATTTTCAATGATAGACTATAGCAAGTATTATATAAAACAATTCGAAATGATAAAATAAGAGAAAATAAAATGTTATTACGTACGTTTTCTTCCGTACATGCTCAATCATGTCCATGGTCGGAGAATTTGCTGGCCACTCCCTAAGATGTGCTCTAAAAATTTCAATAATAATATATAGCAGGTTGTATAAAAAGCAAGTCGAAAGATGAAATAAGTGCGAATCAAACATTATTGTCTACGTTTTCTACCCTACATGCCCAATCGAGTTCATATTCGGAGATCTTGCTGGCCACCCCTTATGACAGCCTCTAAAATTTTCAATAATAAGCTACAGCAAGTAGTAAATCAAACAACTCAAAAAGATAAAATTAGAGCGAATAAAACGTTTATTATGTACTTTTTCTAACCTACATGCTCAATCGAGTTTATACTCAGAGATCTTGCTGGCCACCGCTTTTGACACACGTAAAATTTTCAATGAGGAAATATAGCAGGTAGTATATCAAATAACTTGAAATGATAAAATAAGATGAGTAAAATATTAATAAGAAAAGAGAAGAATAAAGGGTCGAACAAATGATACGGTAGAAATATTTATGATACCTTACACATTTCGGCGTTACACCATCTTCGAAGGCTAATATAGCTACCGCGTGTGGGCAATCGAAAATTGAACAGCGCAGGGAAAACTAAACGAGCGGTCCGAAAGCAATGCTTTCATTTCCATACTCGTCCAGAGGGAACCACCGTAAGTACAGTGAAATAGGCAAGAAGCCAGATGAAACCTAGTTAAGTCATCCAGAGGATGTGACGGAGTCCTTTCCTATCAGGATGATTGTGCTGTTTGTTGATTGACGAGGGACAAGGGACACGAGGAGCTAGGAGGTCCAATATTCGGGAAAAATGGCCTTTTGGATGTCGTCAAAATTGATATCCAGGATGTCACGCGGCCTGGGATGTTTAAGGAGGCTTCTAAAGGTGAACAGATGCTCAAGAATACCTGCAACCAGAGGATTGGATGGTCCTTCATCTTTGGAAGCAGCTTTATTAGAGCTTCTGGACGTTGTTACCAATGGGAGGTTTCTCAAAATCGTCGGCAATAGAAGTATTTGTTGCAACCCTCCTGTCAAGTTGGGCAATGGTCCTCAAGGTAACGTTATGGAAGGTTTGGAGGTCCTTCCATCTGGACACACATATTGTTGCCCAGGCCAGCATACCATAAAGCAAGATGGTTCGGATTACCGTCCTGTACAGCAATAGTTTGCAGTCCAATGCAAGCGCGCTGTTTCGCCCCAGAAGAGTTACCAAACTGAATTTTGCCTTTTTTGCCTTGTTTATGGCGTAGGAGACATGGTCGCCCCAATTTAGCTTGGCATATATTAACACTCCAAGATATTTGTAATGCTTTACCCATTCAAGATCTTTACCAGATAGGAAGAGAGGACTTGGGGGTTTTCGAAGTTTCTTTGTAATGAATATCGCCCTGCATTTGTCAACATTTAAATTGAGTCGCCACTTAGCAAACCAGTTCTCTCACTGATGTAAGGCATTTTGCAACTGAGATATGACATGAATGGGAACGCGGTCAGTAATTATGATGGATGCGTCGTCAGAGAACAGATATACCTTGCATTTTGTAAAGGTTGGGAAGTCATGGATGAAAATGTTGAACAGTTCAGGGCCTAGGGCAAAACACTGGGGAACGCCAGCATAGACGCCACACGCTTTTGACATGGAGCAGCCAACCTTGACAGGAAATATCCTGTTCGACAGAAAGGAACTAATCAAGGCAATAAGATCGTCCAGAAAACCACAAGTAATCATTTTATACATCAGGCCTTTCCGCCAAACCTGAAGAAAAGCTTTTCTGACCTCCAAACACACAAGACCACCATATTTAGTCAGTTAAAAGGAGTACTTAGATCTGCAACAAGCCTCCAGATCTGGAGTTGGCAGGAGTGACCTGGGCGAAAGCCGAATTGCTCTTCACGAACATGATTGTTAGCCACATAGAAGTCGTTAAATCTCTTAAGAATGACGCTTTCAAAGACTTTTTGATAGCATAGGCAACAAGCTTATGGGCCTATAGATGACAGGGAGAGCAGGGTTAGGCCCAGGCTTTTGTACGATAAGGATAACAGTCTGTTTCCACTTGACAGGAAAGTAACCATGTTTCCAACAGTCATTCATGGCCCTGGTAATAGTCGAGAAATAATTAGGAGGCAAATTTTTGAGAGTACTATTTGTGATGGAATCAATACCTGCTGCTTTACTGGTTTTAAGATGCTTGATGACATTGGAGATTTCATGAACACCAATAATGTCTTGTCATGTAGAGAGACGATGAGTGAGCTAATATGCGATACATCCATCGTTGACAAGACGAATATTTGGGAAATTATCCCTGTTGTCCTCACCAGGAGTGGTAAATTGTTTTACCAGGGAGTCAGCGATAAGTTGAGCTTTATCTTGATCACTGGTGACAGCATTGCCATTTTTGGTAAGCAGCGGCGGAAAGTTGATAGGTGTTTTTTCTTTTTAGCGCCCTTACAGTACCCCAGAGCGAGTAGTCCTGGACTGACAGAGATTTTAGCTTTTTGCTCCATCTTTGATTACATAAAGATTTAACCTCTTCCTGGATCTTGCGAGCTAACCTTTTGTATTTCGTCTTGAAGAAGGAAAGTCGTTTACGCTGCCCTAATCTTTTTTAGGAATTTCTTTCATGTATGAGACGCCTAATATAAGTAGGGAGGTCGAGATGTTCAGGACACTTTCGATCAGCAGTGGAAGCACTGGAAGCTGTAACATCTTTGATAACACGAGTAATAGAACTGCTATTTGTATTGATATCCTAGTTTTAAATTACCTCCTTAATGGAATGCTATTTTCTCTAAGGATATCCCTGAAGAGTTTACAGTATTGTTTGGAGCGAAGCCCATTCTTAACATCGATGTTGAAGCCAGCAAAGAAAAGCTTCACTGGACGGTGGTCAGAGGATAAGTCGTCGAATGTGAATATATTATTGGGATTGAAGAATTCTTTAAGAACTACAACGTCCAAAACGTCGCTAACAGGAGAGTGGTCGCAGTAGTAGGTGTCATCAAGGGGTCCAGCAACGAAGGTGTCAATCTCGTTTAGAGTATATCCATAGAGGATACTGCCATTTTTGGAGCATTTGAAATTCCATGCAGGGTGCTTAGCATTAAAGTCTCCCGCCATAACCACAGGAACTGGTCCAGAGAGCAGCTCATCAAGCTCGCACAGCCCAATCTTTTGCCTAGATGAATTATACAGACAGGTGAATTTAATTTCACCTGCGTCGGCATCATTTATCATCATGGAAACAGCTTCCTACATAATTCGGGGTGACAGTCTCACGATGACCAAAGCCATCTTTGATAATCATAGCTGCCCCACCAAATGCTTGACTGGCGTTGTGATCCTTTAGATAAACATGATAACCAGGCAAGTTAAAAGTTTGACTTGATTTCATGTGTGAAACACAAGCGATGTCGATTTTCCAATTTATGAGGAAATTGTAATATTCGATGTGCTTCCGATAGATTCACCTGGCATTCCATATATGCAACGAATTTTTCTGTGGGTAATTGTTCTGTGGTGGTGTCTGTCCATGGTCAGTCCTTGATTTCGTGGGATGCAAGCTGTGGCAGTACGTTGCCACTTTCCTTAAAAAGGTTTAGAAGGTTACCCAGACTCCTATAAATGCTGTGCAGCTGCATTGGATCAACCGCATCTAAATGAGAAGAGCTGGATGCGACTGAAGCATAGGTTCTTCCATCAACCACTTTGGTGCTTTTGATCCTTTTGAGTTGAGGATATTTCGAACACTTGGTATAACATGAAGTATGCTGACCATCACAATATATACATTTAGGGGGTCTTTACCCTTTACATAAACACAGTCCCTTGACTGATGGTCACCTGGGCACTTGTTACATCTAGGCAATTCGTTGCAACCTTGGGAGACGTGGCCAAAATGTAAACAGTTGTAACATTGTAAGGGGCTTTTGTTGCCTCTAAATAAATCTTTAAGAACAGCAAGAGGACAGACATGCTTTAAACTCAAATAGGACTTATTATGTTCTGTGTTTTGGAGTAGAACTAACACCAGTGCCATTTCAATGGAAACGTTTGCGTTTTTGACCCTGATAGCCTTTTCTGGGTAATAATTTGCCTTCCTGAGGTCATCACAAAAGTCTTCCAGATCATACGTTGTATCAACATTTAGGACAACGTATTTCAGCAGGTTTCTGACTTGAGCTGATGATGCTGGGTTTTCAGCACGTCGTTACTCTTTACTCCAGACACTAGGATTTTTTGCGTTTCCTCATCAAGATACTTAATTTTAATGGTGTCCTTGCGACCTGTGTGGCAGGTAATTCTCTCTTAAGACACCTGCGTTCTGATTTCCTCTAGAAATTTCTTGATTGGTTTTCCATGGTGACGATTAATAATTGGAGGAATATAAATAGCTCCCTTTCCATAGGTGACATTGCTTTGGGAATGACTAAGCTTAGCTTTGTTACCACGTAAGGCCACGGAGACACTATCGTTGATATCGACAGTGGATTGAATATTGTCGATCCTAACACCACTTTTGCTCTTTTTATACTGCGCAATATGCCAAAGACCTCCATCAATATCAGCCGAATCATTTTCGTGCCTTCTCTTGACGCTAGATCGTAGTGAGGAGCTTTTTTCGTTGACTTCTTCCAGGCAATTAGAACCATATTCATTATTATGTATGG
>JAHWFO010112397.1:667-13198 GCA_023313115.1 Rhysida immarginata | reverse complement strand
AAAGGGACCAATTTTTAAAAATAACCTGTATTTAAAAACAACCTGCTCAGTAAATAAAGCAAATCAAAGCTGATTAATGAACTAAAAGGTAAATGGTACCATTTAAAAAAAAATTCAAATGTTATTTTTTTTTTTTATAAACCGAAATGTGATTTATTAAAACCCAAAATGTAAATGCAACCATTTAATTACAACCAACATAGTAAAAACTTGAAAGAAGCCATTTAAAAATTTTTTAAAAGGGACCAATTTTTAAAAATAACCTGCATTTAAAAACAACCTGCTCAGTAAATAAAGCAAATCAAAGCTGATTTATGAACTAAAAAGTAAATGGTACCATTTAAAAAAAAAAAATTCAAAAACAATGCAAATATAGTTAAAAAGTTTTATAAAATAAACCCAGAAAGACTACAGTTTGTAACAAATTAAATTACAGTTGTACGGCAGGTAAAAAACAAGGGATATAAACGAAAGACTATATAACTCTCGGGTAAAGTTAATGAAAGAGATCTCTCGTTGCTAGTATCCCGATTTTTGTAAACAAAAATTCGTATCACACCCTTATGAAAGATACAATTCACTGTAATCTTAAAATACTGGCTGATTTCAAAAACTTTTTCGCATATAGCACAAATAGAGTCTGGTGGTATGCTGTTTTTCTCAAGTTTACAAATGGTAACTAACTCAGCAAAGTACAACAGTATTGGGCGAAATTCTACTGTTTTCATACAAATAGTATTAATCGTTCTTTTGTTCCTAGACAATGACAAAAAGTGTGTGCCATCCGATTGTTTTTCGAGCAGTGCAAACTCAATTTTGTTGTAGTACGATGACTAGCCAGCTCGATAAACTAAAAGGGTATTGGGTAAAACAAAAAAAAAAAAAACATAAACAGATGGACAGAGAAAACTGAAAAACATAATAGAGTTAAAATAACACACACACACACACACACACACACACACACACACACACACACACACTAAATTGTAAAGAGTCATCAACAACTCACATAATAACCTGAGGTTGGTATCGGCATAGAGCTTCTTATGATTAGGTTTATAAAAGTGTGGAAAATGTATACGCATCAATGCGAAAAACTTATATGCCCAATCATCTCTTCATCGTTAATTAGATGGAATTTCACCATGAAGTCTGATGGTGTGACAAAAAGACACCCCATTTTAACACACACGTTAGGTAATGGTCGAATTAGATGATAGGCTTTGCAAAATATATGATACGAGTCAGGTAAATCAACCTTTAATAACGATTGTTGGATTTCGAAGGCAAATGTTTTGAGATCTTCCATTTCACTCAAGCTAGATAACGTACGACGCGTGCAACCACCACGGCCGTATTTTGCAACGGTTGTTTGATACTGGAAAAAAGAAACATAGGGACATCCTTTATAGTAAGTGCAACCTGGCAATACGTATTCCAACAAACGCGTAGTAAGACAACGTTTGTCATTGAGTGTTTTCACATAAAGCTTAACTTGAACATAAGCAAACACGGTCTCACAGGTTTTTAGTAATGCTAGTATACAATCAAGCTTTGATTGAGCCATCTCTCTACAATTTTCAAGTACTCGGTAATCAGGACTTCGTTTAAAGAGGCTGTTACCCATAAGGTCTTTAAAGCTCTGCTTATAGAACCCGAAGCGTTTAATACATTTTTTCAATACGTTAACTCGTATGGTATAGACATAGCGCTGGTATTCAGTTTTGGCGTTGTTGAACTAAAGAGAAAGAGAGGATACACACACCATTCAGAGATTGAATACACGAATGCTGCGTTGAAATGTGAGGGAAAAAAAAATATTTACCAGTTTTGATGGTTTTCGGCCAACAGTCTTGTCGACACGTGTGTTATAAGTTGGGTCTGCGAATTCAGAATCGATTTCATCCTCTATATCACCGGATTCATTCGCGCACAATGGAGCAAACCAGGTCATCCAGCGTCGGTTTATCACCCTTGTTCACTAAAGGTTCTACAGTTGACTGTGTGTCTTCTACTATCGGTGCCTGGGTTGACGGAGAAGGGCTACGATGACGCTTGATTGGTGTGGCACATCGAGGTATGGGGCTTCCAGTAATGGTTGTATAATGGAATGGTTTACGGCGCTAAAACAATAAAAATACATATCATTAGCCAAGTACAACACAAGTAAAAAAAAAAAATAAAACCCGAGCTCCTATTCAATAAGAAGCTCTTAAACAACAGGAAAGTGTTTTTATAAAACACGCAAAACATGTATATAGATTATTTTTTTTATAATCACCTGTGACACACGGATAAATTCCCCCGCTTGTACGGTGCCCTTAGAATTTGGAAAGGTGTCACTAGAAACCTCCGTAGAATCGCTGTTTACCTGAAAAGCGAAAAATACAAGTCCAGGAAACAAAAAAAAAAAAAATTAATTAAGGTAAACCAAAAAAGAAGCAACCCAAACGACCGCGAAAACGAGTAGCCTATGTAGAGAAGAAGTTTATGAAATAAAATGTTTCACAAACTTGTCCATTTATTCCAGAAAGTAAATTATGAAGTATATATTTCATGAAAATTGTTTAAAAGAAAATAATTATATACTCCACTGTATCAATTTTATATACTGCACGACCAGCTGTTTGCACCCTTTTTTTTAAGGAAGAAATTAAAACATAAGAAATTCAAATGGTCAAAAAATCAGTAACGGGAAATACGGCTGAACAATTTCAAGATCTTAACAATTTCAAGATCTGAACACAAATTTATTCGTAATGAAAAAAAAAATAAAAATAACTTCAAATAATAAGGGTACTTGATACAGAGATTTTTTTAAAAAATAATATTATCGAATATTTCAGGATGTATCGATAGTTTTTATCGAATGTTTCCTGCAAATCGCGCAGTACCACTGTTATCTTCCGTCATTACTTTTATAGGCTTACCATCAACTTAAATAAAAATAATTACCAGGTCTGGTGATGAAAGAGAACGATAGAATCCAGGTCTCAGTGAAAACACAGGTGAAATAGAGGTGTTTTGAAGATCTGTTGTATTCTGTGATACAACTAGGTATAGGGAGATAGGCCGATAAACTATTTTAGCTTTTAGACAAAGAAAAAGCCCCACCGCCATGTTAAGAAAACGTGTAAGAAAAAAAAAAAAGCAACAAATTTCACTTACTTCTTATTATTACACAGGGTACTTGTCTCAAACGTTAGTTTTAGAGGGCGAATAGAAAACGCAAGAGCGGGACACAAAGAAACAAAGCAGGGGCCCAGAAAACTAAGAGAAAAGAAAAACGAATTAACATTGTGGATGAAAAACTTAAGCGTTGTTAATAGTAAATTGTAATAAAAACAATAACAAAATAAAAACACAAATAGTCACCTGTATTAATCAATAGAGTATCAGCCTCTCAAACAAATTAAAATAGCTGAGGAAAGCTGTACAAAAACAAAGAAACGATAGCGGTAATTAAACTCTCGTAAATTAAGAAGTGACTTAAGAAAAACGAATAGATTCATTTTGTAAGAAAAAAATAAATATATATACATACAGGGAATCGCTGAAGCTGAGTGGTGTTGAAATCAAAGATTCAAAGAACGAAATCGTAAGGAAACAAAAAGACGCACTTAATGGCCGACTTTTTACAATGAGAAATGAACAAGGAATGAAAACATAACATGGCTGCTGACAAACAATGACAGAGAGTATTAATCAAAAATTAACCAATCACGACACAGAAGACGTATTCAAGGGGCATGAGGAAATACACCAATCATCAAACGCGAAACAAACAACCGAGACTCAAGGCAATATGTGACCTAGAAAGCAGAAGTAGGGAGGTGACGTGTCTACACAAAGACTTTTTACTACCCCCTGAAGGAATGTGAAAAGGAGAGGCAGGAACAGACAAGTAAAAAAAAAAAAAAACATTAAATGAAATTTTTTTAAGAAAACCATAAAAAGGGCAAACAAAAATGAAAAAATTATTAGAAAAAAACAAACGGAAACTTACATTCAAGATTAATAATAAAACACAAAGGAAAAAACATTAGAAAATTAAACGGATTTACTTATGAAAAACGAAAACAAGAAAACGTGTTTATTTATTTATTTATTTATTTATTTATTTATTTATTTAAAAAAAAATGCGGCAAGAACGAATATTCATTCGATTGGATGAGAATACATAACATAGCAAAAGTCAAAAGTATAGGACGGTATTTTTAATGTCTATGTCTATTGTTTAGAGGGGGAAAAACAAACGTTTTTTAAAGATTTTTTATTTCATTTTATTTTTTCTTGATTCCACTTTGATAGACAACACAATGTTTTTAAAAAAAAAGACAGTCCTTAAAAGAATAGCTTGAAAACGCATATGGAAATAACGGACGTCTGTTGTTGTTATTTGCTTTGGCTGGAAACAGGTGATGCGAATTCTAGTCTTCACAGCAAAAAGATAAGAGGGAAATCAAACACAGAGGTAGAACTAGAGACGCGAAAAACGTCCATTAGGGCATTTGTGTAAAATGTAAAAACAGACCATGCGTAGCAAAATTATGCTGGAAACGCCATAGAACTAGGAAAGCCGCTCAAAAAATTTGAACTTTTAAGAGAATTCACTTATGAGAAATCTATCCTATGTACATATTTCAGAAACGTGAAATTTCGCCCGTTTGCAAAATCAGTATAATGAAAAATGCACCCAAAATTAAAACAACAATTACAATGAAAAATTTGAGAGATGGAACAAAAAAAAAGTTTATTAAAACGAAAAATCTATAAATTTATGATTAAGACTTGTTGGGATAGAAAAAACAGCCCAAAAATTCAGATTTAAAACAATTCAGAGAAAAAAATAAAAAAAAAAAAAAAAAAAAAAAAACAGAAAGTTTGGTAGGGGTCACTGAGAGAGAGGTCAACGAAACCATAGGTCAAAAGGTCACGGATAGAAGCAACTTTGACCCCAAAAAGAACCCTCTAGAAATTTCTGAAGAATTGATGTGGAAAAACCAAGTAAATGTCATCATCATAAACATAGCCTAACAGAAGGTTTGGTAGGGGTCACAGTGAGAGAGAGAGAGAGAGAGAGAGAGAGAGAGAGAGAGGTCAACGAAACCAAAGGTCAAAAGGTTACAACAAGAAATAACTCCAAGCTTTGAAATAACTCGCACTGACGTCCAAGCTTTGAAAACAAGGAAGAAGATTAGAAGTAGAAGGCGGAAAAAATGGAATATGAACGCGAGACAAACCCGGCACAATACTGTAAGTTGAGAGATTCACACGTTTTTATTTATTTATTTATTTATTTTTATCTCATTAACGAAGTATGTCTCTCTCTCTCTCTCTCTCTAGTACAAGGCGCAACCGTGACTGCCAATACATTTAAAACGGAGAGTGGTAAAATATATTATCACGAGCTAGCATTTTGTGCGTTGTACGAGGTACGAAAACTCAATGAACGCACCAAAAGACAGTTGGATATATACGGCTATAGAATCAAGGCCCATTATTCTTTTTTATTGCCCGAAGAAAACGAGATAAAATTCAGTCAGCGTGATTGGGAACGACTCAGAGCCATCAATTACACATTACCAGGCCGGAAAAATATTTTTTCAGGCCATCTACCATACTCTGCAATACCTGGGATCATAAACCATTGGAAAAGCGTCACTACGCGTTTTTATGCTTACGGTGGACTCCATTGTCTCGTTTTGAGTCAATTACTCGGGGTGGAAGTGAGAAACGCAGAAAGATTATTACCATCCATGGCCGAAAATACATGGATGAATCCGATATTCCGTAATGGAACCAGTCGAGTACGTTATGAAACACCGAGCGCCGCGTATTCATTAGCTGTGATGATCGAGATTGAACATTTTACCAACGGTAAACCGAAAACATGCGAAAGGGGAACCGAAACAACCTTTACTCCCCCACCTGATGTAAGCAGTGACTTCGACGACTCCGACGATGGCGACGACGACGACGACGACGACGACGACGACGCCCACGCTGGCTATGTTATTGAAGATGGTGACGACGAACTCTTCGAGAGAATTGCAGAAGATGAAATCGACCTAGGACGTACGTGGAGAAACCCAAGCAAAGTACGAAAAGAAGAAGACAAACACAACAAAACTAAAAAAATAAAAAAATTTGAATAAAGAGTGAAAATTGAATAAAAAATAAAAAAATTGAA
This sequence comes from Rhysida immarginata, assembly GCA_023313115.1. Classification (NCBI taxonomy): domain Eukaryota; kingdom Metazoa; phylum Arthropoda; class Chilopoda; order Scolopendromorpha; family Scolopendridae; genus Rhysida; species Rhysida immarginata. Next base: position 7,002 of record JAHWFO010112397.1, on the reverse strand, counting down.
TAAAAGAAAGAATAAAAAGTATCAAAAAAAAAACAAAAAAAAACAAAAGGGGAGTGACACAAGGTGTTTACATGTGGGGACTTGTGAAACATGTTTTCACAAGTCCCCACATGTAAACACTCTGTTTCATGCCCGTACAAGTAGGGGCGAAAAGACCACACCCCAAATTAAAGGGGCAACGCCCAAATTAAAAGGCCAACGCCCTAATTAAGAGGCCAACGCCCTAATTAAAAGGCCGATGCTCTAATTAAAGGGGCAACACCCAAATTAAATGACCAACGCCCTAATTAAAGGGGCAACGCCCTAATTAAATGACCAACGCCCTAATTAATGGGGCAACACCCAAATTAAATGACCAACGCCCTAATTAAATGACCAACGCCCAAAAAAGGGGGGAGGGGGGACGTAGATTGGCTGGAATAAACCACGCCCACCTCATTAATATGCGCGTATTTGGGGATGTTTTCTACTTCCGTTCTTTTTTGAGGGCACCGTAACGTTACAGGCTTACCTTAACATGTTGGAAACCTTCTTCATCCCCGAGCTGCGAAGGAGGAGTATACCGCTTCGACATCAATGGTTTCAACAGGATGGGGCTAGGCCTCACACCACTAATGAAGTGCTAGACTTTCTCAATCAGAAATTCGGAAATCGTGTCGTTTCAAACAGGTTTCCAGATCGATTCGGGGGTGGCTTTCTTTGGCCCTCTACGAGTCCTGACCTAAACCCATGCGATTTTTATGTCTGGGGGTTCCTTAAAGACAGTGTGTTCACTACAGCACACACCCTAGACCAGCTGCGACAAAGCATCGTCGACTGCTGCACCCTTGTCTTGTGGATGCAGAAATCCTGGATAGAGTTATGAAGTACTTCAACATTTGGCTGTGAGCAGTTCAAAACGTTCGTGGTGACCACATTAAGCATATCATCAAGAATTTTCCACGGCAATAAAAACTCCGAACTGCCTAAAATATTATACTGAAATGCTAAGTTTGTAAACTTTAATGGGTCAATAAATCATAGTACTAAAATGGTCAGAAATTGACTGAATCACCCTATATGACATGCTATTAGCTTGGTAATCTTTACACTCACTATTTTAGTACGTGAATTCTACTTGAAGGGGTTTACGAAAAATTCTGAAAAGTTGATACGGCTGAGCTAAGACATTGATGTTCATATATATCTGATAACAGAATTTCAAAAAGTTAATCCGTTTTCAAGTTGTCGTGCAAACGGCGGAGGGACGGACGGATAAACGTACAGACCAAGGGCGTATTCTTATAAGTAGCTTTTATACTAAAGCTCCTAATAAATTCTGACGGCAATGTAAGGGTTTCATGACCAAATTAAGTTTGATACGTAATTATAATTAATATCCTCAAGAATTTCGACTGCGCCCTTTATTAATTTTTAATATCCAATTATAAAAGAGTAGGAGTTATAGTAATATACAATTTATTAAAATATATACTCCTCCTAATGGAAAATAGAATGAAATAAAATAAATAATAAAATCTTAATAAAAGTCACCTATTGTGGAGAAATACAAATGAGGTGGAAGTCTTATTAACATTATTTCGAATGAAAACAATTTGGCCAAACCAACAATAAAAATTAATAATAAATGGAAATTACTATCAATTAAACTATAAATAAAGAAGAACATGTGAGTTCGTCACGGAAACAGTTTTTCATTGTTGTTGCACGTTTAAGCATTGTTGGCACTGGCTTGAATCGTGACCACCGAGAGAGAAGGCCTCTGTGATCAAAAGTAATACATTGTTACATCATCATAGATAGTGCATTGTTTTTCGTATTTCAACCAATAATGAGCCCTGATTTAGCACTATCTATGATGATGTAACAATGTATTAAATTTCAATGCGGAGGCCTTCTCTCTCGGTGGTCACGCTTGAAGCAACACCACCTAAACAGAAAGCCTGAGCGCGGCAACGTCATACATTGTTACATCATGATACGAAGTCATAATTTAGAGCTTATTATTGGCAGAAATGTGATTAAAGATGACTCTTTATAGTGATGAAATTTTCGCGCTCAGGCTTTAAGTAGAGGTGGTGTTGCTTGAACACTCGCCGGAACAACAAAGTCACCTGACCATTGTTGTCTGAGCAACAATTTTTATCAAACTATAAAGGAGAACATGTGAGTTCATCCAACACCTCCTAAAGAGAAAGCATCTGCACGGAAACCGTCATACATTGTTACATCATCATAGTAGTGCAAATTCAGGGCTTATTATTGGTATAAATCACGGTCTATAGATATTCATGGTCATCGAGCTCCATTGTTAAAATGAAGCTAAAGTTTCTAGCTCCCGGTAGGGTGGGAACTCCATTGGGAAGTGGCGCTGCATGTACAATCGGCTCAAAAACGCCTGCAGCGCCGCTCTATCGACAGACAGAAACTTTACTTTCATTTTCAGTTTCAATGAAAAACCTCTATCGCAGATCACGATCGGCCCTGGTGTGATCTATGCGGCACCTGGCACGATCTGTTTTCCTTAGCTTCTCGAAACAATGGAAAATAGCCGAAGCTCGATGACCATGAATATCTATAGACCATGGTATAAATACGAATAACAATGCACTGCTTTGATGATGTAACAATGTATGTTGTTTCCTTGTAGAGTATAGCTACTATATTATACAGAGCAGACTCGACCGCCATTATGGAGCCCACTTATAATAGTAATGCATGCTATAAGAAGAGGATTTTTATCTTACTGATTAAAATCTTTGCAAAAATGGCTAAAATTGGAAGAAATGGAAAGAGCAGTGTCAGATTAGTATATGCATGTGCGATGAAAGGCTATAATTACCAACATTTCGAAGTATTTATAGTATTTATTTGTCAAAAGAGCATAATGTTGCCTCATCTCGTCAAGTGAGGGCCATATAAATGAAGCTAGAAACATGTGTAATGCCATGTCCAGTGGCACATGCATATACTAATCTGACAATGCTCTTTCCATTTCTTCCAATTTCAGCCATTTTCGCAAATATTTTAATCAGTAAGATAAAAATACTCACTCTTATAGCATGCATTACTATTAGTAGTGGGCTCCGTAATGGCGGTCGAGTCAGCTAATATATATATAGTAGCTCTAGTGCAGAGGATTTCTCTTTAGGAGATGTTGGTTCGTCAAACGAAACAATTCGAATGTGCGAGGTTTCAACAATATGAACTGAATTTCATATCTTGTTAAAAAAAATAAAAATATACAATAATATTTCCGTCCTCTCAAAAATCTAACATACTCTCTTGTTCACAACAATCCAATAACCAACAATATCTCTTCACTTTTTATAAACACTCATTGTTTTCAATTATAATTATTGTTATAAACTGAAATTTTATTTCAAAAAAAAGTATTGATAAACTGAAGATGAGATAAATGATCTCGAAAATATTTTTTTTATTCGATTTTATATTTTATCAACTTTTCAAAATTTGTTTTTCAACTGTGCTTCTCATCATCGGACCTTCATCACCAGTTTTTCTCCTAGTTTTATATGCGTCATCTGTCCTTGTGTATGGTCCTTGTTTCTACCGTGACTGCTACTCTACAATACCTGTTTACCTGTGTTTTTTGTCCACATTAGTCCTTATAAGAATTCCACCTCATTTGTAGTTTTTCACATTGGGTGACTTTTATAAAGATTTTATTATTTATTTTATTTTATTCTATTTCCAGTCCAGGATATTGCTAGGAAAAGTTATTATTGTCTGGGTAATCAAGGGTTATGGGTAGATTTCCCCGGGGAGAAATTTCACACCGTCTTTAGTCGGATTATGGCCATTAATATTTTACAAATGTCTTCCGATATTGCGGAAACTCGTACCTTCACTGAGCTCTTGACTAAGGTCATAATAGATCCCATGGCAGAGCAGAAAGGGGAGTTGACATTGTCCTAAGTGTGCCATTATTAAGTACCGAAGAATGCTTTATGCTATCAGAGTGGGGAAACGTGTCTGTCTGTCTATCTGTATGTCTGTAACTCAAACTCCTCCGAGGCTACGAAAGATTTTCAAAATCTGTTTTCGTCAGTCGATGAACCAGATACAAATATTATCTAAATCGTTTGATTGGCACGTGCACAAATGGTACCTCTATTTTCCCGCCTAGCAATTTTCAATGGGATGATATATTGAGCATTAAATCAAACAAATCGTAATAACGGATATATGTGGTTATTCATTATTATTTTCATCAGTCGATGAACATGGAACATGGCACGAATCAGTCACAAATATTATCTAAATCTGTTCAATAGCACGTGCACAAATGGTACCTTTACGACCCCACATAGCAATTTTCAATGGAGAGATATATTAAGTAATATATCAAACAAATCGCAATGACGAGATAGAAGCGAATATAAATTACTACTTTCGCCCATTAATAAATAAGGTTCCGGGAATGCACCATTTTGAAAATGGTTGAAATCGAAACATTGATACGTGCTCTAATAGTAAGTATCTTTATGACACCCTCAAATATTTTCAGTGCTAAAATATGGCATGGAATGATGTGTAAAGAATGAATATAAAGTAAAATTAATGGTAGTGGAAATAGTTTTCAAGAAACCTGGTTTAGTGGAACCATTATGGCTCATTGGAATGTTCAATTCTAAAATATGACATCTAATATATCAAACGACTTGGAATGATGTGTCACGAATGAATATAACGTAAAATTAATGATAAACTTGAGAATAAAATAAAACTCTTTTTTTTAGACTTAACTTTAAGATAAGGTCTTTTAAAGCAGATATATGTTTTCTTAATTTGTGTAAGTCCCATAAGGTGTATCCAAAATTTATTGATTGCATTAATTTTAAGAATTCTAAGGATCCTTGTTTAAAGAAAATTCTACCATCCGTAAAACGTAAGAGACTAATCATGGAGATTGGCTATTTGAATTACAAACTGTCTATTACTGAAGCAAAAGCCTATGCGTTGCATTTGAAAATAGCTAGCCAGCTCAAACCTAAAGATTGGGACATTTATTTGCGTAAAGTAAACAGCGTAAACCAGTCTAAAATTGACCTCAAAACTAGAAAATTATCGGAAAAACTAAAGAGTATTATTAATAATCAAAAACCTATAATTAATAGAGTTAGTAATACGGATGTAGACAACATAGTTAATCTAACGGATTTAGATTTTAATGATTTTGAACTTAAAATTTTATCTAAAGGGCTAAAATTTGCAGCTAGGAATAAACATAAAGACATTCACCAGTTAGTGGGGAATGTAGAAGGGGGAATAAAGTTCTTACCAGATTCACAGAAAAAAGCCATTAGGGAACAATGTACCAAAATATTGTCCCATAATTGGGAAAACTATGAGGTAGAAAATAACGATCGTCGCTATTTCGAAACCATTAAAACTCTTAAGGAAAAAGATTGTTTCTTCCTTAAAAGTGATAAAGGAAATAGTACAGTTATTCTAAAGAAAACTGATTATTTCAGTAGAGTAGATGCTTTAATTGCTGAAGGCCGGTTCGAGGTTATTAATAAGAAAAATCCGTTAACAACACTGGTCAGGGAAGTCAGGGAGGCAGTAAAGAGTAGCCCTAATCTCATTCCCCCAAACTCTGCCTCTTCGCTTAGCATTAAAAACCCGACTTTACCTAGGTTATATGCTCTCCCTAAAATACACAAACCTGGAAACAAAATGAGGCCGATTGTGTCAAATATTGACTCTCCTACTTGCCGGCTTTCTAAATTTCTAGCAGATTTTTTAAAAACCTTAAAATTGTCGAACTTCGACAGTTCGGTTAATAATAGTATTGACTTAGTGAAAAAACTAAAAAATAAGGTCATTAAGAAAGGGGAAATTTTGGTATCCTTCGATATTGTCTCCTTGTTCCCTAGCATCCCTATATCTGAAACTATAAACTTTTTAACTAATATTTTGAAGGAGAACAAAGTTCCTGAGAACATACGCAACGAATGTTTAAGTCTAACGAGGTTATGTACCAATAATAATATTTTTAAATATAATAAGAAAGTTTACAAAATGGTGGGCGGTACACCGATGGGCTCTTGCCTTAGCCCTATTTTAGCTGAAATATTTCTGAAAAGTTTCGAGGATATCCTGAAGAATTCCGGTTTTTACTTTCTCGATTGTTGGTTTAGATACGTGGACGATGTCTTCACAATTTTTGACACCAATGTTTGCGATGTCAACACTTTTGTCCAACATATTAATAGCTTTTTTCCGTCCGTTCAATTCACTTTTGAGTTAGAAAACAATCAAAGGTTGCCGTTTCTCGACATCTTAGTCATCAGAAACCATGATTCATT
>JAHWFO010112390.1:0-12738 GCA_023313115.1 Rhysida immarginata | reverse complement strand
CAACGTGGCTCTCACATCGAACACAACCGATGGTGGCGCCATGGTATTACACCGTCGTAACAGAACTGCAAAGTCGTCTCATTTTATCTGAATCAACCCTCTGTATTCTTGAGGAGTTTCCACAGATTCTTTCTTTTTCAATGGTTTGGAATATAGGGCGAAGTTCCGATCGCAGGAACAGTAGGAGTGTCTTTTAACTGGGAACAAATGGATGATCTCTAAGTTTAGGGCTTTAGACAAAATGCACAGAAAGTTAAGCACTGTATAGTTTCTGTTCTGTCTACTGCATGCGTCAGATAGGAGAACAATGCGTTTGTGACGTAGTGGTTTCAGCTCCGTTTTTATCACAGTGTTCGCTCCTTTCTTTGAAGTTCCTTTTAGCATATAAATCATATAAGATTCTCCAGAACCAAGAACATGTACGTTAAACATGAATAACCACAGCAGTCGTTTGTAAAACTAATCAGTGACAGGTATTTTGGGGAGGGGCAGGTTCTGCGCATAACCAAATTCCAATACAAGTGAATGCTGACTTTCTGTAGATTCGGCTAAGAACTTTGTCTTCAGTTTCATGTATCTCTTAACTTTTCTTTTATGCAAGTTTAATTCCATATGGTTTATGGCACCACTGCTATTCTCCGCTTCATAGCACATATTACAAACATCCGTTCATGACAAACGGAATGAAAAGTCAACGTAATGAAAGAAATAGTTTGCATATGTGCTGTAGGCCAGTGGCGGCTTTTCAACAATATCAGTTACACTGTAGTAGTAATCGCTAAATAAGAAATATAAGATTCGCAAATTTAAGGCAGGATAGAGAAAATAGTTGAGTTTTGTATCTTTGAGACTGTAGTGAGATTCGCTGTGCGGCATTGTTTTGCAGTGATGGACAATCAGTTCTCTAACGTCACTTGGTAATGAGTTTGGGCGATATTGATGCTACCCCCTAGTGTCACGTAATGGAAAGTTGTCCCGAGTTTTGTTCTGGAACTCCTCGCTCCTACTTTTGTCTACTTTGAATAAGCTTACAAAGAAACTTTAACAAGCTTCAATGTTTTTTCCGATAAGACTAACGGAATACTTCCATGAAAAGGCTTTTGGCTTCATAGCATTTTGACATTGCACCTGAGGGATGACACCTTTCATGGACCCAGCTATCATTAAATTTTGCTTGTGATAATCAGATAGTTGCCAAAATGAATCAAAGAGTACTTTCCGTTGCCTTTCGTTAATCTTCCCAAAGCATTGACCTTTAGAACGGCATTTTAAAACTGGCAGAAATTACTTGGCCGCAGCCATCATTCCTTTTGCTGTTTAGTATTCCTTCACAAATAATGAATAGATTATTAGTCACAGTAGACGGCGGATTAATAATATTATTATCCAGTTAATAGTTAATATCTACCGCGATTTTTATTTTATATTTTTGCCTTTGAAAAACTACGCACTAGTGCAGACGAAATTCTAAGTCGTGTGTCTGCTACGTCTGCTACTCGCCATGGACTGTGCGCCATCTATTGACATTGCACGCAGTTATTTTTTCGAGTTTTTCTCAGCCAAAAAACGGGGCAGGGTTATGCAATAAATACGAGATAAGTGTATTTAGCATCTATTGGTTACTAGATATTTACTCACGCAGTTACTTACACAGTTATTTAGCAGTTCCACTAAAAACCATGTAACTGCACTTACCTGATTATTGCAGGTAACCCTTCAATTTAGGTTACCGTAAATACTGTATTAAGCGCCTGGGCGCTTATTTGCAAAATTTCAGCGGACCCCCAGGCGCTTAATGCAGGCGGGCCGGTATTACAGGTCCGGCGCTTATAAAATTCTGCACAACTCTGATGGATACTATTATGCAAAATTCTCGCCCTTCTCCTTCATCTTTTCTAAAGTATCCTGCTGTGTTTTCCATTCCAGTTAGGATCAATGCTAAACTGTTTGGCTGTAGTCTCTGTAGAATGGTTTTCAGCCTACTTTACTGTTGCGAGATTAAAATTGATGCTATAACTGTGAAGTTTTCATTTTTCATCAGCTATGCTGCTTGACTGAATCCAAAATTAAAAGCAAGAAATTAGAAGACAATCATGCTGGTATCTAATTTCCGGTTTAGCAGTGGCATTTGGGAGAGCAAAAATTCCCGTGAGAAAGCAGCAAGAGAAGAAAAATCTACGAAATGAACTAAAATAAGCGCCCGGGCGGTTATTGAAGGTCCGGCGCTTATTTGCAAAAATTCAGCGGACCCCCAGGCACTTACTGCAGGCGGGCTGGTATTTCAGGTCCGGCGCTAAATACAGTATTTACGGTACATACTATTTCATGCTTTTATATTAACTCCAATATTAAATTTGCTTTTGTAATAGCTAAATTTTTTCTAATAGGAATAAAATTCTTTCATTTATTTATATTTTTTTAAATAAAGGGAAAAAAATCATAGTTTCTCTTTATTTTATTATTTATTGTTAAACTAAAATATTTTTTAGTGAAATTGATTCATCATAACAATTTATAAGCTTAATAATAAATTATAAAATAACAAAACTTTAAAACAAACTGGAAAATTTCAAGAAATATGTTGGGGTATACGACACCCCACCGCACCACTGGTGTGATTTTTTGTCACCGCACTAATGCCGGGTTAAAGAGATTATACTGGAATAAGCCTCGCAGCACACAAAGAACTTATAAAGTGTAATTTTAATTATGGGTTTCTTTTAATAACAAATATAATTGTAATTTGACATAACATTAATTAGATACTCATTTTACGTAGGACACAAAATGTAAAATTGAGGTTTGCTTCATTTTTCTTAAATTAATCAATTTTTTTTGCACAATGATTTTTTCATATTCTTTTTCATTGTTATCTAACAAATGAAATAGTTTCTCGCTTTTTAAGTTTTGTGCAAGGAATTTGTATTGTGCAATACTTTCAATTGCATTTTCAAGAAGAATTGGCTCAATATTAATTTCTGCCTGTTATTCTTCATATTCACATATATCATTGTCATTCTCTGATAACATTTCTGAAGTCACCTTATCCCAGTTTTCATCATTATAGCACTCAATTTGTTCATCAATTGAAGAAAAATCAATCTCCACATTAGTTGCTTCACTCAGTTCTGTACCTGAAAAGCTGTGTACCTACAGTTCATGTATTGAAAGTGAAATTTCAAGTTCCTGCTAGAGCTATAACGAAGCCGACATGATCTAAACTTCCTGTTTAGATCGCATTGATTTTGGCTGTAAGGGATAGCCCCTCTAGCTGCCACCCCTCAATGCAAGCACTTTACACTTTTCAGTTCTACACGTATTTTTTATCAAGGGTTGATGGTCTTCTTAGAGGGGGGAATATACAATGTAAATGTGGAGTTTGGTTGATGAAAACCATGGTCGATGGTCGGGTGGAGGGGTGGTCGTGTTAAAGGGGTTAAAAATACATAGTCCCTACAGGCAATAAATTCCGTTCCCAGAAAATCCGGTCGTTTAGAGGGGTGGTCGGGAGGAGGGACTTCACTGTACTTGCCGGTAGAAACATGTCAAAATCTTCCAATAAATGGTCTTCCAAAGTGCATACAGTGGGGTCTCGGCTAACGAACGTAATTCGTTCCAGAACCTTGTCCGCTAACTGAATTGTTCGTTAGCCGAATCGCGTTTTCCCATAAGAAAGTGTGAAAACGATTTTAATTGGTTCCAGAACTTAAAAAATAACCAATAGAAAATAAATTTACTTAATTTAATTTTTAATTTAATTTTATTTTATTTAACACCTCATTTGAGGTAAAATACAAACATTAAAACAAAACACAAAAATAAAACAAAATACATTTTGTCATAATCAGTCAACTTGGTGATTTTCATAAGAACAAAACAAAATTAACCTAACTAAACTAAGACAACTATGTGTACACTAACAATAAACCAACAACGAAAATTTAAAAAGGATAGCGGCTTAAAAATAATTTTTTTAAAGCTTTTTTAAAATGCTTAATTAAAAAAAAACAAAAATAATTTAAGACATTTTTAATTTACCGCTTTATGTTCACATGAAAACATCAACACGTGACGTCTTCATCTAAACATCCGTTGTATCACTACAGAACACGTGGAACTCGCAGCTGTCGAAACGGAAGTAATAAATGTGCACCTGTTATTTGATCTTAGCGCGCGCGTACTTGTTTATTTATTTTTTATTTTGCTCCCTACTTCCGTTCGTTAGCCGAATTGCGTTCGTTAGCCGATACCGGAAACGTACGAATGCCCTGTTCGTTAACTGGATTGTTCGTTAGCAGGGGCGTTCGTTAGCCGAGACCCCACTGTATTCTGTTGTTATTAATAATAAGATTATGACTTGTAAGGGATTGTAACTTCATATTAATTGATAATATTGTAAAATTTCTAGACAAGTTATCTGCTATTGTAAACTTCTTTGAACACAAGGTGTCAAAAAAGAACCTTTTATTTTTGTTATTAAATCCTCAAGAGTGATCATATTTTGTTCATAAATTCTCTTAAAGTTATCGTAAATGAAAATGTATCTTTTCCCCCATCTGTTTTGGATTTCTGTAAAATAATTCTTGAAGTTGAGTACAGTACAGACCCAGTCAAACGCAGTCCACTACAGTCAAAATCAGCTCCAAAGCGGTTTTGGCATGGCTCCCGAGTTCTACTTTCGGTTTCACGAACTGAATCTTTTCGCGATTTTTGACCATCTATTTTAATAATTTTACATTTCACAACATTTATAATATGTGTATATATGTTGTATATATGTCCGAAACTTTATTTTCTTCTTGAATATCTGAAGCTAAAAGAAGCCAGCGCGATAACAACGTTTCAAAATCAAAATGGCAACGACCAATCAGAAGTGTATGGCTACTTCTAAAAACATCTAAAATTCTGAAGCTAAAATTAAAATTAATCCATAACAACATTCCATTTAAAGGACAACTCCAGCCTAATATACAACTTTATTTAAAATAAAAGTTCGAGATATAAATAATAACATGGCATAAATGAAAAATTTCAAATCGAACGCAAAATATATAAAACAAACGAAAATTACTAAATTCATGGTCACTTCCCGTCCTCCATTATACAAAGAAGAAGTGACGTACTCGCGAGATTACGTCTTCATTTATTTCTATACACGTGCTATTTTATAACGGTTTATGCTTATGAATAAGAGGGTTACACCAGCAGCAGTTATGAATCAGATGTAGATTTTAATTCCTTTTTAAAGGATATTGAAGTTTCATTTGGAAATAACACAGATGTTCAGCCTTACTGTTATGAACCGCTGAGACGCGATCATTCTTAGCATATCTCGCCCATAAGAGAGCACGAACGATGCAGAGACAGATGTGGCTAAATGCAGATAAGTGCAAATACTGACAAATTAATTAATAAACTACACAAACTGATTATTGTACTATTATAGGCACTTTTCAGCATAGAATAGTGGGAGAATATATGATCAAATCATGCGATTTTAGAAAGTTAAAAGTTCTGAACAGCGTTCCTCAAATTTCCAGAGTCGGCTGGGCCACTCGTAGCTCCACCATGATTTGGCACCATCAGCACGGCGGCACGATCGGTTTGGCACGGCAGCACGAAGCTATTTTTTCTCGCATGAATTACACAAAAATTAGTGGAAATGAATTATTTATTACGTGGAACAGATACAGTAATAATAATTCTAAAAATGAAGGTGACTGGCCTGGACAAAACAGTAGGGAAATGTGTGCTATTCTGAACTTTTACCCTATAAGGTGCGTTGCAAAAATATAAGAACACCACTGATTTGCTAGATAACATTTATTCAAAGCATAATTTTTGTTTGGAAAAATGATAACTGCTATGTCACATGTCTAACATAAGAAAAACATATAAAGAAATGCATCGATTTCGTTTTGCATGTACATAAATAAATAATTTATAAAAGACTACGGTTACTCCCGTTGCGAAATTATAAGAACACCCCTCTCAGTACCCGATAAAGTCTCTTTTGTGGAGTGCTAACTTGAATAGCCATGTAGGCAGGCTATCTACTAGTTTATGCAGCACAGTCTCATTGATTTCCTCCCATGCAGCAACGATGAACGTCTTCAGCTCTACAGTATTATTAAACTGTCTTCCATTTTTGTATACACGCCTACAGAGAATACCCCACATGTTTTCCACAGGACTAATGTCTGGAGAACATGCAGGCCAGTCCATCGTATGTACACCGTTGTCTAAAAACCATTCCCAAGTCGACTTTACCACGTGTATGGAAGCATCGTCTTGTTGAAAGGTCCAAAAAGGTCGACCAATTCGTTCCCCAAATGGCAACAAATGCTCATCAAGCAGTTCCTGGTAATCTCTGGCATTCATTCGCCCAGTGGGAAAAGCAAGTTTTGTTTTGCCATTATAGCCAAACCCACCCCAAACAATCACTGAGCCACCTCCTTGTTGTCTCTTTGAAAAGAATTGTTCCGGCTCTCTCACGTCATGCCAATAGCAGGAAAATCCGTCCGGTCCATTTAAATTAAATTTCTTTTCATCGCTGAACACAACTTGACGCCACTGGTTGCCCCAGGTGACATATTCTCTTGCCCAGTTCAACCTCTTGTTCTTGTGGTGCTTGAAGTCGTGGTCGCACTTTCCTCTTTCTGTAATGAAGGTTGGTTGTCCGACGGATGGCACAGGACAGTGTGGACTTGTGAACTTGTATGTTTGGATCACTGGCTAACTTCTGTAATGATGTTCCACCCGCCTTCAGCTTGCGGGTAATGTTGCGCAGCTCCCTGGGGTTGATCTTCCGTGGTTGCCCTGTTGCCTTCTTCGTATTGTACAGCTTACCCAACTTTAGAAAATTTGACACCACTGTCACGGAGCGTCTCAACTTTTTGGCAATTGCTCTCATCGACAGTCCTTGGTCTTTGTATGCTGTTATTTGTCCTCTTTCGTGTTCTGTTCAGGCTTTTTTGCGAGCCATGACGAATTGCTGATAATTGTTTCGTTAACAGTATTTTTTACAAGAAAAGCTTTCCAAGCAGGATGTTTTAAATATCCATGACACATTCTGAATTTAAATATGTAAATCCAGAACATGTACATTCAATTCGAGAGGAGTGTTCTTATAATTTTGCAACAGGAGTAACCATAGTTTTTTATAAGTTATTTTTTTATGTGCTTGCAATACGACATCGAAGCATTTGTTTATTTGTTTTTCTTATGTTAGACATGTGACATAGTAGTTATCATTTTTCCAAACAAAAATTATGCTTTGAATAAATGTTATCTAGCAAATCAATGGTGTTCTTATATTTTTGCAACGCACCTTATTTATTCTTCATTGCCTGGTTTCTCTGGCGCTTTAAAGGAGCTAATCGTTCAGGTAGCTCCTGGGTCACTCCAAATATATTTGGCTGTTGAAGAGTAGTAATTTATTCCTGCTTCAAGTAATTTATTCAGTCCATGTTCAAAGATTTTAAAACTATCAGATCGATAGTGAAGCATGAGGTTTCGAAATGAGCAAATACCTGAGTACACTGAAGGGCGCCAATTTTCTCGAGAAAAGTTTATCGACAAAAAAAAGAAGGGACTCCTTCGGTGGTGGTGGAATCATGGTGTGGAATGTGGCTTCATATGCACTGAGAAACCAGAAAAATTATCGGTTAATTTGCACCATCTGCACATCATGAGAAGACTGAAAAGTGTGATTTCGCAAAAAATTAACCATTACTTCTGTGAACAATAAAAAAGGAAGTATGTTTTAGTTGGTTAGGAGGGGGAGGGGGATTTTGGGTGGGTGCAGCCAACACCTCCTAGAGAGAAGGCCTGAGGGCAAAAGGTATGTACATTGTTACATCATCATCAAGCGGCTATTGTTAATTGTATTTCTACCAATAATAAGCCCTACATTTGGCTGCTTGATGATGATGTAACAATGTATACACCTTTTGTCCGCAGGCCTTCTCTCTAGGTGTTGACGCAGCCCACCAGTCTTCACTTCCCTATCATCACTTCCCTTGATCATGTCTCTCAGTAACTGCACAAAATACAGAGTTCCCCCCCCCCCAAAAAAAAATGTATACACTCTTTGTCAGACTGTATCGGGATATTGATAATGTCACATGCGCTTTATGGAGAAGGTGAAGAACTCTTCTACCAACAGGACGGAGTGACACCACAATATCACCTAGCTGTACGAGCTTTCCTGGATGACAATCTGCAGGGACACATTGGATTGGACGAAAAGGGCCCATTAAGTTCCTTCCACAGTCGCCAGATCTAACACCTATGGACTTTTTAACATGATAATGTTTTAAGGCTGGACATCTATCTATAAAAAACTTGATGCAAAAACAGACACCAAAAAGTGTTACGGAAACAGTTTTGCATTGTTGATGCATATTTAATCATTGTTGGCGTCGGCTTGAAGCAAACGCTGGAACTGAAAAGTCACCTGACCATTGTTGTCTGACCAACAATTTTTCTTCAAATCTTTACTATAGATACATTATAAAACATATTGAAAGTGTGGTAACAGATAGCGCAAGTACACCACGCTGTCTTACCTAGCCGTGTAATAGCCGAATGTTTTGCTTTGAGCATTTTGAATGAAGACTAATTAATGCTAGTGTATTAGAATAAACTCTTTTCCATTACAATAAATATATTTTATTATTCACAATTTAATTCATAAGTTATTATTTTGAAACATTTAGATTTTTTGATAGTTTTTGAAGTCTTCAACTTATCTATAATTTAAGCGCTGGTTGAATTTCTATGTGCTTTGAAGTGCTATATTTATTTCTACAGATTCCTTCCTCTCTATACGTGCCAGCTAAAAAGAGCGTTACGGGTGATGGAATAATTTTAATTTTTCGTCATACAAAATACACTCATTTTGTGATTTTAGA
This sequence comes from Rhysida immarginata, assembly GCA_023313115.1. NCBI lineage: Eukaryota > Metazoa > Arthropoda > Chilopoda > Scolopendromorpha > Scolopendridae > Rhysida > Rhysida immarginata. The sequence continues at coordinate 3,823 of JAHWFO010112390.1, read as the reverse complement.
TACTGCGAAAAGCTTGCACATGCCGTGTTTTTTGTCCTGCATTCAATTGTGAGCACAGACGCAAGTAAGAAGAGGCACCTTAAGCATAGACAGTGTTCATTGACATATCGACAGGCTCGACACCAGTGCTTGTTTTCCCTACTTCAGTTATTCTAAACCGTTATTAGGAGCTATAGCATAAAAGCTACATATAAGAATGCGCCCTTGTTCTGTACGTTTATCTGGCTGGCCATCTGCCGTTTGCACGATAACTTGAAAACGGTTTAACTTTTTCAAATTCTGTTTTCAGAAATATGACCATCAAAGTCTTAGCTCGGCCGTATCAACTTTTCAGAATTTTTCGTGGACCCCTTCAAGTCGAATTCACGTGCTAAAACAGTGAGTGTAAAGAATACCAAGATAATGGCATGTCATATAACAATCGATTTATCAAGAAGGAATACACTGTTACTTTCTGTTCATCTTTTAAGTATTACTGACAAGGTACGCGCATGTGAAATCGCGTTGTCGACGCACGATTGCTCAAGTGCTCATAATCTATATTATTAAGTAGCGGTAGAATAGAGGTACATAATGGTTTTATAATATCAGTCCATCCCCTTTATAATTTCTACATTTTTTGAGGTAGAAGGTTGGAATTCGAAATGTAGCTTTCTATGAGCATGTCCATTTGCACTATTTAGTTTGGTTTCGATTGGTACACTGGGGTCGGAATTACGGGGGTGGGATTCAGAGAGGACAACATATGTATGTGCTATTTAGGTACGTAAAGGCATAAAATTCAGTATCTAGATTCCTCTAGGCAAGATATACATTACTATGAAGTTTAGGCCCAGTTGTTCCATTGGGATCGGATTTGCGGGGTGGCAGTCACTTGGTCTTTAGAACTATGGCAACATATGGCTTGAGAAAAAAAAAGAAAATACGAGCTTTCTTACATTTTCTACATATTACGTTTGAGGAAATCAATTTTTTGAATAAAAAAAACTTGGGGAGAGGTAAAAAGTGCAGATAAAGGGGTAAAAATAGATGACCGCAGGATCTGCTACTTGCCTTACCCTACTCGGAGGGGGGGGGGGGTAATTTCTTTTTAATGAATATATAAATGTATTTCTGCTTCACTGCTAAAGCTCCTCCTTGGAATGTTTACAAGATTTTATTCAGTATTTCTGATGTTTACAAATAAATAAAAGGTTTATGTACTGTATAATATATTTATATATTTGTTGCATCTAAAAACATTATCATGATTCAATGTTTCGGATTGTAGATTCGAAACCAAGTCACCTTTTCTTGTGCGGAACTGTGAAAGATCAAGTCTATCGATGTAAGCCACGCATGCTGGAGGACCTTCGGCAGGAGATTACAGTGGCAAGTGCAGCGATCTCCATTGAAACACTGACCGATGTAGCTATGTCAACCGCTCGTCGTTCCTTTATGTGTGTGGCGCCAACGGACAACATTTTGAACATATAAAGTAATCATTCGTTAACTGAAGACAGTACTATTGGTGTGATCAATATTTAAATGTAAAACAACATGTCATAAATAGTTTCCGTTCCTTAAAGTGTGTATACATTATTTGGCGGACTCTGTTTAGTGTATCTCTCTTTTTATTCCTCTTTCACCTTTACAGTGTCGAGGATGTTAAATAACCACTGGATCCATTGAAAATTTAGCCTAGCAGGGGATCGTCCCACTGAAACTTTGCTTGGTCTTCCAAGCCTGTTAGTAAAGAGACAAACAGAAATGTTCATGCCCTCAGTGGGATTCGAACCCGCAACTTGTTGGTTTCGAGAGTGACAAGGCCTGCGCCTTAACACTCTCGGCTTGATACGGATACAGTAGTGGAAAATCGCCAAATTATCTAAGTCACTTTATTGTAGTGCTTTGGAATCAAAGCCACAATATGTTTGAGGTATGTGTGAATTTATTTTTAGCACATCTTATCTATGCAATTAAAATGATTTAAAGGATACATTTTCTGTTTTTCTTCATTATATAAAACATCTACGAGTTTAATAACATTTTTGTGATTCAGTCGTTTAAGAAGCCGGATCTCCCTATATTGTAAAAGACAAAAAAATTAAAAAAGTATCATAATTTTCGGCACATAACGATTACTTGGAAAAATGAAGGGTATATTTTTACTATCTGACCAAAATCGCAAGCTGTTCATTTTGCGTTTATTACCACTCTCGGCGCTTCACGCCTCACATTATGTATTTTTTTAACCACTCTCGGTCCTACGGGACTCACTGGTCACTGTTTACCGTTACCCCTACGACATCCCCCTCCGGGGGTTACCTAAATATACATACTGCAACTTATTTGGTCACGGTGGCAGTGCCCCCCCCCCCCCCTCCCCCCCCGGCCAGTTACAGTTGCTTAGACAGTAGATAAATGCAAAACGAACAGCTTGTGATTTTGGTCAGATAGAAATTAACCAAATGAAGATAAACGATCGTAATAAACCATTAATATACAGGCAGCACACACGCTCAACAAGAACATCTACATTAAAATAAGAAATAAAGATTTTCACTTTTCTATGGGTTGCTCGTTTAAAAAAATATCCTACAATCAAAGGCGGATCATGTTTATTTCGTATGGCAGTTAGCAAGCATTGTCTTAGTATAGCTCTTACACCTGAATAAATCCTTTTGAGTCATGCATGCAAAACTGGAATTATGCCAATGTAATTCGCACAATTCTCTAACCTGATGATATCTGGAAAAGACCGACCGCAATTTTATGCACATTCAATGCGTTTAGGAAGTGTTTCCTTTCACATTATAAGAGGGGGGAGGTGAATAATCTGTCCACCGATTAGCAAACTTTCATCCCCGAATCCTAGGCAGCCACCCGCCTTGTCATCGGTTCATATTATCTCAGTTAATCTATTTCACTCTCTTCCGTTGGAGGAAAATGTGGTAGCTTACCTTTGTACGTTTTGTTCTCCATTAGGTATTCGCCGGAGTTTGCGTTTTTTTAAAATTTTAACAGCTAATCTAGATAAATTATCAGAAGCCAACACTTCTTTAACTTTTCCGTACGATCCTTCGCCCAACAAATCGCCCATGAGATATTTTCCTATCATCTTCGCTCTTTTTTTACGGGGTTGATAAATAATTTGATCCGATTCAACTCGATAGAAAGGGTTGATGGGTTCGTCGGCGTCCATATCGATATTGAACCAGTCGACAGCGTTCGCGTTGGAGCACGGCACAGCTTCCCCGTCACTGTTGGCGGCACTCTCCTCCAGCTCCGGATCGTCCATCGCTCGGCCCCTCACTTTCGCCTCGCCATCAACTCATAAAGAAGCACCGTCCTCCACGCTCAACCACATCAGTGGTACCATTTTTAATGAATGCGAAATCGAGGCTGTAGCTGCTGCTGCCATCCATGGAAGAAGGAAGGGAGGAAGCGAAACTCGAGTCCAAATTTCGTTTTTCCGGTTTGGCGCGCCCTCGCACTATCGGTCCGAGAGTTATTCGATGCGAAAATGAAGCGCTAAAATAGGCATGTTCGAATCACTTAAGGAGAAATAACGGAAAAGAGAATCGAGTCTTTCCTACATGTCACGGGCTTCATATGCCTTCAGAGATCAAAGATAGAAGTTCGGCAATAATTGTTCACATTACAGAAAACTGCATTCGAATAGTATAAATTTTGGTAATTATGTAGATAACGGCCTCCACCCCAACTTGCGTTTTTTCCTACCTTGCGTTGATTTTTAATATACATCTTGGGTTGCTTAGTGTTTTTTGGGGGGTGGACGAAAAATTTAGTTTTTATTTTTGGTGGGAACGGCTTTTTTTTT
>JAHWFO010112389.1:0-10345 GCA_023313115.1 Rhysida immarginata | reverse complement strand
AAGGCTCTTATAAGCAGAGTAAGTTCGATACTTAAGTCCTTTAATTTCTCCCTCACATTTAGCAATCCAGGTCAAATGAAGCAACAACTGGGCAATCCTAAGGACCAGATCCCACCACTGCAAAAATCAGGCATCTACCAGGCTCAATGCACTCAATGCCCCATGATTTACAAAGGGCAGATGTCCTGGAGTATAGAAACAATATTCAAGAAGCATTGGCACACACAAGATCTGGCAGAGGCAACTAGTCAGCCATGGTGAAGCATTCCCTGGATACGGGTTACGAATTTCAGATGAATATGTGAAATTAATTAAATCGGTCAATAAAAAATAACTGTTGGATTCTTACGAAAGCTTGGCTATAAATAAAACAGAAAAGCAGTTACTGTTAAATTCAGACAGTGACCCATTTGATCCAAACGGGGGGGATAGGTAAGTGGGGGGGGGGGGCAGAAAGAGCAATGGAACAGAAAGGGTAAGTATTAGTTTGTTAGTGGGAGGGGGGGGAGATATATTGACTTATCTGCCTCACTTTTGATTCTGAACCACATTCCTTCTAAGATTCAATGCGGTTCTGTCGTCCAATCATCGGAGTTCCATCCGGGAAATACTTTGTGTTTCCGTGCATCTGTACGAGGGCTTCTCACGAGACGTTCTGTTTTAATTCGGGACACTCCATAGTACCGTTCTAGCTCCGTGGGTGTTTTGCTCTGAGGAAAAAAAGAAACAAAACATGCGCCAGTTTATGTACGTAATATGCTTATGGCCCAATAATCGATTCACCTTACCGGACTTAACGTTGCTTCAAAAACTTATACTCCGTATGCTTGATGAATATATCGTCTGTCATGGCGGCCGTTCGATTCTCCGTCATTAGGCATCCGTCTTTCCAAATCACAAATTCAAACACGGGTTTAGAGCTGAATGCGGACTATGGCGATATCCTCATTCCGGATCAAATGCTGCTCGCTTTCCTCTCTTGTTAGTTCCGGTAGCCCAAAACGCGTAGCATAGGATCTACAAGCTCCTCTGGTCCCATGTCTTCATCATGGAGCAACTGAACTGCTACTTCCTTATTCTGCCTTCGTTCTGATTTTCCCCATCAACAAAGTGGTCGTGCTGCATGCTTTTAACAATTAGCACCATCTTTACCTTCTGCTTCTGTCTTGTGACGCTCCTTTTACGTAATTGTTAAGAAAATTAATAAACTTAGTCAAATTTTCCCATAAGTCTATCGTACTATAAACCAAGATCGAGGCTCGTTTGAGGTGGGGGGGGGGGCAAAAAGGGCAATTCAGTTAATGATAAGATTCCTTTTGGAGAATGTAGCACCAAAAATTTATCTCAAGGTTTTTTTTTGTGTGCTACAAGACATAGGTGCATTAATGTGCTAGCGCTGTTCCCAAACCCCAAAACTCATGTGCTAGCCACCGCACACTGGCATTTGAGACAGATTAGTGGAATTTAAGGAGTAATTTAATTTGCATACTGTTTGGAGACATGATTCGTTGATGGGTTCAGTTTATTAATTATTTCTGTTACTAAAGAATTGTTGCTTTCTTTATGGGGCCCCGGTTAATTTATGTACATAATTTTCCATTGTGTTATGTGGATTAAAAGGAATTATTTAAATCGTACACCACGCCTGTTCTTTGGTCAAGCGTCATCTCCCCTGCGAGTCTAAACAATGCGCCCCTTCCGCACGTGGGTGTTAATTTTGAGTAGGGTCCTTCTACTGGTCCCCCACTGACGCACAACAGGGCACACAGTCGCTTCTGCTGGGGCGATTTCGTTAATCACATCCAGGTCACCAGTTGTATTGCGTTTGTTGGCACGTATGGTGATCGATTTAATCTGACTCCATAATTGCTTGCTATTTAGAGAGGTTAATTTAATGAGACTAATATGCTAAGGCTACATTATACTTCATCTAACACTACATAAATTGAATAATAATAATAATAATAGCGGTATAAAAGTTCGGATTGCCGATGGATCGGTTAGGGAGCTGTCATGTGATTGGAAGAATGCCAGTGTCCTTCTGTGTGAGTGGCTGTCCTGAAGTCATCTGTGGTTTTCCCAGAGTGCTAGCATGTTTTTCGGAGTGGCCTCTGGTGGTCATCGGGTAAAGGTGGCCGCGGAGCTCGCCATAGCCTCTCATCCATGAACTAAATCCTGCACTGAGCACTTATTTCCGAAACTAATGAACGTAAATGCGCATAAATTGTTATGATTAATGGGCTATGTACTCTCTGTAAGCTTTCCCATTCCCATTGTAAGCTGGCATAGAAGCTGAGTTATTGGCCAATGTCATCACATTTCTTCAAAACATATGTAGTCTATTAAAAAATTTCATGAACATTTTCGTCTTATTTTGTCCTTAGATGATTATCCAAATAGAATCCAATATTAATTTATACCTTGTATATCCCAATAAATGCTCAATGGAAATAAATCTTACTCATCATGAATTATGTCACAGTATCACAGTCAATCACTCATTCATAAATTAGTGTTATTGTACTTCAACTCTACAGAAGCGTTGAAGCAATTAAAACTGAATGATTTTGACTTCATCTTTTCTTTGTGATGCCATTCCTCCACCACCTTTTGTGTTCAATATAATGTCCCCTGTTTTGGATAATGCCCCAAATACAGCAGTTTCCATTGTAGCAAAACTCATAGGTCTCTCAGCTTTGTAGATCAATGGTTTCCAAGCTCTATTTTAAAGAGTCCAAAGCCACAGAAGTCTAAGCATAAGGTGTCTGTGGACTTAACTGGGATGGATGAAAATGGGATCACCTTGATTCCAGTTCCTGTTTTCTGAATACAGTTGAACCTCGGTATCTCAAATTTCACAGAACAGAAAAAAAATGGAGATAAAGAGGTTTTGAGATATGGAGGATTACTTTTAAGTTTTATCAAGATTTTTAGATCAACGGTACTGTGAGAGTACAGAGAACAATAGGATATAAAATGGTATGTACACAAAGAGTTACGCTACTTACAAGTGGCACCATTAGCAACATAAACCCACAAACTGCACATACTCAGCCATCTCGTACGCAACAGAGACATGCCAAGGAGATGAAAAAATTTTTTCGTGAATTTTTACCGTAACGAACGAGAATAGCCTAACTAACCAAAGTGACGTCAAATTTATTCGTTTTGGTACAAAAAATTTCTCATAACGAAAAATATCTTAACTCTCTGATGTATTTAAATGCTTTGCATTTTGCTGGCACACTAAGTCAAAATACGACATAGCGAGATTTTCCGATAAAATATTTTGAGATAAAGAGGAAAAATTACATTGAATTAAAAGGAAAAATCCAGGGAAATAAAAATTTTTCAAGATAACAGGGTCTGACTATAGTAAGCAAGTGAAGAATGTGAAGTGTGATTCAACACCTTATCCATGTGAACATGCACTCGATGAGCATCTGTACCGCAGAGACAGGGAATTTCTTGATGTTAAATTGGGTCCATAATCTCCTGTTGGAAGTAAGCAAAGTTAATTTTATCATTAAAGAGCCACCTTGTGCAACCTAAGCTTACCACAAGCACAACATACAGCTATAACAAGACCCGTTATGGATAACTTTTCCTTGCATAAGTCAATGAAAGTAGCCCATCCTTTGTCATTTTTGTGACAGAAATGAATAGCTCATGACTTATTGGTGTCATCAACATATGCCCAACTCTTTATCCAAGGTGACCTTCCTTTGCCAACTGTCATGTGGAAAGTACCCTTTGTAAAGTTTTCTGGCATTGGTAAAGCGTTCACAGATGTGCAGTTATGCCAGAGGATGACCACAAGCCTTATCCTAACAAGTTTCAAGTTTACTAAATAATTCCGAATGATCCATCTGACACTTTTTGGAGCATTTTCAGTTTCATAGCCATGTGGGCACTCTGTAAGTAGGTTTGCTAAGGAAGCCATAGTTCAAACTCTCTTCACATAGCTAGTGGGGGAACTGCCTGGTGGAAAGTACATGGCACATGTTATCTAACATCAATATCAGGTTTCGATGTTAAAAAAAAAAAAAAAAAAGAAAAAAGGAAGAAAAAAATCAATACATGTAGCAAGTGTGAATTACGTTTTTCTTTAAGTTCATGTTGTTTATCAGTAATCGAGAATCATCAATTCTCATGCACCTTTCCACCAGTCATTTCCCCAACAGGCAGCCACGTTTGCTAATTGTCCAGATGTGGAAGGTCAGGCCACTCCCTCTCCCCATAGCAACAATTCACATGATCAGTGGTCAATTAAGGTCAATAAATCTACCTTGAATAAAGAAAGACTGAAAGGTTATCTATACAAACTAAATTTAATAAGACTCTTATGACTTGCCATGATATATTAATTAGAGAACGAAAAAATAATTAGAGAAAAGAATGAGAATATACGAGGCCTGTCCAGAAAGTATCCGGATTGAGGCTACAAAAAAAAAATACTGTTTGAACTCACATTTAGCCCAGCGTTGCTGCCATTGGTCAAAACAAGTACGGAGTGCCTCCTTTGGGATGGCCAAGAGCTCCGCCATCGCCTTTTTGTATTGTCACGTCCACATCCTTAAATCTCCGTCCATTGAGCGCTTTCTTGGTCTTTGGAAATGCTTGTTTTAGCAATTCATAACCTCCCTTGCTGTTTTACCGATTTTAAAACAAAATTTGATACAATATCGTTGCTCAGTGTTTTCTATCATTTTCACACGCGGTGAGAAAATAAAAATGTTCTGCTTTAGCGCCTTGCAACAATTGCAAACGGCACTCTTAACAGCTGCAAATTTCATTACGTCATCAGCAGAAATGTCGTCACATGATCCAGATAGGAAAGAGGAGCAGCGAGTTCTACTTTTTTTCTTTGTAGCCTCAATCTAGATACTTTTCGGAGAGGCCTCATACACAGAAATCAAGACTTCCAACTCTGTTAACTCATTAAAAAATGAAACTATTGTATTCAAATTATCTTGTGCCCTGAGGCGTGGGTGGGGGGGACCAAAGATACCCCCAACAACGAAGATCCAAGCCCACGCGTGCAGAAGCGGGTTTTTAATGACTCGCGGAGGGGAGGTGGTTGACTAGCCAAAGAATAGGCGTGCGGTGGGAACAAGACAGCAATATTTAATTTGCATATTAATACAAGATAATTACAATGAATAAATAAATAAATAAATGGGGCCCCGGTAAACAACATTGATAAACACAGAATTTCGCAATTATGCATCACTAACTGAAAAACTTGGTTCTAATCAACAACATATGGTACCCAATACATTATTCCACGGCATGTCTAAAAATGCAAAACATGCACTTCAATTGCGTTGCGTTGTACAAAGGTACGCTTAATAAGCTTTCACATCGGAATACAGGAACGCATGGAAAGCGTCACGCTCCCCTTTTCTATGCAAATTCCTGTTCAGGGGCTTCTTTAAAACGAAGTCTCCTGAACAACGGGAGGGAAGGAGAGCAGTAAACCCGATTAACAGCTAATGTACGCACAAATATGCTTCCTGTACCCCCCGCTTTGGTACCTTTGCTTCTTATGCTTTACAACTCAAATAGCAGCTGTTAACTACCATGCCCCTCTAAAATAACTCTCATGCATTGACAACCAATCGACCATGCGACCATGCCATGGCAGCGAAACTTCCTTAATAGCTGTCCATTCAGCATAAAAGAATCGTTGCGGACATTTTTATTGAACACAAAATGGTCGAATACCGTTTTTTTCATAATTCTTTATAAAAACAAACAGAAAACCTGCAGAGCGTCGAACACAAAGCGTCGGCCGCCTTCTTCGAGCTTCCCTGCGCAACAATGCACACGCTCTCTCGCAACAAAAGAACAACGCTCATTTTTTTATTATTAGGAGCGGGTATCTGGAAAAAGCCGTAACAACCGTGGCCAACAAAGCTCAACATCAGCGGCAATTGTTACCTCTTCCCCAATATTAGACTTATAAATGCTATATAACAACAAACACTCATTTTCAAAACAAAACAATAACAGATTTAATCCTCCATTAACAACAAATCCTCCATTAACAACACACACAAATCCTCCATTAACAACACACACGCAACTAATTTCAACTCTTTAATCCAACTTCCATATTTTACAATGCAACAAACCACACCTACGCATTTACTACCATACCACTACATCCACCCAACAACAGGAACACCATAACTCGCAACGAAAAAAAAACAACAAACACACACTGACCCAGTCACACACGCCCCACCAAAAAAAAACAAAAGAACAAAGTACTTTCACCTGACAGCTACTTACCTAACACACATACAACACTTCACAAAGACTATCTTTTATTCCGCTAACACGCACACTCCAGACAGGTCCTTAAATGGGTTGATTAACCAGGTTGGATTTTCTGCATTATCACTGTTTGCTCGACCCTGCTTTCCCTTCATATTGCAGGCAACCTCCCTAAACACATCATTAGCACCACGCCCTTGACGTTGTTCCTCTCTACCTGACCCATTTTGTGTCTTGGGGCCAACGACCTTATCGCCTTTGCGACTAACAGGTAGGAACGGGAACGCTATTTTTACAGGAACCTGGTGTCTTATTTCTACCTCCAGTTCCTTCTCAGTTTGTACAGCTACTGCCGCCATGTCTGTGCGTTTGCACTCAACGCACACATCAACCATTACCTTACTAACCTCCTCTCCTTCTGTGCCTGTCGCAACCTCTTTGGTAGCAGGCCTTTGAGCATACTCTGGTTCTTTCATCGCTACATTCTGATCCACCTTCCGTGCTCTATTTTTGAATACGACCTCTGTGTCCCGAAATCTAAGGCCTTTAATCCTGACTTTGTTTCCGGGCAGCACCTGCAGTACCTTGAATGGTCCAAACCAGGCCCCCTGCGAATTCCCAGTACAGGCCACCATTACCTGCATGTTCGGGCTGATTGTCCCACTATTTATAGCACTATTTCTCCTCTGAGCTTTTTTAAATGTGAAAAAACGGACTACATTCTATTTCCTCTAGAGAACGCTCGCTGGCGACGAAACTTCCTTAATAGCTGTCCATTCAGCATAAAAGAATTGTTGCGGATATTTTTATTGAACACAAATGGTCGAATACCGTTTTTTTCATAATTCTTTATAAAAACAAACAAAAAACCTGCGGAGTGTCGAACACAGCGCGTCGGCCGCCTTCTTCGAGCTTCCCTACGCAACAACACACACGCTCTCTCGCAACAAAAGAACAACGCTCATTTTTTTATTATTAGGAGCGGGTTTCTGGAAAATGCCGTAACAACTGTGGCCAACAAAGCTCAACATCAGCGGCAATTGTTACCTCTTTTCCCATTATCAGACTTATAAATGCTATATAACAACAAACACTCATTTTCACAACAAAACAATAACAGATCTACTACCACGAATCCTCCATTAACAACACACACGCACACATGCAACTAATTTCAATTCTTTAATCCAACTTCCATATTTTACAACGCAACAAACCACACCTACACATTTACTACCATATCACTACATCCACCCAACAACAGGAACACCATAACTCGCAACAAAAAAAAACAACAAACACACACTGACCCAGTCACAATCTAGCGCTAGAGATATACCCGCCGCTGCTTGGGCTCTTTTTAGATGAAATTTTGCAATTTCTGAATGTGAATATACAGAAAAAATGAACATTATTATCTCCGGCACTGCGTCAAACTCACTCAACATTCCAAAGCGAGCAAAGTCGTGTAGAACTGCTAAAGGGCGGTAGTTGGAGAGCCATCCATTGGGAGCATTTTACAAATTCTTTTAGATTCTTCAATATGAATTTTTACTGAATTAATTCAAGCTTTTTTCATGTGTTCATTTTTCTGTATATATGACGAATATTTTATATGTGATGATATATTTCAGTATATACAGGGTGATTCAAATTCAATGTAAAAAACTTTTAGGGGAGGTAGTATGGGTGATTCTAAGCAAAAAAAGTCATATGAACATGGGTCCGAATTTGAATGATAACTGAGATATAAACAGAAATAAATTTGGTCTTCGCGGACTTCTGTGCAAAATTTCAGCCTCCGGGGTTGTCCGGTTCAGAAGTTATGGAGGAACAAACAGACAAATATATAAATAGATTTTCTATGAGAGCATTTTCGGTAAACAATTTTATCGTATGTTTCTAAAAAATGCAAGTTTCTTCAAATGACTGTATGTGATGCTTTAAAAACAAATACCGTATGTGTACAAGGTGAATAATCAACGACTTTACCTGATAGATTAAATTCATAGGTAGATTGAACTTCTTTGACCAGGTTTTCAGATAACAGTCCACTGATTTTGTTGAAGATGCCATCCACCTTGGGCAAATTTGCTTCTTCTTTAGGTTTGGATCCTAGCTGTTGTTGTTTTAAAAAAGGAATTGCTTCATCCAAGAAGAAATCTGGTAACAACTCATGGCCTGAAAATGAGAATCTTTGAATTAATTATTGTCAATGATTTATACAGGGTGTTGTTAAATTTCATCACCAAAATGATAGGGGTGATGGAACATGCGATTCTAAGCAAAAAAGTTCATATGAACATCGGTCCAAATTTGAACAATAACTGAGATATAAACAAAAATAAAAATGCCGCCACTAAGACCAACAAGTTAATAACTCACTTTCTACAACATCTAGAATGATGAAACTTGGAAGAATAGGGTACATAAAATTGTGCCGTTAAAATTTGATCAAATTCCAACGAGTAGTTTTTGAGTTAAATAGTCAACATTTTAACATGTGGTGGTTAGTACTCACACGTGTTATCATTTTGGTGATGAAATTTAACAATACCCTGTATAATGATGTACAATCAATCTCGCTCCTAACGGATGGGTGGAATCTGCTGGCTATTTAACCTGCGTTTCTAAGGAGCATGCTACGATTTTTTTCTAGATTTTTAATTATTTCTCGGTCTGTAATTAACGGAAACGCCAAGATCACATGGAAGCTTGAAGTGAATGACATGTAATCTATCAGCGTCAAGAAAAAAAATTTTTCTACGGAGGAAAAATAGATATTCGCCTAATTAAATGCTTGATTATCTTGCTTGGCAATCAGCTGACTGGCTGTTAAGTTTACAGCATACACCTAAAGCATTTAGACTTTGCAAATGCATTAATTAATTTTCCGAAATATAGTAATTTCACTCCAAACTAATCTAATTTCAACAAAGAATTAATTTGACTTACTTTAATTTGTGTTTATTGAAAAAGTGATAACCAAAATAAGTGACAAAAGCCGTCAGAATGCAACATTTAAATATAAAATACACACTTAAAGATATACATTTAGATACACTGTACATTTTAATGATAAAATTACATTGAAGTAAATGATATTGACAAAAATTAAGAAACTTCAGACTTCAACAAGATAATATAACAAAAAACAAAATTCATAAAAAAACTGACAGTTGATTATAATTAATTTACATTTGATTTTAAACTCCATGGAAAACGAATTACTATTTAATTTGAATTCATATTAAAGAATTTAGTTTCGTTAATAATGTGAGGGGTTAAAAGATAACTCTTGATTTTTCATTTAATGTAATGAACATAAGAAACTGGCAATTTCTTTTAGTTATATAATTAAACAAACATGATGAGTAAAAGCTTTCATTTTCTTTATAAAATACACTTTCACAAAAGATATGTTAAATCAAAAATTAATTTTTGATTTAATAATACCTAAGAAACAGGTCAGTTTGAAAGTTTTAATAGATGAGCAAACATGTCTTAAATGTTTTTATTTTCATTGTATACATGAAACAAGTTCCTATACAGACTTAAAATTAACTTTATTATTTATTGAAATTAAAATGAAGAACAAAAATTAATAATGAAATATATTCGAAAAGCGCTTATTTCCCAATGCTATTCCTATGCTAAGCGAACCCTCGACTCCACCAAGCAAGTTACTCAAGCATTTACAGCTTTTTGCAATCGATAAAATGTAGTTTGCAATTGGTAAAATGTAGTTTGCAATTAAAAAAATAATCTTTACAATTGAAAAAATGTAGTTTTCAAATGAAAAAATGTAGTTTTCAAATGAAAAAATGTAGTTTTCAAAATAAAAAATGTGGTTTTCAAAATAAAAAATGCAGTTTTCAAATTAGAAAATAGACAAAAAATTCATAAAATATAAGTCAAAGAAACCAAAGAATTTAATTATATATATTGTTATAGTACAGTAAATTACAAAATTTTATTATATTAATATTAGTATTATAAAATTAAAGATTATTATGCAAATTACTGTAGATATAGTGTAAAACTATATAAAAACATTGGATAT
>JAHWFO010112371.1:0-10075 GCA_023313115.1 Rhysida immarginata | reverse complement strand
GATTGCCCCAAGATCAAAGGACAAGACCCCCCAAAGTGCATCAGATGTGGTGGACAGCACACATCAAGCTACACGAAATGTCCAAAATACCCCCAGGTTCAAAGGATGTCTAGTTCTAAAGTGACAGCAGGCAAATCCTACACTGCCGCTATATCTATGCCGGAAGATAAAGGCCTCAACATCAACGACCTACCAGGTATGTATAAACAATTAGGACGTATCTTTCATCTGTTTTCTAATCTAGGCAAAAGTTATCCACAGTTGACTGGGCTCCTTACGACCAACTAATTTTAGTATGGCTGCACAAAGGTGAACTTCGGTGCCTGATATGGAACGCTAGGGGCATTCCCCAGCAGCGTATCGAGTTTCACAACTTTCTGATAAAGCAATGAATCGACATTGTTTTCCTCTGCGAAACTCACCTCAAACCAAGCCAAGACTTCAAGCTACCTGGCTATTGTGTGTACCGTAAGGATCGAATGGCTTCAGATGCTGCAAGATGTGCGTCTGGGGGGCGCTGCGATCATCATTAAGAAGAGAATTCAACACCAAGAATTAGTATCTAAGTCTTTAGCAGGTATGGAATCGACCTCCATCATTATCAATGACGTCTCCTGTGGTGAAGTGAAGTTCGTGGCGCTCTATAATTCACCTAAACATTATCTTCACATTTGCGAACTAGATGAACTCTTCAGTGGTGACACTCCAGTCGTCCTGGCTAGTGACCTAAATGCCAAACATCCAAGCTGGAACTCCAGAACGCAGAATTACAACGGCATGATTCTCTATAGGTACATACAAGGTAGAGATGATATCATCGCTGCTGGACCTGTGGAGGACACCTACTAATGCGACCACTCCCCTAATAGTGATGTTTTGGACATCTTGCTCTTGAAGGGATTCTTCAAACCGTACATTATCTTCACGATTGATGACCTTTCTTCAGACCACAAGCCTGTAGCGTTGAACTTTGACAATGTTGACATAAATTTCCGAGAGGAACTCTACATCATCAAGACTGGAAGCTCTACAAAGACATTCTTAAGGATTATGGCTACCATCCCGACGTTGCATACTGTACAGAGGACGTCGATCAACTTGTTGATGACATAACTAGATGTATTAACAGTGCCATTGTCTTAGTAAGTATCCATCAGAGAATAAATCTTCTCATCGAATCCAACTCACTCCTGGAATCCAACGCCTAATTGCTTAAAGAAACAGGACCCGTAGACTATGGCAACGCTATCGTGAACCTGGGCTCAGAACCAAGTACAACAGCTTAGTGCGAAAAGTTCAAGAAGAGATAAAAGAGCTTCGCGACGCTAGATGGAATGAAAAACTCAAAAGCTTGTCGGCTCGCGACAATTCCATTTGGAGTATGGTCAGAGCTTTACAGAAGAAGAAGAATGTTACGCTTCCTCCACTTCGTACACCACAGGGTGACTATGTGCAACCAGATCAGGACAAGGCCCAAGTCAATGTAGATTCAATGGAAATGCAGTTTGTTACTCCTACCAACGATAAGCCCAATAGCCAAGTCATGTCTCAGCGTGTGGAAGAAGGTATTGTCAACTTTGATGAACTCCCACAGCATTTAACGAAAAACAGTATCGAGGCTGGAGAGGTCGCCACCATCATAAGTAAACTGAAAAAGAAGAAGGCTCCAGGAAGAAACAAGGTGAATAATAACGCCCTTAGAAATCTCCCGAAGAACTTTATTGACGATCTCACTAATATCATTAACGTCTGCTGGAAATTTTCTTATTTCCCTGTGGCTTGGAAGCAGTCTGTGGTGTTGAGTATCCCCAAGCAGGGGCAAAATCCTGTGATTCCGGCGAGTTACCTACTTATTAGCCTGCTACCTACGATGTTCAAAGTGTTGGAGAAAACGATTCTCGTCAGATTCCATGACCACTGTCTAGCAAATGACCTTTTTCGGGAACAGCAGTTTGGCTTTCGTGCTGGCCACCCTTGTCCGATGCAGATATGGAGGCTCGTTGAAGACCTGAGCACCCCTCTGAACCTCTCCAGGTACTGTGGGGTGGTATTTCTCGATGTCAGTAATGCTTTTGATCAGGTGTGGCATGAGGGCTATGTCTACAAAATGATAAAGACGGGTTTCCTGCCGATTTGATTTTGTTGGTGAATCCTTTCTTGACGGCAGATCCTATCAAGCCAAAGTTGGAGAAAATCTTTCCACGCCTCGTGTTGTAAAGGCCGGTGTCCCTCAGAGTTCTGTCCTCGGGCCTGTGCTATTTAATTACTTTGTACATGATTTCCCGAAACCCGGTAATTGTAATCTGTATTTTTATGCGGATGATACTGCCATTATGACATGGGCACACCAGCCGGCTCACGTTATCACTCGGCTGCAGTGCGCCTTGAAGCAGTTCGAAGACTGGTTTAACTGCTGGAAGTTGTACCTTAACGTCGGAAAGTGCAAGGCTTTGTACCTCAATAGGAAGCTCAAGCGTCCCCCAGATTCTCTTGTTCTGTTCAATAAGAAACTGGACTGGGGGTGGACAACTACAAGTATCTGGGAGTTATCATTGACTCAAGACTCTCATGGAACCGGCATATGTCCTATGCTCTGAACAAAGCGAAGAGGGCTAAGTACAGTATCCTAGCTCTCATGGGTCGCAACAACGCCCTCAGCATTGACAACAAGCTACTTCTGTACAAATCGATTATCCGGACCATATTCCTCTATGGCATGCCTGCGTGGGCGACTATCTGTAAAACCAGATGGAGTGAACTGCAGTCATTCCAGAATGTTATCCTGAGGACCATTGCTCAGCTGGACAGAAGGACTGTGAAAAACCAATCCATTAAACATGGCCCATATCGGATAGTTTATACAGGATCTCCTTTTGATTATGATACAGAAGATGAAGACTCACGACAATAAACTTGTGAAAGGAATACTGAAGAACTCATTGAATATGAACTGGTATACGAAGTATCGTAAACCGTGGCACGTTCTTGACGTCAATTTTGAAGATATTAGCAACGTCTATTTCCCGGACTACTGGAAAATGTGATAATCTTCATTCTCCTTGTGTTCTCTATTTCGTTTGTATTTTGTTTCTGACAATCGTCAATCTTATTTTCTTTTTTTTATAATATGGAAGACCGCTTGGTTTGGTTAGGCATCTTGACTACCTCAGTGTATTTCATTTGGAGTTTATTCTGGTTGGATGAGCTTTGTGAAAACGCTGCTTTCGTCCCATCCTAACAAATATACAGTTCACTGTTCAATTGTCGATTGTCGATTGCCGATAAACAAGTCAGTTCTCTTAAGAAGTCTCCTGAGGTTCTGCTTGTCTGCTGAAGATGAAAGCAAAGCTTTGGAAAGACGTTTACATGTTCTATTGTTTTGTGACTTTCATTCCTTTTCTTTTATTTCTTGTTTTGTGACTTTTTTAGTTATGGTTAAAGTGTGTTGCACTTTTAATCTGTTCATTAGTACGATCCACATAAATACTTATTTTTTTAGGAGATGTTATCATTGGCTGCCATCACGAAAACGGAGTTACCAAATTAATACTAAAATTGACGGAAAAGTGTTATATGTGTTATATGCCCCCATAGTGAAAAAGAATTTAATGTCTGTGGCAAATTTTGGGCAAAAAGGCACGAAAATCATTTTCAATGAAGGAAAGGCTAAAGTGATGAACATTGGACATGTATCTGTGGAAGCCGTATATCAAAATGGTATTTATGGTTTTCAAGGAACAATCGTCAATGATAAGCGGAAACAGCCTGATGAAGAAATCTCCATGTCTGCTACAGAAAAGACAGAATTGTGGAATCGCCGGTACTGCCATGTGAATACTCATTCTTTATCTACTATGGCATCTCAAAAAATAGTATGAGGCTTGCCAAAGCAGGTAATGAAGAAAGCATAATGAAATTTACTATGAAGCCATGCATTTCGACAACCACTTGATTATCATCAAGTATACTAGAGCTTGTTCACTCTGATTTATGTGGACCAATGCAAGAAAAATCGTGGGGTGGATAAAGATATTTTTTAACATTCCTGGAGGATTATTCGAGAGAACAATTTATCTACTGTTTGAAGAGCAAAGATGAAGTTGCCTACTATGTTCAAAAGTTCATCTCTTATGCAGAAAGACAGTCTCAAGAAACATTACAAAGAATTCAAACGGACCATGGAATGGAATTTTGCAACAAACAACTCGATGAATTGTTTGAAAAAGTAGGAATTCAACATGAGCACACAAATGCATATACACCTCAAATGAACGGCGCAGCTGAACAAGTTAATCAAACAATTATGGATCTTGCTCGTTCAAACCTGAAGTCAGCCAACGTTTCCAATCGTTTTTGGGCTGAGGCGGTGATGACAGTATCATATATAAGAAATCTTACTGTGAAAACTGTTCTGAAGAATCAGACCCTAGATGAAATTTGGTATGGAAGAAAAACAGGTGTAAAACATCTGCTAGCTTGTGGATGTTTAGCATTTTTCATATTCCAGAAGAATTACGAAGAAAACTGGATGATCGAGCTAAACCCGGCAAATTGGTAGGCTATTCAGTAAGAAGCAGAGGATATAGAACATGGGACTTTGAGAAAAATGATGTTGTTCATATTAAACATGTCAAATTCGATGAAACGCGAAATGGTTTGGTTTATTGGTTTATTAGAAATTTTGGGGCGACTACTAAGGTCATTTTGCGCCTTTTACACAAGTTATATCTGTAAGCAGCCCGAAAACTCGAAATGGAATTAACATGAAACTGGAGAATGTGTATGAAGGTGCTCCAAATTGGAATCAATATCAACAACAGAAAACAAAACTTACTGGGAAACAAAACGCTCTGTTGAATTAAACTCCTGTGAAAAACCAGTTCCAAACACTGTAACAGAAGCATTGAGTTCACCATATACAAAATATTGGGAAGACGCAATGAACGATGAATTAAATGAACTGGAGAAAAGAAAGACATGTCCTGTAATGGAAAAACCTACTGAACGAAAAATAATAGGTAGTAGATGAATTTTTCACGTGAAACGAGGAACTGACAATCTTGTAGAAAGATTTCGAGCTAGACAAGTGGCTCAAGGTTTCTCTAAAGAAAAAGTGATCGATTACCAAAAGATGTACTGTCCACTTTTCAATCTTACGTTTTTTATTAGTATTGGCACTCATTTTCTACTGGTCAACTAGACATTTAGATATAAAATATGCTTATCTGTACCGAGAAACTAACTAAAGAAGTATTTATGTTCCGACCTGAAGGCATCATTTTACCGGACAATAAAATGTCGAATCTGAACAAATCTCTAAATGATCTTAAACAAGCAGGCCGAATTGGAACATTGAGTTAGATAAACCATTAAGCAAACTTGGATTCTTCCGTCTTAAATCTTCAAGTTGTGCCTACGTATGGAATTATGAAATATTTCTAGCAATTTATGTGGATAATATTGTTATTATAGCACGCAACACAAAAACAAAAGAAGATATGATTCAGCAGATAAAAACCTTATTTCAAATTAAAGAATTTGGACCGGCCTCGCATTTACTCGGAGTAGAAATCAAAAGAATAAAATGAACAATTGCTTCATAACTGAAGAAAGTACATTGATTCAATACTTAAACAATATGTGTCAGACTGCAGAAGCACTTATGTACCGCTAGATCCTGGATTTAAAAGTTCAAAAGAAGGATGTCCGAAAACTTAAAAAGAGCGTGGAGAAATAGAAATAAATCGATATAGAAATGGGATGAGTTATATTCAAATAATACTATTACTATTAATAATGAACCATTAAGGAATGACATAACCAAGTACCGACAGGTTAAACTAAACCATTCGCGGGACTATATTTTTAAACAGTCCTATGTTAACATTTTAAGTTCCTGATGGACCATAAAGATACCATTACACCATGTACCTTTGAACCAATTTTCACTATCATTAATTGTACGTTATATTTATTCATGACACATCATTCCCAGTCGCTTGATATATTACATGCCATATTTTATCATGGAAAATTCCACTAAACCATAATGGTTTCTCTAAACCAGGTTCCTTGAAACCAATTTGGACTATCATTAACTTTACCTAAGATTCATCCAGAACAGATTATTTCAAGTCGTTTGAATACTCATGCCATATTTCAGCAATGAAAGTTCCAGTGGACCATAATGGTTCCACTAAACCATAATGGTTCCACTCAACTAAAATGGTTCCACTAAACCAGGTTCCTTGAAACCATGTTGCAATATCATTAATTTTACGTTATATCCATTCATGTCACATCATACAAAGTCGTTTGATATATTACATGCCATAGTTTAGCATAGAATGTTGCAATGAACCACAATGGTTCACTAAACCAGGCTCCGTAAAACTAATTTAGACTCTCATTAATTTTACGTTATATTCATTCATGAGACCTCACTCCATGTCGTTTGATATATTTCATGCATTATTTTAGCAATGAATGTTCCAATGAAATCTAATGGTTCCGATTGAAAGTACCCTAAACATTTGAGGGTGTCAAAAGGGTACCATTAGAGCACTAGCCATTGTTTCGATTTCAACCATTTTCAAAATGGCTCATTCGCGGAAGCATATTTATTAATTGGAGGAAAGAAGGAATGTATGTCCGCTTCAATCTCGTCATTACGATTTGTTTGATATATTACTTAATATATTTTTCCATTGAAAAATTGCTTGGCTGAAAAATTGAGCTAACATTTGTACACGTGCAAATGAAGCGGTTTAGATAACATTTGTGATTGGTTCGTGCCATTAATCATATTCATCGACTGACGGAAACAGATTCTGAAAATCTTTCATAGCCTCGGAGGAGTTAGAATTAGAGACAGACAGACACACATGTTTCCCCACTTCCATGGCATAAAGCACCTTTCGGTACTTAATAAATCATTAAGGAATGACATAACCAAGTACCGAAGGGTTAAACTAAACCATTCGCGGTACTATATTATTAAACAGCCCTATGCTAACATTTAAGTTTCTAATAGAACATAAAGACACCATTAAATCACGTACCTTTGATCCAATTTCGACTATCATTAATTTTAAAGTATATTTATTCATGACAGATCATTCCAAGTCGTTTGATATAATACATGCCATATTTTAGCATGGAAAGTTCCACTGAACAATAATGGTTCCACTAAACTAGGTTCCTTGAAACCAAATTGGACTATCATTAATTTTACGTTATACTTATTCATGACACCTCATTCCAAGTCGTTTGAGATATAACATGCCATATTTTAGCATGGAAAGTTCCAATTAACCATAACGGTTCCACTAAACCAGGTTCATTGAAACCAATTTCACTATCGTTAATTTTACGTTATATTCATTCATGACACATCATTCCAAGTCGTTTGATATATTACATGCCATATTTTAGCATTGAAGGTTCCAATGAACAATAATGGTTCCACTAAACCAGGTTCTTTAAACCAATTTCGACTGTCATTAATTTAACGTTATATTCCTTCATGACACCTCATTCCAAGTCATTTTAATATATTACATGCTATATCTTATGTATGAAATTTTTTGAGGATGTCAAAAGGGTACCATTAGAGCACGTGCCATGGTTTCGAGTTCAACCCTTTTCTAAATGGGTTATTCCAGGAACCATATTTATTAATTGGTGAAAATAGTAATTTATATCCGCTTTTATTTCGTCGTTACGATTTGTTTGATATATTACTTAATATATCTCTCGATTGAAAATTTCTAGGTGGGGTCGTGAAGGTACCATTTGTGCACGTGCTCTTGAATCGATTTACATAGTATTTATTACTGATTTGTGCTATGTAACATATTCTTCGACTGAAGAAAATAGTAATGAATAACCGCTTCTATCTCGTCATTACGATTTGTTTGATATATTCCGCAATATATCTTCCCATTGAATTTTGCTAGGCGGGAAAATAGAGGTACCATTTGTGAACGTGCCAATGAACCGATTTCGATAATATTTGTAATTGGTTCGTGCCAAGAATCATATTCATAAACTAAAGAAAACAGATTTTGAAAATCCTTTATAGCCTCGGAGGAGTTAGAGTTACAGACAGACAGACAAACAGACAGACGGACACACGGACAGACTGACAGACAGACACGTTTCCTCACGCTGATAGCATAAAGCACCTTTCGGTACTTAATAAACCAATAAGGAATGACATAACCAAGTATCGAGAGGTTAAACTATACTATTCGCGGAACTATATTTTCAAACCGCCCTATGTTAACATTGGATGTTTCTAATGGACCATAATGATACCATTAAACCACGTACCTCTGAAATAATTTCAACTATCATTATTATTACGTTATATTCATTCATGACCCATCATTTTAAGATGTTTGATATATTACATGCCATATTTAAGCATTGAAAGTTCCAATGAACCATAATGGTTCCACTAAACCAGGTTTCTTAAAAATCTATTTCGACTATCGATATTTTTACGTTATATTCATTCATGAGACATCATTTCAAGTCGTTTGATATATTATATGTCATATTTTAGCACTGAAAATTTTGAGGGTGTCATAAGGGTTCTTCTTCTATTAGAGTACTTGTCATCTTTTCGATTTCAACCATTTTCAAAATGGTTCATTCCCGGAACCATATTTATTAATTGGCGAAAATAGTAATTTATATCTGCTTCTATCTCGTAATTACGATTTGATTGATATATTACTTAATATATCTCTCCATTGAAAATTGCTGGTTGGGGTCGTAAAGGTACCATTTGTGCACGTGCTATTGAAAAGATTTAGATAATATTTGCGATTTATTCGTGCCATGTACCATGTTCATCGACTGACGAAAATACTAATGAAAAACTGCATCTATCTCTTCATTACGATTTGTTTGATATATTATCCAATATATCTTCCCATTGAAAATTGCTAGGCGGGGAAAATAGAGGTATTATTTGTACACGTGCCAATGAACCGATTTAGATAATATTTGTAAGTGGTTCGTGCTATGAACCATATTCATCGGCTGACGAAATCTTTCATAGCCTCAGAGGAGTTTGAGTTACAGACAGACAGACGGACAGATGGACAGGCTGACAGACGGACAGACAGACACGCTTCCCAACACTGATAGCATAAAGACCTTCCGGTACTTAATAATGAATAATCGCTTCTGTCTCGTCATTTCGATTTGTTTGATATATTACTTATTTTATCTTCCCATTGAAAATTGCTTGGCTGTAAAATTGACGTACCATTTGTGCACGTGCCAATGAACCGATTTAGATAATATTTGTAACTGGTTTGTGCCATGAACCATATTCATCGACTGACGAAAACAGATTTTGAAAATTTTTCACAGCCTCGGAGGATTTAGAGTTACAGTTAGACAGACAGACGGACAGACACGTTTCCCCACACTGATAGCATAAAGCACCTTTCGGTACTTAATAATAGCCATTGGAACCAATCGCAAATATTATCTAATTCGGATCAATAACACGTTAACAAATGGTAACTTCACGACCCCACATACCAATTTTCAATGGGAAGATACATGATTATTAAGTGATATAAAGTAATATATCAAACAAATCGTGGTAATAGGATCGAAGCGGATATCAATTACTATTTTCGCAATTTGATAAATATGGTTCAGGGAATGAACCATTTAGAAAATGGTTGTAATCGAAACAATAGCACGTGCTCAAATGGTACTCTTTTGACACCCTCAAAAATTTTCAGTGATAAGATATGGCATGTAATATAACACAAATTGGGATGATGTATCATGAATGAATATAACGTAAAATTGTTGATAGTGGAAATTTGTTCAACAGCACTTGGTTTAATGGTTGGTTGGTTGTTTGGTTTATTAGAATTTTTGGTTTATTAGACTACTAAGGTTATTTTGCGCCTTTTAGACAAGTTATATATGTACGCAGCCCGGGACAAACACAAACATCTTGCCCACGCACAGTGCGGCCGATTGCCAAAAAGCTGGCCAAAATTCGAAAATTCAAGTAATTCACTCCAAAATGGAATCTTAG
>JAHWFO010112361.1:0-12764 GCA_023313115.1 Rhysida immarginata | reverse complement strand
CATTTCTTGGTTAATAAAATATTCACTGTCAAAATGTGCTTAATAATTTATGACCACCCTGTATTTTCCGAAATATACAGGTAGTAATTTCACTCCAAACTAATCTAATTTCAACAACAGAATTAATTTTACTTACTTTAATTTGTTTTTATTGAAAAAGTGATAAGCAAAATAAGTGACAAAAGCCGTCAGAATGCAACATTTAAATATATTATATACACTTAAAGATATACATTTAGATACACTGTATATTTTAATGATAAAATTACATTGAAGTAAATGATGTTGACAAAAATTAAGAAACTTCAGACTTCAACAAGGTAATATAACAAAAAACAAAATTCATAAAAAACTGACAGTTGATTATAATTAATTTACATTTGATTTTAAACTCCATAGGAAACGAATTACTATTTAATTTGAATTCATATTATAGAATTCAGTTTCTTTAATAATGTGAGGGGTTAAAAGATAACTCTTCATTTTTCATTTAATGTAATGAGCATAAGAAACCGACAATTTTTTTTAGTTAAATTAAACAAACATCACGAGTAAAAGCTTTCATTTTCTTTATAAACATACAAAAATTCTGAATACACTTTCACAAAAGATATGTTAAATCAAAATTTAACTTGTTATTTAATAATATCTAAGAAACGGGTCAGTTTGAAAGTTTTAATAGATAAGCAAACATGTTTTTATTTTCCTTGTATACATGAAACACATCCATATACAGACTTAAAATTAACTTTTTTATTTATTGAAATTAATTAGTTCATTTTCGACGACGACTAGTGAAAAGATTGTTGATAAACCAACGATTAGGTAATGAGGAACCTGTTAATATCAGGCAAGCTCCCGAATGAATTTTAATAAACAAAAATTTAATTTTAATTAATTAGCAAAAGAACAAAAAATAAATTTAATAATGAAATATATTCGAAAAGCGCGTATTTCCCAATGCTATTCCTATCCTAAGCAAACCCACGACTCCACCAGGCAAGTTACTCAAGCATTTAATTAGGCGAATATCTATTTTTCCTCCGTAGAAAAATTTTTTTTCTTGACGCCAATAGATTACATGCCATTCATTTCAAGCTTTCACGTGATCTTGGCGGTTTCCGTTAATTACAGACCAAGAAATAATTAAAAATCGAGAAAAAGTCAGCATGCTCCATAGAGACGCAGGTTAAACAGCCGGCAGATTCCACCCATCCGTCGGAGGGCGTCACCGTCTGCTCACTGCCATCGCTTAGCATGGGAAATGGCAAAGCTGTCCGTTCTATGTTATTCTATGGTATAACTCTGTTATAATGACATCAAAGGGACTGAATTAAACATCTCGTTGTAAGAGAAGTTTGTGTTGTCAGTTAAGTGAGATGGTAAAAAACAGAAATTAACTTAATTTGGCATATACAGAGGGTTTTAAAATTTCATCACCAAAATGATAGGGGTGATGGAATATGAGATTCTAAGCAAAAAAGTTCATATGAACATGGGTCCGAATTTGAACGATAACTGAGATATGAACAGAAATAAAAATGCAGCCACTAAGATCAACAAGTTAATAACTCATTTTCTACAATATCTAGGATGATGAAATTTGGGAGAATAATAGGGTACATAAAATTGTCTACCATTAAAATTTGATCGAATTCCAACGAGTAGTTTCTGAGTTACGTAGTCAACATCGTAACACGTAGTGGTTAGTACTCACATGTGAGCACATGGTACGATGTTGCGTGCGTAACTCGGAAACTACTCGTTGGAATTCGTGCAAATTTTAACGGTATACACAGTTTTATGTACGCTATTATTCCTCCAATTTCATCATCCTAGATTTTGTAGAAAGTGAGTTATTATCTTGTTGATCTTAGTGGCGGCATTTTTATTTCTGTCCATATCTCAGTTATCGTTCAAATTCGGACCCATGTTCATATGAACTTTTTTGCTTAGAATAGCATATTCCATTACGCCTATAAATTTGGTGATGAAATTTTAAAACACCCTGTATTAATAGAGGCAATATACGATTAGATGCCAATACAATACTGTAACAGTTACCCCTGTGTAACGATCAAGTGTCATGCAGTTTGACTTCCTATAACAAAACTTTCACTTTCACTTTTGAACATGAAAACAAAGCATCCTGGGGCCAACGAAATAACGGGCCAGCGCGGAGAAGTCACCTGATCATAATAGTCCATCCAACAATTCAACCTTCATTATTTCCAACAAACGAAAACATACTGATTGTTAAAATACAAGATGGAAACATTGAAGATTACATTGTTACTCGGGCTACTATAGTAAGGTGACTTTTCCGTGCTAGGTTCCGTTAATTTGTTGGCATCGTGCAGTCAATAATTACGTACTAAACTTTTATGAGTGCTCAAACTCGACTTCTGTAGGCGACCCAACTGGCCTTTAAAATTACATTATATCCAGGATAGACACATACACTCGCATGCCAAAAGTCATGGGATAGCAGTGGACTATTTTTCAAGTGGCAGTAGCATCACGTGCAAACAGTATAAATATGCAAATCAGTGTCAGTAGGTTTAGTTACACTGTCATGGGTAAGGGGTGCGGTGTTAAGTGCGACAATGGCTACATGACGAGAGCTATCCGAGTTCGAACGTGGTCTGGTATGTGGAGCACAACGTATGGGTCATTTAATATCGCAGGTGGCTTAAGAATTCAACATCCCACGGTCCACAGTTTCAAGAGTCTATCGAGAGCACCAACTCGACAACATTACGTCGCACCATGGACAATGCAGTGGGCGATCACACCTTCTCAATGAACGGGACCAACGGTGTCTGAGTAGGGTGATCACCGCTAACAGGCAACTGACACTACGCCAGATGACATCAGACTTTAACCAGGGTGATACTAGAGCTGTATCGGTGTGAACTGTGCAACGAAATCTGGTGTCCATGGGATATGTAAGCAGAAGACCCACGAGGGTGCCCTTGCTACAACAAGACATCGTCAGCAATGTCTCTCCTGGGCCCACGAACACATCTACTGGACACTTGACAACTGGAAACGTGTGACGTGGTCTGATAAGTCTCGATTCCAGATGATAAGAGCTGATGGTAGGGCTCGAGTGTGGCGCAGACCCCATGAAGGCTATGGACCCAAGTTGTCAAGCATGCACTGTGCAAGCCCATGCTCCGTAATGGGCAATTGTGGGAAGCTCTCCAGTCGGAATGGTTGGCAATGTCTTCAGATGTCTTCCACCGACTTGTGGAATCAATGCCAAGTTGCACTGTGGCATTTCGCCAGGTTAAAGGAGGTCCCACACGTTATTAGGTACTATCCCATGACTTTTAGCATGTGAGTGTATTTGTTTGTCTTATTAAGCAAGGTTGAAGAACATGTTCCTTATACAAAATATGGCGGGACCGCAGGATGTTTGACGCTATAGCCAAGATGTCATTGTAAGTGAGGTCATTATAACCAAGTTCTACTGTTCTTGAGAAATCTTTCTCCTAATAATTCAATTTAATTTGAAAAAAAACCAACACAAAATTTTAAAATAATGAACAAAATTTATAGTTTTTAATTTACTGAGACGTGTAAAAAAAAAAAACTTGAGAACATTTATATCACCTTCGAGTTACTAAATTATCCCCAGTGTCCCCCACTCACTTTTTTTAAAAGTTTCTACAAAGATTGAAGGTCAACACTACGGTCACATACACTTCAAATAAAATGGAGGATAAAAAAACTACTAATAAACATTCTGCATCTTTAAAACTTTCCAAATTAACCTCATGTTAATGAATAAACTATGCATGCAATTGTCTCTGTTTATAACATGTCATTATAAAAATGGTGAGAATGTGCTAACAGCTACAAAAATAATGTTTTCGTTCAAAACACCTTGATAGGCAGGCGACTGCATTTGGCTTCAAGCAACACTCTGGATAAATAACATGATAGGAGAAGGAAAAAAATATCCCTTTTCCAGCAGAACTTCATTGGTACAGACTCTTGGTTTAAACAGACCAATTTTTTTTTTTTGGGGGGGGGGGGTTCAATATTACAATTGACAGATAATATGGACTCCCTTAAAATAAACCTCTGATTAATGAGGATCAAATATGCAGTCCACTGAACCTTAGAACCCTTAGGCTAAAACAGACTATCACTCGCAGAGGAGTTGAATTCAACCCTGATGATTGACTGAATCTGCTGATTATTTTTCATAAAGGGAAAGAAAGTACTATTTACAGTTTGAGACAGAACGTGCAGAGCATGGTGTTCTGTAGAGATTCCATCAACTAAGGATGCCATTGCAATCAAAATCTTACAAACTCATCTAGCGAAATCATCTGAGAACATCTCTTGGCAGTAGAGATGTTTATTGTGAAAGAAAGGAAGAAAGAACAAAGTACACTGACTGACTTTTACCAATCACAGACATAACATCAGCCTAGTTACATATTGAAGTTGATGGTGGCCTCATAATACATAGTGGGAAAGAAAAAACACAGAATTCAGACCAATTTCGCCTTTTATTCCTGGCTTTGTTAAGAATGAAGAGGCAGGCAAGATGCCTTATATACAAATTACGATGGTACAGTAAAATCCCGTTACAGCGTACCTCAATTTAACGTACATTTCAGATCAACGTTCTGATTTAACGTTCCCTAGGTAAGCTATCCCCTCATTAAAACGATCATAAATCAAAAGCTTTGCTCTGATTGGTCAATACCTGTAAGTGTCCTTTCTTCAAAGACGTTTTCTTGCCATGTGTGTTTAAAAACAACGCCAACACATGGATGACGAAAAGTTTTCCAGGAATGACCACTAAAATTCGATTCAGATATGGGCAGAGAAAAGAGACATGACTGTTCAGCGCATTTTGTTAAGGTATGTTTAAGCAACATGTATTATTAGAGTTCCTTCCACAAATTGCACATCTATACTACAACTGCTGGACCAAGGAATCATAAAAAATGCAAAAGACCAATCCTGGAAACGTTTATTGCAGAGAATATGGCTTAATGAACAGCTGTGAATTGTAGAAACAATAAACATTAAGCATGCAACTGAAATACTTATAAGTGCCTGTGATTGTGTTCAATAAGCTGTGGTTTGTGATCTGTATTCATAATATATATAAAATAATGTATTTTATTATTTTGTATATCTTTTCTGAATAAATTAAAATTCATATCTTCTACATCTTATACACTATTTGTATTATTATGTTTTTCAATGTACCTTTGCATATGTATCGTGCACAAGCAGTACTCTACTATATTACTTAGCCAATATAGGAGTGGGGGAGGCCGTGACCTGGTGAGCTTTCACTGAACATGCCAATTCTGTGAAGTCGACAACATCAGGCACAACTAGTCACTGGATGGGTGACCATTAGTGACATACGTTTGGTTAGCCACTGTCAAAATTAATTTTCCCTCCCATCTTTCTAAGAAGTATTACAAATTCATTTATGACTGTGTATTGTTTTTACTTCAGCAGAAGAGTGTTAGAAATTGCAGGAAAATTCAATTAGCATCTGTGTTAAATCAACATTTCAAAAGTGCAGTATATTCATCGGCGAATTAGGCCTATCGGAATGTACACATTGTTGGTGATCAGGCCAAATAGTCTATTCTGAAAATGCACTAAACAATCAAAAATACTCAGAACTGTGCATTGTGAATATAATTTATTAAGGAATTTTAATTAAAACTAAATTTTATTCAGCAAATATGAAACTAAGCAACTTCCACGAGTCTTAAACATTCTTCATCCGTCAATGTTTCAGCACTCGATGTTTGTTTTTTTTTTCCCCTCCCAAAATGTTTAGCATTATTTTTGTGCATGTTATATGGGTGACATAAAGAATTAATTATATCAAAGAAAGTTATTTTTTCTCAATATAATTTTTTCCCCCGCGATGGCTGATCATGTGGCCCTATTGCTTCTTGTGAGGTTTCTTGTTTCACCAAATTGCGACGATTTTATAAATGACATTAAAGATAGGCGATTCAATTTACAGTTAGCATGAAACTTTCATTAATTGCATAAAAAATATTACGCTTTTTAAAGAAAAGTGCAAAAAAATTGAGATAAACCACATTAGAGATCAAAATGCAAGTGTCCCCCGGTAATCAAACCCAATTCCGGATTCGCAGTCCCCCACTGTATACCAATTGTTTTTTGGCCTAGGTTAAATACTTTCCAAGATACCACAGGTCAAAGTTAGCAGAGGAAAAGGCATTATCATCAATTTTGTGGTCATGTAACCAATAAGAAAAAAATTCATAACTCATAAATTTTACTACTTTTCCTATAAGATTTTTTTTTTTACCACTGTTGTCCCCCAACAGGCCAAAAGCCCAAAACGGGGTTAATAGAAAACATTTAAAAGAAAATATAATAATAGTTAACAAAGACAAGAAAGGACAATAATAATACTGATAATATAATTGTTAATAAAATAATACATTAATATTATTAATGATCTGCAGATATGTAGATTTGATAGAAAAATAGTTTTTATGTAGTGTCTTACTTTTGAAAATAGTAAAAAATGAACAATTTATTTGATAAATAAATGTTTCTTTAAAATTTTATTCATTTTTTTTTTCTAAATAAGGTTAAAAGGTCAGGCAGTGGAATTATCAAGCCAAACTTTAAAATTAATGAATTAAATGGATTCCAGAAATAGCTATTTTTGGTAGCAGTTTTATTACTGTTCTACACGTTTCGAGTGAACCTCATCATCAGGAAGTATGCATACTACATAGTTCCTGGTATGCATGCTAGAACTATAGTAGTATACATGAATCTACGCTGAATCAAATCAGGGTAGAACTATGGTAGTATGCATAGTACCTGATGTTGAGGTTCACTTGAAAGGCGTAGAACAGTAATAAAACTGCTATCAAAAATCGCTATTTCTGGAATCCATTTAATTCATTAAGTTTACACGGCGATTTAGACCATAATGCAAATTTTAAAATTAAAAATAAAAGTATGATATGCAACCCTAGTCGAAGAGACTATTGCTGTAGGACAGAGGAATTGTTAAAGTTTTGGAACTAATATTAATGGGGTAGAATCATTGACTCGGCAAACAAATCTTAAAATAATGTAAACTCTTTATTACACTCACTACTAAAGGAATGTTTGTATCAAAAATCATTAATCAACAACATGTTATACAACGTTAACTTCAATCAGAGGGGCCCCTCAGTCATGCTCGAAGTACCAGCAGCGGTTAATTGATTCCTAATGGACTCATGCTGTCCTTGCAAATTAACGATATGAAAATGAAATGTTTCATCAGTGGCTGGGGCAATAAGGTTATGTACTGTGGCTCCTGAACGCAGAGCTTGGTGTAAACAAAACACCGGCTGCACTTGGAAGAGCAATGAGCAGAGCTAAGGCAACAACCAAACTATGCGCTCCACAAAGACATGGAAAATAATAGCCATAACTTGACGTCGGAGAACGTCACGTGATCCTTTTCCACCTGCGCTTATAGCTGCAACATGCCAGGGAGAATCACCGAACCGCCCACACCCGTGACTATGTGCAGTTCACCCGCGCTTTTAATATGAATTTAAATATGACTGGTGCCTCTCACGCGGTGCCACTGCTTTCAGTAAAGCACTGAGCACGTCGCTAATCAAGCGCATGTAGCCACAAGCAAGTGAACACCCCCTCTACACAACATGCAAATTGCCAGCGTGCGAAATGCTCATGGAAGGAACCAACAACACGTTTACCTCTGAAGCTTCATTGCCCCAGCCATGGGCTTAGACTCTAAACCTTAAAAATTACTACAAAGACGTTGTGACACAAAATTACAAAAATATCTTCCGGTCGTTCAAGCGAAACACTTGCGCTGAATATTTTCTCACGGTACCTAGCTGGAGATCGTAGCACGCTCAACACACGGGTGAGGCTGTTAACTCTTAACGAGATCACACTTTCTATCAGTATTCGCACCGGGCATGAAAGAAAACACTGGGGTCTTGCATCGGGGAATTTTAAGTAAATAAAAGGCCACTCACCATACATCGTCATTAAATTGAGCAGGAAAGCTGTGGCTGCTTTAGCAGCAATACCTGAAATGGGATCGTGACACGATGTGGTGGCCTCCTGACGTTTCGAATGTTGGTGATTAAATTAAATTCCGTCTGTTTTAAAAGGATAATTCTCAATTTAAAACTCAATTACACTACATAAATGAAGTGATGCTCAAGTGGAGCTTAAAACTTATTAACAAGACAATGTAAAATGCAGAATTTCCATCCATGTCGGAATTCTAATAGGTCTTAAAGGCCTAAGATGGTCGCATCGTCATTTTTCCATGACCGCCGACAAAGGGAACCTCTCTCTCTCTCTTTTTCATAACACACACATCCGAACAGAATCTAGTTGCCAAGACAATTTTATTTTAACATTTAACGACCGGGAGGCTAATACCATCTTCTTGAAAATCTCATTCGAGAAAACAATGCTATAACTTGTTCATCACGTGCCTAGCAATACGTGGTTGGTCAATTGCTGAATGCAGGTGCTCAGAGTTAAAGTGCATACGCTGTTGCTAATTAACACAAAGAATGTTTTCAATTGCTACATGTTTTATAATGCTCCAAATTTGGTTCTAGAAAAATTTTTTGGGCCCCAAGCTAGTTTGGCCTCTTCCTGCTTTGTGATTTAGTAATTTCATGCATTGCCTTTATTTTTCCTCTTGTTAGAGAAATACTTTTAAATAAAGATTTGGGCCTTAACTAAGTAGCCAGTTCTTTGATTCCTTGTAACAGCCCAAATTGTACAGACTCGACCTAATACAATTTTTGCTTACTGAAATAATTCACTTAGAAATCAAGAATTTCTGAACTAGCTATTACTTGAAAAGTAGTGATTTCTCCTGCAATTGTCTTTGTTTACAATGATGTTGTTTATGTTCATGAAAAAGCAATAAAAAGACTAACATAATTGACCTGGTGTACCGAGAGTCAGCATTTGTTGCGAAATGGAAAAGAATCGCTGAGGAATTGTGGCTTTTTTGGGGGGTTTTCTAGTGTTTATTTTTGGAGGTGGGATAGAAAAAACTGAGGAAGAAGGGTTGGTCGGCCATGAGAGCTGAAACAATGCAGACATGTCATGTTGTTGATTGCTCTGATTGGAAAGCAACCGAAATGAAAATTTAATAGATTCTAATATTTAATCTTATTTAAGATCGTCTTGATAGTTGTTCATAGATGCTCAGTTAATTTACCATGAAAAGTTAAAGATAATTTACTTTGATTTGACTAAGAATTGAAATCCTTTCGAAATCGATTGGTATTGAAAAGAGATACCAATAACCAATGGCTGTGATGTCGACAAGTAAAGGATGAGTATCGTTTTGTTTTACAATGTCTAATTACATGTAACGGTTACGAAGATGCAAGGTGCAAATTCGAGGTCAAAGGTCAAACTTGACACCACCACTATTTAGCCCCTACCTAACTTCCTATATGTTGCCTCATTGTTAAAATTGTGACAATAGGTGCCGAATATATTTTCATGATACAACCCCTGGCAAAAAATTTGCAATAGTTATTGCTGATTCACGCGATGTTAGTTGATTTTTTAAAAATAAGGATGCACAATTAAACGGTACAAAAATTAATATACAACCTCTGACAATTAAGTTCGGTGAATGATGTCACACCCTAATCTGTGCGAGCTTTACGCGAGTAACAATGCATGTGAATACAAGCCCAGTCATTGTTTAAGCGAGTTCAGACAGGTCACGTTTGTGCGTGCAATGGTTTAGCAGATGCTCGTTTCTTCAGTTGAAGGTGTAGCGTGTGCACGTAACTGTGGATAATGGATCAAAGAGGAACACTGCCGTAATCATGCAACAGTTTCTGGCCAACAAAGGGGTCGTATCCATAGCTCATCCACCTTATTCACCAGACTTGGCACCGCCAGACTTTTTTTGTTCCCACGCCTGAAACAGGCCTTAAAGGGACACAGATTTGCAGACATTCCAGACATTCAAGCAAATGTGACACGTGAACTTAAAGCCATCCCTAAGGAGCTTCCAGGACTTATACACCCGATCCCAAAAGCGTATTGCCTTCCGGGGTGATTATTTCGAAGGACAATAAAGTAAATGTGGCGCTATCTGTTTTGCATTTTGTTGTGTCAACTCATTCACCAAACTTAATTGTCAGAGGTTGTATGTTTATTTGGATGGTTTACATTACACAAAAATTAAATGTTCTAAAAATAGGTAGCTTTAATTTTTTTTTTTCAGTGTTATTATTTGATTAGAATATCATTTAAATTTTTTGTGCAATGTAAATCACCCAAACAAATGTATATTAATTTTTGTACCGTTTAACTGTGCATCCTTATTTTTAAAAAATGAACTAACATCACGCGCCAGTGAATCGGCAATAAGTATCGCAAACTTTTTGCCAGGGGTTGTATAATTTTAAGATTATGCAGGCTGAAAATAATTATCAGCATTTCTGTTAAAATTGAATCTGAAATTGAATTCTGAATTATTTTCTCCTCAGTTTTCTCTACATTTTTATTTGCTGGCTATCAATTAGCAAAACATTATATTCTTTAAAAATAAATTTGTGCTTCTTATAATATTAATCCCAAAAAAATTTTTATTCCATTACTTATTGGTGTAAAATTTTTTATTTGCTTGCATTTTTCATCAAAAATTTTGCTGCACAAAAAACTCATTCTTGCATTTCATTTTTGAATGCAAGGGGGATTATGGTGATAAAAAATTCTGAAATCCTCTATTCCTTGCTTTCTTCGAAAAGCTAAAGACCTTTAAACACCCCCTTCCCTTGTAAAATATTTCCCGTTGAGTACTTTATTCTTATATGTTATTTATAGAGACTTACCTAGATTTAGTGACGCGAGGGTGTTTGTACACTTCCACTCTTTTTCATGAGTGGCAACTTTTACATCATCCATGACAAGTGGAACCCATCCACCAAACACGAACATTCTGAAGAAATTACAAGAAATGTTTTACTTTTAATATATTAAAAAACCGATAGATAAAATTATGTAATCTTACCTTTGGCTAATTAACGTGGCTGAATGTAAACTTCTAGGTAAAGGAGGAATCCCATGCACAACAGGTTTGCTCCAACTTAAGGACTCTACATAACAAACCACTTTAATCAAAAAAATGCTTGAAAATTAATCCTAAATCTAAATTCTGAAATGTATGGGCTATTCAAATGAAACAAGCTGTGCACTGTGCTGCCAGAATATTTGATGCACAGGACATAGATAATAAGTTCAGTTTCAATGAAATTTTCGCAGATCGAAGCGCGAATGCCCGAGATTTGACTGTACGTCATGTGTTCAGTTGGCACAAGGCTCTACTATGGTAAGTAGACTGATTTTCCAACAGCACTACGTCATGGATACATCCAAACATGCCCAATGGAATATGATTTCATTCCTACATAAGGAAAGCACACAAACAGTCGAAATCTTTGTGCACTCCAAGAGTTTATAGGGATACCCATTTGACATCTTGCTTCATGGCAATGCCAAACCTTACACAAAGCTTCTAACAATTCCATTGGGAGGTCCTTTCTCAATCAGCAAACGGTTCAGAGCTCTTCCCCTGGAACTTTTTCATTGAAAAAGGCTTTAAAGGAAAAGCCCTTTCTGTCACCCTCAATCAATGGTTTCTTCCAGGAATCCATTGGCTCGAGCCTGCCAGCTTCTTTGCAGAAGGTATACGGAAACTTATCAAACATTGGAACTGTGCACGAATAGCATGATACTCCAAAAAAAAAAACAAAAAAAACATTCCGTCCACTGCATTACAGTCTGTTTCATTTGAAAACACTTATATTAAAAACTTCAGCGCTTAAATCAATATTCTACAGCAGTGGTTCCCAAAATTTTTCGACTCGCGAACCCCTTTCACAAAGATCTGAATAGCGCGAACAACTAACTTATAAATATACAAACATACATGCATACAATATAATTATCTGCTATTACAGAAAAATTTTGGAGATCCCAGTTTGTATATTGAATTAATAATCAACAAATTTCAACAACACACACTCTTGAAATAGCAATACAATGGAATTTAATTTTAGCGACGTGATTTAATCTAACCACCATCATAATGGCCAATAGGAAACTACAAATTGTGAGTGTTATGCCACTACACACGTAGCTATATAAGGAGGCAATATCCATCAATCAGGTAGCGTATATTTGAAACGCACAAGGTGCATATCATCATTCACCCTCTAGTGACAATAAACATAACCTTATGCCCTCCAGGAGTCCAACTTCCAGCATCTGCTTGAAAAATCGCTACCATCGAGCCCAAAATTAATGCTAAGAGAGCCTATTAGCAAAATACTATACTAAATACAAAGTAAAATAAAATCTACATAAAACAATGAAATGAAATTCAATATAAAATAATAATAAAATATCGAAGTAAATAATAAATGTGTGTGTGTCTGTCTGCGATAGATCACAGATCGCCAGTTCAAATTGAAGCATGAATTTCTTTTTTTTTTTTTTTCTTTTTGTTTTTATAATATTTTTAATTTTGCCTTCACCTGATGTTACCGTGTTTTTTCGAATATAGGCGGCGGCTCTAAACCCCAAAAAATCGAAAATTTTAGGAGTGCGGCCAAAAGTGAGTGCAGCCTGAAAAAATTTTTTTTTTCTGAAAAAATCATAATCGGTAATTTTGGATAGAACAAAAAAAAAGATCGAAC
>JAHWFO010112320.1:0-14054 GCA_023313115.1 Rhysida immarginata | reverse complement strand
CATTATCTTTATGGACTGGATAGACAGGGGCAGCCGAGGCGATGAGCGTGTTTGTGTGGGCGACTGCCTGGTGGAGAGGTTGCTCTTTGCGGACGACCTTGTCCTGCTTGGGTCTTCTCGCACGAACCTTCAGCATGCACTAGACCGGTTTGCAGCCAAATGTGAAGAAGCTGGGATGAAGATCAGTGTGGCTAAAACCGAAGTTCTGGTTCTTTCAAGACAGCCTGCTCAGTGTGCTCTCCATGTTAGGGGAGCCTCATTGAGACAGGTGGAGAAGTTCAAGTATCTCGGGATTGCATTCACGAGTGATGGACGGCAGGAGAAAGAATTGGATGCTCGGATCGGTGCAGCAAGCTGTGTCAGACGTGAACTGTGGCGATCCGTGGTAACGAAACGCGAGCTGAGTAACAAAGCTAAGCTCTCCGTCTTCAAATCCATCTTTGTCCCCATTCTCACCTATGGTCATGAGGCTTGGGTAATGACCGAAAGAGTGCGATCGCGGGTACAAGCGGCCGAAATGAGATTCCTGAGAGGTGTGGCAGGTGTTACCCTACTAGATAGAGTATACAGCAGCACAATAAGGGAATCTTTAGGTGTTGAGCCGCTACTTCTCCGCATTGAGAGATCTCAGTTGCGCTGGTATGGCCACGTGATACGGATGCCGCAATCTAGTCTTCCTAGGCAGTTGTTATTTTCCAAGCCGGTGGGTAAGAGACCAAGGGGTCGGCCTAGGACCAGGTGGCTAGACTACATGGAGAATCTGGGTTCGAGTCGCTTGGATATTACCAGGGAGGACATGCGCCTGATGGCGGAAGATCGCGATCGCTGGAGATCCTCCATAGGGCTGCTGCCCCCCGCGACCCTAACGGATAAGCGGGTTTGAAAAGTAAGTAAGTAAGACATGATAGCTCTCTTCCATATACAAGGAACTATCAGTATAATCCAATTTTTGTTTAAGAACAGCAGCATTATTAACATTTTCATTCTTAACTACTTGAGTGACTGGCTTAAAATTATATAAATTCTCCTTAAAATTAATGTTATATCTCTCACAGTAATTCCTCACATCTTGTGTGATCTAAGCCTCTCTCTAGTTGGAGGATAATAATATAATAATATACATCTGTTCGGGATTTATCTTTCTTTGTTACCTCCTTTCTGTTCCATTTATCCATATCCAACTCTGTTGGTTTCTGCAATGGAACAGGGTCATCAGAATCTCCAGTTAAAACATCTACACCAACTTCTTTAGGTTCAAGACCCTGACTACTTGTTTCAATATCATCACTGTCAGGTTCAGAAACATAACTTCTAAAATTTGTGTAGTTATATTTTTTAGCATTTGAAAATATACAGTCTACCCCTCTCTGTTTTTCATCAATCTTAACATGAACACTTTCTATTACCTTATTTTGTGTTTGGAGCCAGATACAATAACCTTTAGTTTTTGTTGCGTATCCCACCAAAATTCCCTCTGATGCTTGGGAACTCAGTTTATTTCTTTTCCTCTTTGGTATAAGCAAATATGCTATAGAGCCAAATATTTTTAAATGTTTTATAGACAGTTTCCGTCCAACCCTTATTTCAAACGGGGTTTTCCATTCATTCTGTTTGTGGGAGCAGTGATTTTTGGTGTATACAAATGTATGCAGGGCTTCTGCCCAAAATCTAGGTTCCAGACCACTATCAAGCAACATGGAGCATACGCCATCGAATGCTGTCCTATTAAAAGTGCTCTGCAACGCCATTTTGTTCTGGCGTATATAAAGAAATGCATTCATACCATATTCCAAGTTTGTGTAGGTACTCCTCGAACTCTTTATTGCAGAACTCTAGACCATTGTCAGTCCGAATTGTTTTGATTTTTAAATTTAATTCTCTTTCAGATTCTGACGCACAATTTTTGAAACATTTAAGTACATCACTCTTATGCTTAATTGTATACACTCTAACCATTCTGGAAAAATCATCTACCATTACTACAAAATATAAATTCCCACCTAGAGATTCACATGGGGCAAGACCCCACAAATCCATATGTAACTTTTGTAAAGGTTTTGTAGTTACTTTTCCATAAGCTAGATTTAGTGGATTTACTTAATCTACAAGTTTTGCAATGCTCTATTTTACCACTTAATTTACTTACACCAGAAACATTCTTAAATTTAACCATGTTTTTATTAGTGGTACATTTACGTGATTTAGCCTGCGATGTACAACTTCCATATTTACTGTAGTATTATAATTACACTGTTTTTTATTAAGTTCACAGTCTACTTGAGGGTAAATATCTGCACTCAACATATAATGTTTATCCACCCATTGTACTATAAAGAAATATTTACCTCCTGGGTGAAAAACTTGCATTCTATACCTATGCCAGAACACCTTGTATCCTGCAATATCCATATTCACACCCCCAATTAAATTCTTTCTCATATTAGGTGCAAACAACACATTTTTAAGTGTTAACAATACATTTACTCCGTACTTATTTTTAACATGTAGCACAACCTCACCCATTCCGGTGACTTTGCTTTTCGATCACAGACTAGCACTTTCACCGGGCATATAGTTAGTCATAAAATTTGTATAGAACTGTCTTTCATTACAAAAATGTGCCATAGCTGCACTATCAACCAACCACTTAGTATGCAAGGGTCTTATCTTATGTTCAGTAACACATGTCACCTCATTTTCTAGTTCCATATACATTGCTCCCTCTTGGCGTTTGTTATCCTGCAACTCATCTCAGTGTAGTCTATAGCAGTTCTTCTTCGGGTGGTCCATCTTTTTGCAATAATCACACTTGGTTGACCTTGATTTTGTCCTAGGTAACCTTGGTTTGCTATCCTTCTCTCAGCTGACACACTCGTCGTAATCTGAGGTATGGTTTGACTGCCTCTTCTCATGCCATCGGATCTCGTTGTACTATGGAGGTTGAAAGCACTTGCACACGGTCGTGTCTCGATGTCCCTCTTATGTTGCTCAATTCTCCGACTCAGCAATTAGTTGATCCTCCAGAGCAACCAATCTAAATTCTTTGTCTGGCAATTGATACATTATTTGCACAAGATTGCCGTACTCTTCTGGAAGCCATCTTATTAATTGAAAGAGTATCCGGGTTTCAGGAATTTCGAATCCTGCATCCTTTATCTGACTATTCTTACTCCTTAATCATTGACAATACATGCCGATGGTTTCTTGTTCCAGATTGTATCGGATATCAAGAAATTCGTTAACTAAAAATGCCAGTCTTGCCCTGGACTTTGGTTCAAAGTTTTCTTTCAAGATTTTCCATGCTTTTTGTCCAACAGTTGTATCTCCTATTAATGCTTGTATTGACGGTTCTACCCCCAGGTAGATCATTGTATTCGCCTGATCCTTCCGAAGATTATACCTCTGTCTTTCTTTTGGTGTAGCAGTTGCTGGGCATGTTTCCCCTTCATCCGTGACAAAACTCCAACACCCTTTATCCATGAGTAGAACTCTCATGTCCCTCTTCCAGGTCTCATAATTATGCTTGGTTAATTTTGGAAACATCACAGAGCTTCCGGGCACTGTCTCTTTAAGCATTTTATTTTTTTCTCACTTTCCGGCCTCAGTCTTCTCACTTCTACTAATATTACAACATACAGTCCAAACTCATTGCCCAGCAAGCATCCACTGATTGAAAATTTAATTAAGCAACACATGTATAAACTTCACAACATGGAAAAAGAAATACAATCATGTATAGACCTCTTATCGATGGACGTAATGCGTGACGTCATACACTAATGCATGCGCATCCTGGGAGGCAAAGTAAGAGGAATGTGCCATAGCATTCATGCTAAATCGTGGCTGTGGCTTTGAAAATAAATTTCGTGGACGCACTGAACGTCATGAATTATTTGATAGCTCTTCCTCCTGAAGAAAAAAATAATTATCTAAACAAATTTACGTTAAAAATGGAGATACTTTACCTGATCCGTATTGCATTCCCGACAATGAATGGAAGGAAGATAATACATGCTGGCCACAAGTCGAATGGCCTGATATTTACACATACTTAATTGATACTCCAAGCACTTTTACTCACGAGAGCTTGAAGGCATACAAATCATTAGATGCCTATAACTACTATTCTTCTGGATGTGTCCGGGCAGTTAAATTCCATGGAATTAATTCCTCTGAGTTCTGCTTTTTGAAAGCTCAGGTGCTCCCAAGCCAAAGACAATCGGCCAAGGAAATGTACGATAGCCAGGTAGTTATCTTGGGGGGGGGGTCGATTTTCAAAAATTCTGGACATTTTTTGAAAAATTCCACTGAGTTGGACTTTTTTCAAAAATTCCACTGAGCCGGACCTTTTTCCATAATGGGTTGGTCGTCGACCCCCCTCGACCCCCCATGACTATGGGCCTGGCATGGGTTTGCGTTCATAAAGAAAAATGTTACATTTTGACTGCAAACTGCTTGTTGTACACGGAAACTTTGAGAAATAGTTTTGATTTAATTATTCCTCGGGCCCAAAATCGTCAAAAACAAAGAAGCCACACAGCTAACAACACTAAGACTCACTCCTGCCCAGAACTGCCATGGCTTCAATTGGCTTCACTTTGGTGGTGATGATAACAATAGGATTTCGTTCATACTTTGTTAATCATAGTTCAATTTTTAATATAACAAACAATCCTTAAAAAAATTACTCAGCACATCTTTTCCACCTGGGCGAAGCCAGGTAATATTGCTAGTAAGTATATAAAAAGGTGATCACTTTAGAGGTGTAAAAAGTTGAGATAATCAACATTCGAGATAGAAACGAGTTAACCCCCCACCCCCCCTAGGTAATCGAACCTAATTCCGGATTCGTGGTCGTGAACTGTAATTTATGAGAGACTTGTTC
This sequence comes from Rhysida immarginata, assembly GCA_023313115.1. Taxonomy (NCBI): domain Eukaryota; kingdom Metazoa; phylum Arthropoda; class Chilopoda; order Scolopendromorpha; family Scolopendridae; genus Rhysida; species Rhysida immarginata. The sequence continues at coordinate 9,169 of JAHWFO010112320.1, read as the reverse complement.
CCATTTACCCCGATAATCCACAGAGTTATTTTAATGAAAAAATACAGATATACCGTGGAGTATCCACGTGAAATTACAGTAGTAGTCAAAGCTTTGACATGTAGATCCCAAGAAAGGTTAAAGTTACGGTGGATATCTAAATATTTGAATGAATTTGATGGCTTAAGTATATGAGAATTGTATAAAAGTATGAAATTGTTACTATGAATTTTTTATTACTTTGGTCGAAAAAACATATGTAGTTTCCTCTACATATAAATGTAAATAATTAATAGAATTCCAAGTAGATAATTTCTAAGTACAAGATAAAGGAGTCTTGAATCATGCCAAATGCGGAATTAGCCAATGAAATAGTGGCATCATCGGCATATAAAATAAGAGACTCGGGGGATAACAGTGTAGAAAGTTCGTTTATGAAAGGGGTTCTAAACGCCAAGGTGTATATTTTTACAGTACAATCTTTTTTTCTGTAATGCTTACTTAATGACTGAAAAGTTTCGGCATGGCATTTCTAACTCTATTGACAATCTTAAATATTTTTTGACTAGTTTGTAGTAATCTATGAGCTCAATGTAACTATTTATATCAAACAAGTAAGACCAGTAAATGCAGAGATCTCGCCAGGTTAAATGTTTAAGTTTTTTTTTTTTTTTACTCTGCACCCAAGTTAATTACAGGGGGATTTGTTCGGGAAATCGCAATTTATACATTAAATCTCGTGGTGGATGATAATATTTTTTCTTATTAATTAGGATGTTATTTTTATTGATAGTTTGTAATTAGTTTTAAGTAATTCATTGTTGTGGTGCGTGAACCATTGTTGTCATAAATATTTTTTTTTCCGAACGCGCGTCATATGTATTCATGTCACGTATGGCGATTTTCCCTCGCAACTAATTAACTTAGTCGCGAAATTTCATACTGTCAATTGTTGCGCAATCAGTGTTCTATTTTTTATTGTGTAGAACCTTCTCTCTCCATCTTTCGCCTGGTTGGTTCTGCCCAACGATACGAAATGAGTAGAGCGCTCATGAGCTGCTTTCAGCACCAGCAACCTGTCCCCATTTGAAAGCCTGTCGGCCATTGCTTTGGTTGGCAAAAAATGGCCTGAATCATATGTTTATATTTGAAGTTTGCATAGACAAACACAGTAAAACTCAATGCCGATTTCTTATCTAGCTGTAAATTGTAGTATATCTTATCTTATCTTAATTATAGCATATATTAAAGATATACCACTGACCTTTCACAGGTGTGTTATTATCTTTCTGTGTCTTAGAATGTTTTTCTCATGTAAAAATCCTGGTCATCTTGTTTATCGTGGTTGTTGATACATAAAAGATGTCGATATTCAACCATGTTACCGTCGTTTCAGTGATACCAGAATGATTGTTTAGAGGTATTTATGAAATTATATACCGCATTTATTAAAAAACATCTAAATTTGGGAGAGGTCGCTTAAGAAATTTCAGACTACAAGCACGATGTTGGTGGGGGAGGGGGTGCTTTCTCAGCTGGCGACAAAGCGGATATATAGTAATGGCGCTTCAGCTGGCAATGTTGTTCTGCCAACTACAGTAATGGCGCTTTCACTAACAATAGAGATTAGTTCCACTTTTCGCCATCTTCAAATTGTCCCAAAGCTGGCGGCCACATAAGCGATCTACTCATTTCATATCGTTGGTTCTGCCACACTTCTCCATTTTTCTTCTCTTGTGCAGTTATGATGGCCTCTCATTTTGCTAGTATTTCTTTCTTATTGCTCCCGCCTTAAGATTGTACCTCCGCAATTGCAATTACGAGTTTGTCGACGTGGTTCCCACGTTTCATGCGTGTCAATGTATATTTCAACCCGTCGCTCGTTTTTTCGCAGTCTCACCATGTTTAGGCCTGGCCAGAAAGCCTGTTTCGTTTGGATGGTACAATCTCTTCTATCTTTCTCCATACCCGAATATTTTACCTGCAGAACCATGTATGTAGGCTGTTAACTGTGCATAGCGATATGCCACGGCTGTTCTATCACTCAATTGAGTCATTTATTCATTTTGTACTAATACTATGCTAAACACTGAGTACTTGAATTCATATTTTCTTTTGTTAGCATATAATTTTAACTTAGACCATATTTAACCATAGGATACGTTTTGCATTCTAGTTTCTTTTTACTGTCATTAATAAAAATCTTTTACTGTTTACTACGCAAGTGTGTGTTGACTCATTATTAGCCAAATTTCCACTTAAGATCCCGCCTCATCACTGGTAGCAGAGCGTGGTTAATGGAATTGGAATTTTTTTTTGTGTCCAACTATGGCTGAGTGTTTCTTTGATGACAATCGTTCAATCCCTAAGCCCACCAGCGCTAACTTTCACTGATGGAAGTATCGTATGTTAGCGTTCCTGGAATCAAAGGAATTAGACAAATATGTACACGCTAAAACTTCCTTACCCACTTCGGATCCAGAGAGATCAGCTGTTCGATCGGAATGGGGATGTCTAAGACATTACTTGTTAAGCATGGTAGATGATGACATTGTAGCCATGTTACAGGATGATAATCCATTTTCCAGATGGAAATCCATTCGTCAGCATTATGCCTGACCCGATTCTGTGACTCAGGCGGAAGTAATGCGACGTCTTTCAGGTCTTCACTTCCATGACACCGATGACCCCAACACATACGTAGCACGTGCATTGCAAATTCGCGCGGAGGTGAAGTGCTGTGTCATCACCCATAGTCGACAAGATGTTGATGGTAGCTGGTTTGCCTTCCACTTATACGCCCCTAAGCCTCTCAGTGCAGATTGACCCTAACATGACCCTCGAAGTTTTTCATAGTCAGTTGAGCATTGTTTTCAATGATAATTCACGTGGACACTCTTCTGGCATTGCCTCTTGCGTCACTACAACGCCTGCTAGGGTGCAACTTTCTACCTCTGGTACCCAACAGCGCTCTGGCATAACCTGTTACAATTGTGGTGGCCGAGGGCATGTCAGGTCTGTTTGCCCTTCTAAGCGGTTCTCACCAGCATCTGGCACCTCCAAGGCAAAGCCAAGAGGCAGAAACCTGCAGCAAACCATGCTGTCCTCCCAAAGCAAGAATGGGTAGTGGATACTGGTAGCTCCTTCCATGTCATTAAGGACAAGAGGTTCTTTACATCTATGCAGAGACATATTCACACTGCAAACCCCGAAAAAAACATTACCACAACCGGTATAGGAATCACAAGTGTCCTGTTAAACACTGGGTCAGTTTTAACTTTACAGAAGAAGGTCGCAGATCTCCCATTCCTGCCAGTTTTATATCAAACTCCACCCGTCTGCCAAACGGTGCATCCCATTCATTCCCCCGTAGTTTCTTATCTGGATGTCCATATGTCCATAATGCCTTAGGACATCCCTCGAGTAAAAAGCTCGCCAAAGCACTAAAACATGGAAGTATCCGTGGTCTAGAGAACTTTACAATTCCGTCTGAGATCACATCATGTGCTCCATGTCTTGAGGCAGAGATGACTAACCGCACCTCATAGAGCTGTTCGACACCAACAGTCTACCCGCCATCGGTCCCATGCCAGTTACCTCTGCTTATGGCCACAAATACCTCTTGATCCCAGTGGACAATTATACCCGTAAGACATTTGTGTACTCTATATCAACTAAGGCAGAGATTCCGCAAGCCTTTATAAATTTAATCAAATGATTACAACGATCGACAGGAAACCGACTGGTCCACATAAGACCTGACAAAGGCACGGAATTCACCAACAACGAGATAGCTGAATTTTGTGCTACAGAGGGGATAACGCAACAGTTTACCATACCTGAGAACCCCCAGTCAAATGTTGCAGAAAGGGCAGCCCACTCCATCTGTGATGGAATAAGAGTCCTGCTTGCCTCTTCCAACGTTTCCCACCAGTATTGGGATCTTGCAGCGGCAATGGGAGAGTATAACTTGAACTCTTTACCAAGAACAGGACAAAGCTGTCGCCAGAAGAGTTATGGTCTGGAAAAAGACCCACCTTCAAACATAGAGCACTATTTGGAAGTCTTGTGTATTATTTTATTCCAAAATCGCAACGATCCAAGCTCCAAGCGCATGCGAAGCGTGGAATCTTGATGGGATACTCGGCAACGTTTCCAGGGTACCTCAACTATTCACTTGAGGAATCCAAGCTGCTTCGTGCTCGATGTGTGCGTTTTTTCCCTCAGACATTCCCTGAAATGACTGCCTCTCACGAACCGCTGTTCACGATTCCCTCAATGCCACAACTTTCTTACGATTCTCCCACATTGGAGGTCCCCGAAACTGATGATACAGAACTCGTTAACAGACAGTTCTCACCCATTTCCATTTCGGCCCACAAGGAGGCTCTTCAACAGTCACCTTCCCAAGTGAATGACACGTCAACTTCTATGCCTCCAGCTCCACCTGTGCCATCCTTGGAACAACCTCTACAGAGATATCACCTTCTGGCTTGCCCTCATCGGCTGAGTCCCCATTCCTCCTTAGTTGCGACGATCCCAAAGACTTAAAGAGAAGGCGGAAAAACAATGAGCTGTTGTGTACCCTCCTAACGTAAGTCTTGCCACCCAAAGGACTGCCAGTTCGTACAGACGAAGTATGCAAACTTCGCGAGTCCCTGTATGGACTAAAGCAAAGTGGCAGATGTTGGCACATGACATTGTGTCAACTCCTTCACCTGGACTTCACGCCTTCATGAGCAGATGATAGCCTATTCACCTACAACGACGACAGATGTTCAATACTCTATGCCATGTATGTGGGTGATCTCTTCGCTGCCACTAATGATGTTCAACGCATAACTTCCCTAGTAGATATTTTTCGACGTGATATTGAGTTGGTGGACCTCGGAGATGCTCGTCATCTTCTGGTCATGTGAATGAGCCGTAATGATAACTCCATACAATTGTCTCAGGTCCACTACATCCAACAAGTCATCAAGATACCAGTTGCAGAATACCAAGACCAGGAGCATTCCTCTCAACCCAGACGTAAATTTGGATGAAGCTGAAGAATCGCAACCAGCCGACTCAACTGTTTACCAGTCTCTTTGGGGATCATTAATGTACGTGATATGTACTCGCCGGGATATAGCATATGCAATTACGAGATTGTCTCTTACCAATTTACATATGATGGCACTCAAAGGTGTGGCAGCTAACCTGGCGCACACATGTGAAACGTCACTAACCTTCGTTCAATCAACTGGTCCTTTGTGTGCATATGCTGATGCCAGCTGGAGCCTTACCCCACAAAGTAAAGGATATTCTGGTGTTCTCATTAATATGGGTCAAACCATGTTCGGTTGGTGTGCAAAGAAAAAGCGTCTTGTCACCCTCAGCAGTTGTAAGGCCGAAGTAATTGCAATATCAGAGTGCGTGAAGTCGTTCTGATGATTATGGGACCTGGTTTCATCTTAATAGACATATGACCTTAATAGGTGTCGCAACTGATGCTACATGCAGGAAATGTCATGAAGCAGAGGAGAGTTCTACTCATGTTCTCTGTAGTTGCTTAAATCTATCATTTCTTAGATTTAAACATTTAGGGAGCTTCATACTCCAACCGGCAGAAATTCAAAATGTTACTGCCAGGCAGATCTTAAGATTTGCAGATGCATCTGGTCTACTTGTGAGACGAGATTTATAAAGGTTTTGGGGATAGTACAATAGACCTGAGGTCGCGGTGCTTGGTTTCTCTGTAACCACCCCTTTTAAATTCAATTCAATGGGACCTGGTTACTCAAATCAGACAGGGGGATTATATCACCTTTCCAAAGACTATATATACGGATTCAACATGCGCCATCGCATGTCTGAGTGCGTTGGGATCCAAAGGTGAAACGAGGCACAATCTAAGATAGCATAATTTTATCTCGCACAAAATCAATCTCCAGGATGCAATACTCACCTATTGCCCGCCCTCAGACATGCCAGCAGATGTATTCACGAAACCTTTACCTGCCCCCGCATTACATAACATTTGGGACCACTCGTCTTTGTCCCAGCGAGACAGTAAAGTCAATTAGTTCGTATTTTTCTTGTAAGTATATATTAGTATAATTTTTTTTTATAGCCGAACTTGTTACTTCTTTTTTTGCGAATTACATTAGGCGGGATGAAAGGGGTTCTAAACGCCAAGATGTATCTTTTTACAGTACAATCTTTTTTTTTGTGATGCTTAATTAATGACTGAAAAGTTTTGGCATGGCATTTCTAACTCTATTGACAATCTTAAATATTGTTTGACTAGTTTGTAGTAATCTATGAGCTCAGTGTAACTATTTATATCAAACAAGTAAGACCAATAAATGCAGAGATCTCACCAGGGTAAATGTTTAAGTTTTTTTTTTTTTTACTCTGCACCCAAGTTAATTACAGGGGGGATTTGTTCGGGAAATCGCAATTTATGCATTAAATCTCGTGATGGATGATGTTTTTTCTTATTATTTAGAAGGTCATTTTTATTGATAGTTTGTAATTAATTTTAAATAGTTCATTGTTGTGGTGCATGAACCATTGTTGTCAGAAATATTTTTTTTTTTTTCCGAACGCGAGTCATACGTGTTCATGTCACGTATGGCGATTTTCCCTCGCAACTAATTAACTTATAAGGAGAGGGCCCCAACGAACAATCGAGTTTTCTGATGCCCTTTGGTAGGATGGTAGTCTGATATGCCCTTTTCGTAAAACCAAGTGCACAGCCTCCAACTTGGCCTTATTTTCGAGAAAATTCCTTTTAAAGTCTGTCTTATATTACTAGTGTAAACTGCATCTCAACAACTGTAGATGTATTATCATAACGGCGAGCAGCCAAATAGTTAACATTCGAGCATACAAATCACGAGATCGTGGGTTCGAGTCCTCGCGTTGACTTTTTTTTTGTTTTAATTTTTATAACGCTGCTTTTAAATACCGACAGTTCTTTCAGTTATTTCCCTTTTTTCTTTAAATATTCTACAACTTCGAAATTATTTGTTAAAACGATTATTTTATGTTATTTTATTATAGCGCCCAATATGGGCAAGAAGCAAAGACATCAAAACCTGAACATAAGAAGAAATGAAAAGTTAAACATTAAAAAATTTGTTTTTTCTTTAAAATCGATATATGTTTATGAATTATTTATACTTTTAAAACAGATATTATTATCATAATTAGTTGAAAATGTCTTCGTTATTGCTCTTACTTGTTAAAAATATTTTTTTCATTATTATAATTTGCTGCACTTTTGAAACGGGAAGGGTAAAAAATGTCAATGGAAAAAATGTGCCCAGAAATAATGTCAATGGAAAAAATGACGACAAGTAAAATGGTACAACGGCACCAAACAGAAAAAATGTCGACGCCTATTAAATATCAAATATCATTAAATTATAAAACGAAAAAAATGAAAAACAAAATGACAAATAATCAATAGTTTTATTTCAATTTTAAAATATAAAATATAATATAATAATAAACACATAAAATTTTAAAATCTGATGACACGGCCGACTCCTGACAGGACCTCCTCTATGGATTTTAAACCCTCTGCATACTGCTGGCTGATATTCTTCAGTCGTCTCTGTAAATTCATACAAGCTCGTTTCTTTTTTTGGGGTGGGGGTTGTCCCGCGGCTTCTTGGGTTAAAGCTGTTGACGAAGCAGCACCAACAATCTGAAGAGCATGGATAGCTTTCCAGATGATCGGATGATGATGGCCAAGAACACGGGAATACTTATTATTCCGAGATTCCGAATGGTTATTTGTTCGGTGGCCATCATTCAGAGTCGCCGCATGCATGTTCCACAGTGTTGGTGGAAACCTAGGCGCACACTGCCGGAGTCGTATGGTCCCGTTTCTTGAGCGTACGTGTCTATAAGAACCATTCACGTAAGTGGCATCAAAATAATCTACTACTTCCTCCGCTCCTTCGGACATCGTTTCACGAAGCATGACCATCCCGTTGGTTACATCCTGCAATTTCAGGAAGGCTAGTCCAGACAACTTCCCCACAAAGTGTCGAAAATCTCTACTTTGACGATATCGCGTAACAAGCCCTAGTTCTTGAATCTTTCTCTATATGCACTGATTTAAATGGAAATAACATCCACGCACATTGACATGTTCGCCAAATACCTCCCAGACGGCTTGTATGGCGGCAACTTCAAAATCCATAATGACAGTTACTGGATCCGGTGAATTCCCTAGCCTCTCACATTCAGCGAGCACAGCTCTGAACAGCTCCACATACACCGCGTGAGCATTGTTCTGCAAGAATGCATACGCAACGTCAACTGCAGATTCTCCCAATGGTACGTGGATCACGTAAGTCTGTAAAAACCTTGTGGAGCAGTTGCAAAAGTTCCATCCATGAACCATATGGAAGAGTTTGCCAGTTGACGGAGGTACTGTACAGTCCCAAACTCTATAATCCTTGCTTCTGCAGCAGGCCCATTGTCGTAAAAACATAAATGGCTCAGGATTCACACCACCAGTGGTCGACCAGATGCCCTCTATCTGCACTTCCAATAATGAGGTTGGTTGAGGGGGAAATTTATCAACTCAATTATTTCGGATAGTTCTCTTTATAGAATCTGCTGCTGATAGTGTAGCTCGTGACTCAGCTGACAGATCGCGCACCACTTCTGCGTACACAGCGGAGGGAGGGTCGTTTGACTGCTTCGATCTATCATTCATCCTTATCCGGCATTTAGCTTGTTCAATGGCCACTTCGTCCGGAGCATGCGTATGTTCACCATGCACCCCTATGAGTTCCATGGTGTCTGTTGTGAGCACAGATCCCTTATAGCTGTTCCGGTGAACACATATCCAACGTATTTTTCCATTATATCGTTTATTCACGTTGTACATATAGCCATCCAGAATTATTTTTTGGCCACCTTTATTATTTACAATGAATTCCATTTTCCTGAAATAAACAAATACGTAAAATTAAAAAAAATAATAATTAGCAAAATAAAAAACAAAAAAATGAAACACTTACCAATGTAGACAGATGGTATAGCAAACGTCAGAATCCATAAGAACTTGTAGAAATGAACATGTAACAGGTAACCATGATTGAAATAACCATCCCGAAATTTAAATAACCAATCAGTATGAAAACATCCTTTCCACAAGTTAAATAACCAATCAATATGAAAA
>JAHWFO010112317.1:0-16686 GCA_023313115.1 Rhysida immarginata | reverse complement strand
CTCCATTGTCGGTTAATGTTAACTATCTGCACAATCGCAAACGCAAGTCCCACTCTCGGCCCTGCGGGCCTCGCTGGTCGCTGTTTTCCGTTAAGCGTGGTTCCCACTGGCAGAAAACAAGAGAGCAGAAAGCAGGGCGTATTTTTTTCTGCCTTTTTACTTTCTGCTCCTGCAGGTGTCCCACATGGCAGAAACTCAAAACGATAAGATAGCAGAAGTTTTGCCCAACACAAATGCACTGCACCGAAGCCGTCGATCGATCTAAACGGTCGGCTTCGACTGCACACAGTACGTACACAGTTCGTTCAATCCTCATCAATCATCACATCGAATTTTTGCATTCAATTTTTGTTTATTCAATTTAATTTGATTAATTAATTGATAAATATATATTTCGCACCTCTTCTATTAGCGCTTCTACATCAATTTTCTTTCTCGGCCTCTTCACCTTTGTGAGCTTAGTGTCCGGCATTTTTATTTTGTGTGAGAGAGAGAGAGAGAGGACGTCACTGTGACGTCACTGCAGAGATCGTTTTCTATTGGCTGAGCAATCGTTTCTGCCCTGCTTGTGCCACAAAAGTTGAACTCAACCCAGCTCTAAAAAGCAGAAATTTTCAGTCGGGCAGAAGAGACGAAAACGGGAAATGACATCATAAAATTTTTCTGCTTTGTGGTTTCTGCCGTTGTTTTTACGCATGTGGGAACCATGCTTTACTGCATTGCCAGAACGATATTAACAGAAATGGCATTACACGCGAGCATGCGGAATGACTTCATTAAATCAACAATCACTGAGCTTCGTATTTTACGGACAGTATTCGCTCCGCAACAATCGAGTGTTTTATTCAAATTATTTATTAATTTGAAAACTACTTCACTTTCAAATTTAAACTCAATTTTATCGATGAAGGCAAAGAGACGGAGGTTCAATCTTAGAGACATTCCTATTTCTAGTTTTCGATGGTCTATCCGAATCTGAAGTCAAATTCAAAAATCCGAAAAAAATGGCAAAACCAAACGACCGACTGCACGCTCCATCTCGGATGTTAATAATCAGTGTTTTCCGTTTGTTGGAAACAATGAAGGTTGGATTGTAGGAACTATGTCACTTCCGTAACGCGAAAAACGTTTCATTTTATGCATTTCACTCCTCAAGTCGTTGTCGCCGCATAAGAAGTTTCACTCAAGTCGTTGTCGCCGCATTACTTAGCTTTCAAATTTTAAACAGAATTTTTTTGTTGAAGGCAAAGAAAAGATTCGTAGGGGCGGTCTTAGAGACATTCCTCTTCTACTTTTCGATGGCCTATCCGAATCGGAAGTCAAATTCAAAAACGTCGAAAAAAAAACGGCAAACCAAACGATCGACTGTGCAAATCCGGAAACGATTTTCCAACATCGTTGATAAATAACACCGCTTTGCATTATTTTATTAAAATTACCTTTGTTGTAAGGTGCCCTGTGGTATAGTCATGGTAGTTTTTGTTTTTCGCCTTTTTGCAGATGTATATGCAGATTTGACTCCAATTGCTGTCGTTTACGAGCTCGAAAATTTCGTACGCGTCCTGTAGAATTTTTAGTTTCCGTGTTATTTTTTTAATTTTTTTTTGGAACATCTATAGTTCGTCTACGAGCTCTACACGCTCTCATGCGTTCTGCAGCTGTTTTTGGCGCCGAACTCTCCGTTTGATACATATAACTGCAATCATAAAAATACTATGAATGAGATATGTACATTCGGGTAAAACGCATACATATACCTTTTATTATATTTTATATTATTATTATTATTATTATTATTATATAAAATAAAATAAGTACTTACTTTTGCAATTCATTGATGTTACTTGACAACGAGTTTCTTTTATTTTCTTCATCTATTTTCATTGCTATTGTATTGTAGCACTGATATGTATTAAACCTACTGTTTGGAATAGCTAGGTAACGGGGCAGGAACTGACGTCATACTTCCAAGCTCCAAAGCCAACGAGAACTACAAGGCCTGAGTGTGAAAAAGTTACATGACTATGAGAACAACAATTCATTGTCTCCATCCGTGGCCTCCGCATTGAAACGTAACACATTGTTACAAAATCGTACCTTTTCTCTCGGTGGCCACGCTCCATCTCGGATGTTAACAATCAGTGTTTTTCCTTTGTTGGAAACAATGAAGGTTGGATTGTTGGAAAGTAGCATTTTACTCCCCAAGTCTTTGTCGCCGCATAAGTTTCACTTCAAAAACTGAACACATGAAAAAAAGCTTAGAATTATTATAGTAAAAATTCATATTCAAGAAACGACAATGCTCCCAATGGATGGCCTCTCTAACTACTGCCATTTAGCAGTTCTACTCGTCTTCGCTCATGTTGGAATGTTGTGTATAGCTGAATAAGTTTGACGCAGTGCCAGAGAAAAACGGTAAAGAATAATGTATGTAGTTTTGAAAGTAGAAGGAAATAGAAAGGAAATGAAACCATACTCTGATCTGACGTTTCTTCACTCCTGGCTTTAGTTCGCAAGCTTTTTTCATGAGTTCTTTTTTTCTGTATATTCACATTCAAATATTGCAAAATCTCATCAAAAAACAGCCCGAGCAACACCGGGTATATCACCTAGTTTTAAATAAGAACCAGTACAGTCGATTCTGCAATACGTTTGCAATAAAAATACCATTTTTATCGTAAAATAAAAATTTTGTTAAAAAAATTAATTTATTTTGCAAATTTTGAAAAACGGAAATTTTTTACCTGTAACAAACTACGTTTAGTAACCCAGGAACAACGATGTGGACATAGTAATTGTCTATTCCCTTCGGGGTGCTTGATTTACGGGAGTCCCTTCGCATCTCATCTTTCAATTAAATGAAGTGCTCAAAATGATACCCTTCAACTTCAATGCATTTGCTGATCCGCATTGCAAATGATTGTACACAACTGAGAAGTGTGTCTGCTTCAATTTGGGGACAAGCATTCTTGATTCGCTCAATCATTCTCAAGAATTGTGGGCTCTTGTTTACAAACTTATTCTTTGAAATAGTCCCACAGAAAGAAATATGGCGAAGTACGAACTAGTGATCTGGCAGGCCAATTTATCGGACTATTTCTATCAATTTAGTGACCATTAAAATCTCGATTAAGTATTTCACATACTACTACGGAATAATGTACTGGACAAACGTCAAGTAGAAATCACTAGTGTTGGACAAAAATCGATTTTTTTGCAATTAGTCGATGCAAATTTAACGAGTTTTTATCAATAAATCGCGATTTCAGTGAATCGTTTTGTTTTTTCCCGATTTTGATTCATCAAAATCGATTTCCGTAACTTACACATACGCCACCATTGGTCATTGCATTAATTACACTTTTCTAAAATTGGTGAATGGTAAAAAAATCGATTGAACCAAGGGAAGACCAGAGTAGTGATGACGTCATTTCATTCTTTCTCCTCCTATGCTCTGATTGTAACGGATACAGTAGCCAATCTGGTTTCGAGATTTGGCGCTGGCAAAGATGGAACAAGCAAAAAATACCAGAACGTTAAATGCCTAGAATATAAATATATATATCAAAGAAAAAATAAATGTTTTAGATAAATACATATTAACGTGAAAATATATAATTTTCAATACTTTGAACTGAATGATATTAAATGAAAGAAAACTCTTTAACCAAAACGAATAACAGAAAAATACAACCTGGATACGCGCATTTCGAAAGCACTGCTTTCATTTTCGGCAGGAACCCTTGACTCCGTGAATCCACTCAGATGAAAGTGAACTGAAGTCAAACGACAATCGACAATCGAACAGTGAAGTGAAAAGAAAGACGCAAGTGGTCCAGGACCCAAGCTCACTTTGCACGCTCGCCCAAAGAGTAAACCAGAGGAGGTACACTGAACTGGGTGAGAAGCCCGATGAACCTCTTAAGTCCTCCAGAGAAGAAGTCCCCAGAAAGGACGAGAGTCAAATTGCAGATTGACGAATCGAGTCCCCAAAAATCAGCAGGATCTGAAAGATCCAATAGTTGGGGAAGGCGGCCTTGTTAACGTCATCAAAGCAGACATCCAGGATATGGCGGGGTCTTCGAAACCTGAGGGGATTCTTTACAACGAGTGAGTGGATGGTCCATGTTACCAGAAACCAGGGTGTTTTCATGATTCTCCATCTTGGGTAGCATGTTCTTCATAAGTGTCTGGACAAAGGTGCCTATGTGGGTCATCCCCAAATCCTCATAGATAGAGTGGTTGTTGGCAACTCTTCTTTCAAGTTGGGTAATGGACCCGAGAGCAACATTTTGGAAGGTCTGGAGATCCTTCCACCTAGATTTGCAAATAGAAGCCCAAGCAGGCATTCCATGAAGTAAAATAGTACGAATCACAACCTTGTATATCAAGAGTTTGTTATCTACACTAAGAGCGCTGTTTCGCCCCAGAAGTGCAATCAAACTGAACTTCGCCTTCTTTGCCTTGTTGAGCGCATATTGGACTTGGTCGTTCCAGTTTAGTTTGGAGTCGATCATGACACCAAGATATTTCTAGCTTTTTGCCCACTCAAGTTTCTTGTCAAATAAGAAAAGGGGCTTTGGAGGTTTTTTGCATTTGTGAGTGATAAACATGACATTGCACTTTTTGACATTCAGCTTTAATCGCCACTTAGTGAAACAGCTCTCGCACTGATGTAAAGCTTTTTGTAGTCGAGTGATGACATGTGCTAGGTTTCGTGCCCAGGTTATGAGGGAACCGTCGTCAGCAAACATGTAAAGATTACACTTTGCAAACTTAGGGAAGTCATGGATAAAGAAGTTGAATAAGGCTGGCTCCAAGACAGAGCCTTGGGGTACACCAACATTAACATCGCTGGCTTCAGACAAGGAGTCCCCAACCTTAACACGAAAAGTCCTCTTTGACAGGAACGAGCGAACCAGAGCAATTAGATCGTCAGGGAACCCGTAGGTAATCATTTTGTAAATGAGCCCATCATGCCAGACTTGGTCAAAGGCCTTTTGAACTTTGAGGAAAACTAGACCACTAAACATAGAGAGGTTGAGAGAACCGTTTAAATCAACAACGAGCCTCCATAACTGAAGCTGACAAGAGTGGCCTGGACGAGAGCCAAGTTGCTCACTACGAATGAGGTTGGTTGCCTCGCAGTACTCATTGAACCTCTTAGGTATAGTGCGCTCAAAGACCTTCAAAAGCATGGGCAACAAGCTATAGGGCCTATATCTTGCGGGAAGAGCAGGATCCAGTCCAGATTTAGGAATGGTGATGATGACTGAATTCTTCCAGGCACTAGGGAAATGGCCGCTAAGCTAGCAGTCATTCATGACCTTGGTGATGATGCAGATAACACTGGGAGGCAAATTCTTGAGAGCAATGTTGGTAATGGTGTCGATGCCGGCTGCCTTTTTGCTTTTCAGGCGCTTAATGATGTCCAATATCTCAGAGGTGCCAATGACATCGGGAGAGCCAAGAGCGTGCTGTGTGTGGCCATACCTATCACACATGTCTTTGACCTCACGAGTAATATTGACCAGATCATCTTTGGGCGTAGAGAACTGGCTCTTCAGTGAATCGGCGATAATTTGTGCTTTGTCCTGGTCATTGCTAACGAAATCGCCACCCTCTGTAAACAGAGGAGGGAGAACAATACTCCTGTTGCTTTTAAGGGCCCTGGCCATACTCCAGAGAGAGTTGTCCTGGACGAACAGACTTTTAACTTTGTCGTTCTATCTTTGATGCCTTAAATCTTTAATCTGATCACTTACATTGCGGGATAGCCTGTTGTACTTCGTCTTGAAGTGGAGAAATCTGGTATGCTGCCAAAGTCTTCTGAAGCGTTTTTTTTCGTGGATGAGTTGCCTGATGGAGGAAGGAAGTTCCAGATGGTCTGGCCGCTTGCAATCCACCGGAGTAGCACTAGCATTTGTAGCCATCTTGATGGAGTGAGTGACCTTTTTGATATTTTCGTCAATGTCACTGCTGGTGACGGGATCCTGATAGGAAATGTTACTGTCGTTCATAAGTTCTCTAAAAAATTTCCAGTCCTGCTTATAACAAAGATTTATTCTCAGGTCGATATTTATCCTGTCAAAATTTAGTGCAACTGGTAGGTGATCAAATGATAAGGCATTTCCTGTAAAAATATTGTAGGGTTTGAAAAACCCCTTAAGAACAGCAATGTCGAGCACGTCACTAGCGGGTGAGTGATCACAGTAGTATGTATCTTCAAGAAGGCCAATAACGGAAGTGTCGATCTGATCTACCATGTACCTATAAAGTACGGATATGTCGATCTGATTAGTGCATCTGGAGTTCCAGTGTGGATGTTTCGCATTCAAATCACCCGCCATAACGACTGGGTTGGGCCCAGACAGTAGTTCATCTAAGTCGCGAGGGTCTAACTTGTGCCTGGGTGGGTTGTATAGAGAAGTAAACCTGACCTCTCCAATATCAGCATCTTTGATGACAATGGAAACTGCTTCTATATTGACCAGGTTAGGTGTGACATTCTTAGTGTGATTAATACCTCTTTTTACAACAATAGCTACCCCACCGGAGCCTGGATCTGAAGCTTTTTTAGGAAGCCTCTCTTTCCGGTAAACATAGTACCCTGGTAGATTGAAAGCCTTACTCTGTTTGAGATGGGTTTCGCACAAGAAGGCAACATCAATGTTCCAGCTTGTGAGGAAATCTTAGAACTCATGACACTTGCGAGGGATGCCCCTCGCATTCCATATAGTGAAACGTAGCTTACCTTGATTTATAACTTTGTAAGGGTGTCTATCCATGATTATTGTCTTGTCTCAGTTTGAGTGGTCTGCGGCAACACTTTGCCACTATCCTTTAACATATTCATTAGGTTACCCAGATACCATTGAATTTTAACCAATTCGTCGTGGTCAGCGACTCCCTTACCAATAGAAGCAGAAGCAACGGATGCAAAAGTTCTTCCTTCAGCTACTTTGGAAGTTCTATTCCTTTTAATTTGTGGGTATTTGGGATACTTAGTATAACTCGATGTGTGCTGGCCTTCACATCGAATACATTTAGGAGGATCTTTACCTTTTATATTGGTGCAGTCCCTTGACTGGTGGTCGCCCGCGCACTTGTTGCAACGCGGCGACTCGGTGCAGCCCTGGGACATGTGCCCAAAACTTAAGCAATTGTAACATTGTAAGGGCTTCTTGTTGCCCCTAAACAATTCAACTGTTACAGCAAGTGGACCAATGCGCTTTAAATTTAGGAAAGATTTATTGTGCTCAGTGTTTTGTAGGAGTACTAGAACCATTGGCATCTCAACTTCACCATTTGATTTTTAAAGTTTAACTGCCTTATCGGGGAAGTAGTTAGCGTTTCTAAGGTCTGCGCAAAAATCTTCCATGTCATGCGTTATATCTACATTACGGACAACGTATTTTAACAGTTTTTCAGATTTGAGCTGATGATGCTGGATTTTAAGCACACCATTCATTTTAATTCTTGACACGAGGGTTTTATGTGTCTCCTCATCGTGGCATTTAACCATGATAGTGTCTGAGCATCCGGTATGTGCAATAATCTTATCTAACGTTACATGATTTTTTATCCTATTTAGCGCTTCCTTAATCGGTTTCCCGTGATGTCTAACGATAATAGGGGGAATGTAAATAGTTTTCTTTTCACTTACCTTAACCTGGGAATTTTCCGTCCTAGTCCCCCTTCTGGGTTTTTTGCTACAAACAACTGGCCAGGCCCTACCTTCCACTTCTCCATCACTTCCGTCGGAATGGCTTCTTTTGTTGCCACCGTTTGTCGAACAATCACGATCATCATGCACTTTGTTAGTAAGCGAGATAGGTTGAAAATTTTCTCTTACCTTATTTTCTTCCTTGGAGTTTCCCGCCTTTGGAGTCCCGGAATATTTCTCAAAGGCTTTTCTGCATTCATTTATCTTGTTGATGACGTGTGTACGAGAGTTTTGAATTTCCGTGTTGATTCCATTGAATTTCTCGTCAAAACTTGTTCGTAAGGAGTCGACCTTCGCCTCCAGTGCATTTTACTTAGAATTTATATCATTCCTGAGAGTTTCTAGCATTTTATTAAATACTAGGTCAAATGCAGCAAACCTACGGTCCAAACAAGCATCCCTGTATGCCCTTTCGCAGGACACACTTTTACCGTCAGGTGCTAGCAAAGAGTCCTTTGCCGACTTCAACATGGTTAATTTGGACGAAGCCATCATATATAAATGTATAGAATCGGCGGGGGGGTGGAGTAACTTCGCAGCTAGGTGTGTGCTAAAGAAGCAGTCCTAAGAAGGACGCACCTAGCTTTAAGAAAAAATGAACAAGTCAGGTTTGCGAGAAAATTAATTCTACGCCAGGTACCCACTCGTAAATGATTAGAATAATAATAGATTAGCATAATAATAGATGATATGAAAAAATGTCCTTAGTTAGGCTTGCGAGGAAATTAATCCCAACACCAGGGACCCAGTAGGATAATGAGCGTCTTGATGTACTGATTTACGGGAATATTATTTCCAACGCCAGGGACCAGCACATAAGACGTAACAGGAGGTGAGTATCGCCCTGAACAGGGCGCACCGCGAAATGAGAGTAATGAAATGATACCTGAAAAGAGACTAAAGTGATACCTTGAAGAGCTAGTCCGGTTTGATCGTACTGATCGTCCTCCCAGATGAGTTGCGGTGGGTGAAGTCAAACGACAATCGACAATCGAACAGTGTAGTGAAAAGAAAGACGCGAGTGGTCCAGGAGCCAAGCTCACTTTGCACGCTCGCCCCAAGAGTAAACCAGAGGAGGTACATAGTGAAACAGCTCTCGCACTGATGTAAAGCTTTTTGTAGTCGAGTGATGACATGTGCTGGGTTTCGTGCCCAGGTCATGATGGACCCATCGTCAGCAAATAAGTAAAGGTCACACTTTGCAAACTTGGGAAAGTCATGGATAAAGAAGTTGAATAAGGCTGGCCCCAAGACAGAGCCTTGCGGTACACCAGCATTAACATCGCTGGGTTCAGACAAGGAGTCCCCAACCTTAACAAGGAAAGTCCTCTTTGACAGGAAGGAGCGAACCAGAGCAATTAGAACGTCAGGGAACCCGTAGGTAATCATTTTGTAAATGAGCCCATCATGCCAGACTTGGTCAAAGGCCTTTTGAACATCGAGGAAAACGAGACCACCAAATATAGAGAGGTTGAGAGGACCGTTTAAATCAGCATAACTGAAGCTGACAAGAGTGGCCTGGACGCATTGAACCTCTTGAGTATAATGCGCTCAAAGACCTTGGAAAGCATGGGCAACAAGCTAATGGGCCTATAACTTGTGGGAAAAGCAGAATCCAGTCCAGGTTTAGGAATGGTGATGATGACTGAGTCCTTCCAGGCACTAGGGAAATGGCCGCTAAGCTAGCAGTCATTCATGACCTTGGTGATGAATCAGATAACACTGGGAGGCAAATTCTTGAGAGCAATGTTGGTAATGGTGTCGATGCCGGCTGCCTTTTTGCTTTTTAAGCGCTTAATGATGTCCAATATCTCAGAGGTGCCAATGACATCGTGCTGTGTGTGGCCATACTTATCACACACGTCTTTGAGCTCACGAGTAATATTGACCAGATCATTCTCTTTGGGCGTAGAGAATTGGCTCTTCAGTGAATCGGCGATAATTTGTGCTTTGTCCTGGTCATTGCTAACGAAATCGCTACCCTTTCAAAGGAGGGAGAACAATAGGCCTGTTGCTTTTAAGGGCCCTGACCATACTCCAGAGAGAATTATCCTGGACGGACAGACTTTGTCGTTCCATCTTTGATTCCTTAAATCCTTAATCTGCTCGCTTACCTTAGCCTGTTGTACTTCGTCTTGAATTGCTGAAGTCAAACGACGGAAAAACGGTATTTATAGCGAAAATTAACGATAAACAAACCAATCCGAGAAGAGTAAGTAAAGATACATTAACGGAAAGAGATGCAGGAGCCCTGATTGGTTAAAGTCGTCCACCAGTAGATTAGTGTTGAATCACCAGTCGGTCCCTTATCAGAATTAAGTAAATTATTCTGATTCGTTTGGTTGATAGCCATGCTTTCGTATGCGTCCAGAAGATGTTTTTTATTAACAGACTCTGTAAGAGTGAGGTTTTCTAATTTGAAATCGTGACCAGTGTCCAAAGAATGTTTGGCAATGGCCGACTGGCTGGCTCTTCCAAATCTTCTGTGTGCTATATGTTCCTTGTATCTCGTCAAATTTCCCTAAAAGTTTGTCCTTTATAACGTTTTTCACAATTCGAGCAACTGATATCGTAGATTCCTGCAGTGCTTTCGAAATGCGCGTATCCAGGTTGTATTTTTTTGTTATTCGTTGTGGTTAAAGAGTTTTCTTTCATTTATTATAATAATAATTATCCACATAATATTTTTTCCTTGTTTTTAAGACATTATTATAGTGTTTTTCTACCATTAGTATTATCACTTTGAACTGAATAGTCGTTAATATGACAACATATGTGTAATGTGCTATTTATTAAAAAATACGTTTGAAATTTCAATATCTTAAATGTTTGAAAATAAAATTGTTTTATTTCTATTCTAAACATAACAACTTATAGTTAAAAATTTTATTTTTATTTATAATTACTTCTTAGGTTTTATTATATCATATTTTACAAGCATAGTTATCATTAATGTTCAGAGATCCCGTCCGTAACGTTAGTGTGTTCCGTCCGTAACGGAAGTAATTGTTCTATCGTAACTTTACTGCATATTAATTGATAACAGGACCAATTTTATTACTTTATGTGACTTCTTATCTTTATTTTAAAACCAAGAGAACTTATTAATATGTACTACAAGAGGAGAAATATCGATTTGTTTTGAAGCTTCAAAAAGCTGTGTCCTATTCGTGTCCCCTCCAAAACGGACCATTTACAAAGTTTTAAAGCCCTTTTAACGGAATCTTTTTCATAAGCATTGTTATTAAAATGTAAAACAAATTGAAATGGACAAAATAGTATAGTTGCATTATCCAAAAATAGTTTTGTTTAATTTCTGCAGGAAAATAAACATGAATTATTATTTCAATTTGTCCCGTCCATAACGCTGGAAATGACCAGTTATCGTTCAAATCCGGACCCATGTTCATATGAACATTTTTGTTTAGAATCATCTCTACCGTTGACAACGAGACCCCTGAAGCGGCCAGTCTATTGATGAAAATGGGTGAGCAGACTGCGCAGGCCGTTCTTCGCTGATGTGAAGTGAGTCACGAAGAAACCATCTCTCTCTCTCTCTCTCTCTCTCTCCTTTCCCACCCATTTTCATCAATGGACTGGCCGCGTCAGATGTCTCGTTGTCAACGGTTGACTGTACCTCCCCTTAAAGGTTTGTGAATGAGCTTCAGACCATAATTATAAACCATAGACTACTTGAATCCGATTGAATTCTGCTGCACGCTCAATACTAAGCAATTAAATTTCAGTTATTTCAATTACAGAAATCACTCTGGCGCCTACATGAATTGCTGAAGAAAGAAGATATTCAGCGAAACGACTTTGTATCTTTTTTTGGAATATGTTCCACGTTCAGTATAGGTAATATAAAAGTTTATTTAATACAGAATCTTGACTCTAGGCTGTGTATTATCTCAAGATTATAACATATCCATTATACATTTTCAGAAGCACCTGTGCCATTTAGAGGAAATGAGTTCTTGCTAGGGTTCAAATTGCCCTCCACATACAGAAAATGCAACAGAGATTATAATGGGCTTATGGTAAATGTATTTCTTTACAGGATACATGTTGCGAATACATTCTTAAACTAATACACATTTCAGAACCTATTCATAAGAGAAAAAATTTTATATTTTCAGTACATCCACGAAGATGACGAAGACGTCACTTACAAATTTACCAGCAATTTTTTCTATTTGTCAGCTTCAGTTGTTTATCATTATGGAATAAGTGCTAGAGAGGTATGTACCGAACAGTAAATATACTGGTCAATTCATTAAGAATCCCCATCTAACGACCCCCAAATTTGTCCTGTCCTTGTTTCATATTCAGGTGATTCGAATAGAAATTAGAGATACAGACTACAGAGGGTTGAGACAGTTAAAACTGAAAGATTTTGCCCTTCAGCTTCTGTTCGATACTCCAACGTCTGTTGACCAGACAGAGCATTTTCATTGTATAAGCAAACTCTTGCGAAGCAATCTAAACTTAAAAAGTTCAAAAGCACAGAAACCTAAGAGTAAGGGTCTAAGAACTTAAACAGAATCACCTTGAATCCGGTATTTGTTTCTTTTTCTGTATAATAGATCCGTAAAGAACTTAAGGTCGTAGAGACGGGAATTCCTTGATGGTAAATTTCGAAGGTTTATTACGCTCTATTGGAAGTAGGCCAAGTTGGTTTTAACAACAGTTGCCACCTTTGGATTTAATAAGTACAATATGTAACAAAAAAACCTTTGGATAACTCCTTGCATTGGTTGATGAAATTAGCCCATCCTTTGCCATCTTTATAACGGTACTGCATACGTGTCGTCCATAAATTACATAACGTTTGAAGGGGAAGGGTTTTTTCGACAAGGTTACACAGCATTACAGAAGGGTAAGAAGGGATAGGCCTGGCGTTACGTAACACTTTTTTAGAGATATACAAGATGAATTAAAAGTCACTAGATATAGCTGTATTTCGGAAATGGTATATATAATAAACGATGTGACCATATTTGGCCGCCACCTTTTGGGACAGTTTTGGAGTTTGGCTGACATCTTGAAATCACCCTATATTGGTCAAGGTTTATTTTCTTAAATGGGAAGGGGTCATGGTGGCATATTAGATAACACCAGTTTTTTCTTAGTTCATTCCTGCAATCGGATTTCAGGCGGTGAGTTCATTAGTGATGGTAGCAAAAACTATCCGATAATGATCTGGACAGACGTGAGGAGTTATGTACCTGGGCTCTGGATAATTATCGACTGGCTCCTTCATTTGCACACAACATTGTGTTCAGTGTTGAGGCAAATTTTAATTAATGTCCATGGTGAGGCGAATCGACAAATATTATTACACCTGGTATCGGTGCAATATGAATTCTTATTGTTGGACAGATCCATCCAAAATCGTTAGTGATGTCAAATTTATGGAATGGTGGGGCACGCGATTCTTGGTTGGTTGGTTTGGTTGGTATTAATGTCCCTTTCAACTACTATGGTCATATCAGGACGGCGTTACAGGGGCCGCGTATTTTGTCTCGCAAGAATTCTTTACCGTGCAGCCGGCAAATGACTACACAGGAATGACGGCTTTACTTCCCTTCCGAAGGAAATGCGTGATCTCGGGATTTCCCCCCTGAAAAATTCCTCGTCGTCCTCGGCCGGAATCGAACCCGCGTCCTCGGGCACTGCTGGCCTGTGACAGCAATTTGCACGCTATGACAACCTGCGGGCATTACCCCCTGAGGTTCTTGTGCGTTTGCATAATGAATCGCCTAAAGCTCTGTGTCCAGCAGCAGGGACAACGTTGAACATATCTTTTAGCTCTTGCAACCCAGTTTTCGGTGTTTGGTTTTGTTTGGAAAGCGTCAATGTTTTTGTTAATAACTTGTGAACCATAACAGATAACTCGATCCGATTGCAGAAATGAATTCCTGAGAAAAACAATTGGTTATTTGATATTCCACTTTCCCATTTAAAAAAATGAACCTTGACTCGAAATTGCGGATTTCAAGATGGCGCCAAATTCCAAAAATGTCCTAAAAGATAGAGCACTTCTCCTATCCCTGCTAGCTTGGTCAGATAGTTCATTTTACACACAATTTCCGTAATACAGACGCTGCAACTTAAACTTGAACAGCTACAATTGAGACATTATACGGTTTTAAGAATCATTGAGGAGGGTGAGAGATCGAACGCAGCAATAATTTATGTCTTCACATGCTACAGAATTATAAATTTAAGATACGAAGTCTCAATTTCCGTTTTTACCAATTTTGGCGTAAATGGGTTAACAAAATAAAATTTCCCAATTATCATTTTATAAAGCGGACCCTGAAGCGACAGGATAGCCTACCGAGCAGTAATGTCCTGTATATTTTTGCAACACCCTGTACAGTAAACCGTTGACAACGAGACCCCTGGGGCAGCCAGTCCATTGATGAAAATGGGTGGTAAGGGGGGGGGGAGGAATTGTTTCTTCGTGACTCACTTCACATAAACGAAGAACGTCCAACGTCTCTCCCCAGTCTGCTCACCCAGTTTCATTAGTAGCCTGGCCGCTTCAGGGGTCTCGTTGTCAACGATTGACTGTACGCATGATATAGTTACAAGGATCTGTGCAAGAAGGTCAAAATTCGTTCACTGATAACAGCCTTAACTGCCAAATGTCCACTATACTCTGGCATGCAGATGATATCTTTCAGTAGGACAATATTCCATGTCATGAATATTACATTAGGGAATCGGTTGAAGAATACACGACAAATTTTACGATTATGGATTGTTGTAGCAGGCACATCTACTACGAAAACATACAGGATGTCTCGAATTAAAGTTAACTTTTCGTAGCTCGCTACTGCAAAAACTACTCATCAGAAAATCAGAATATTTTGGAATGTCTTAATTACATGACGGGAAATTTTTCCAGAAGGAAAAAAAGTTAGTTCCAAAAACCACTAATACAGGTCGCATTTCAAGACGAAATACAGGTAGATACTTATTTTGGTTATGTAAAAGCTGCTAATGCCCAACCACAGTCATAACTGTTTAGCATATCAACGAACATGACTCTTCCAGAAATAGCTTATAAAGGGTGTCCCGAAATGAACTGACATTTTGAATATGTCGCCAATTTTTTCGTAGTACATCCAGAGTAGAGATTTTTATATGCTGTCTGTATTGAACAGTGAGATTAATTTAAGCAAAACTACACACTCGAACAACGCGTAGAAATTGTAAAAATTCACTTCAAAAATGGCGAAAATTTTACGAAAACTGTTCGCAGATGCCATACGTACTTTTTTTGATCACCATAATGCACCTTCTCGGATCATTTCAGATTTAATTCTTTTAAAAATTTGATCAATAAATTTTAATCTATCGCATCAGTTGGAAACATAAAAAAAAACAAGTTGATGGTAAATCTGCGAAAAAAAGAAAAAGTGATGAAAAATGCACGGTTATTTTACCGGTTTTGTCAATAAACTAAATTGGGGATTTTGAGACCTGAAAATCCAAGAGTGATTGTATCACACGTAGTCACACATAATCTCCATGTTTTTACTTTCTAATAAAGCAGAAGTATTATAAATTTTCTTATGAACTAGGCTATTTCATTATGAGTAGTATGAATGTAGGCCTCTCTTGATCTTGAGGCCCTAGGCTGAAGCTGTATTTTATTAAATGACGTCATCCTGTCGTTCAACTTATGTGGCGACAGCTACAGTTTCTTAATTTTGTGATAGTGAGTTTATAACAAATTTCTTTTAACGCATTTTCAATTATAACTTTCATTGTAGAGCATTATAATCAATAATCCAAAAACGCCATGCACTACTGTGAAGAAAGTTTCAGCATGTGAGAGAAGCTGTTTCGAGCGGATTTTACTTAATCGTAATATAACATGCAGGTAACAAATACCTATTTACTTGTTTCACTTATCGGTCAATTTATTAGGAAATCCATTTAATACACTGTTGTTCTCTCGGATACCTTCATAACTGCAATAGATTCTTCTAAATTAAACATCGCCACCTCCATGCAACCTACATTGATTACAAAAAGGCCTTTGATAGTGTCCCATACTCATAGCTTTTATAAATCCTACGACTATATAAAATAAACCCAACAATTATCAGATTTTTAGAAAGTACAATGCGCTGAGTATACGCTACAACACCTCACCACGCTACAACACCTCACACTCAACAGTGAAACCATCACGACTGACAAAATACAGATAAATCGGGGCATTTTCTACGGTGATTCACAGAGCCCATTCTGGTTTTGTCTTGCATTAAATACACTTTCAAACAGACTGAAGACCATAACTTACGGCCACACGATTAAACACAATAAAAACTGTCACTAACGCTTTCGCACTTCCTCTACATGAACGACATGAAAATCTACGCCTCCACATAAACACAATTGCAAATTTATACATAAATTTAATTCAAATAATTTAAACGATTACTTAAATTAACAAAAACAGTTAATTGCAAATATTACTGCTTTATTGGTACGATAATGAAAGTTATTATAATATATAAAAATACTATTAATATAACTGTGAAAATGTTATACTTTTATAGACAAAAGAAAGAAGTCACACATAGTTATTCGGAGATTATTACGAGTTGAAATTTTCAAAACACATTATTGCTCTCTGTCTACACGTAGCCGACGCCGTACTTTAAGCAATCCCGGAATTCTTCACGGCAACTGGTTTGACGCGTAGCCGTTCATGACGTCAGGGCCAAAATAAACCACTCAGAGGGCAGACGTGTCTCTAGCAAAACAACGTCCGACGTGGATGTAGCCACTACGTACTTCGTATGTCTTCCCATTAAAAATTGCTTGGCGGGAAAATTGAGGTACCATTTGTGCACGTGCCAATGAACCGATTTAGATAATATTTTGAAAAAACAAGATATTTTGAAAAAATCTTTCATACCCTCGGAGGAGTTAGA
>JAHWFO010112312.1:0-11093 GCA_023313115.1 Rhysida immarginata | reverse complement strand
CGAAGGATACATGGAAGAGCAAGAGCAAATTGATAAGCACTATTTTCGTGGAAAATCACTGTTTTTGGGAACGAGCGCACTACTCTTGTGACAGGGCGTAATACTCTCGCGGCAGGGTGCAATATAGTCGCGGCAGGGCGCAGTGCCCTCCTAAAATAGGCTAGCAGGAGCACTGGAGTAGAGTAAGCAGGGTGATAATTTTTGTCCCATTCAAGATAATTTATTGTAAAATGATTTTAATTACTTTAAATTAATTTTAAAATTAAACTTTTATACATGCTACAAAGTTTCAAACAAAACCTGGTTGGATAAATGTAAAAAAACTTCTTTATTTACAAATAAATTTTGCTTCAATCTTGGATTTTGGAGGCTCATAAACAATGCAATCATGAACATCTTATTTGGTAAACATTAATCCAGAAACAGTTTCTGATTTTAAAGAATTTCGTTGAGATGTTTTGCACAGTTTTAATTGGCTAAATACCCCTTCAACAGATGCATTGGCACTTCGCAAACTCATCAATAATGATATTAGCCTTTTAAGATCTGGGAAACAATTCATATTTGCTGTATTTTTCAGAGCATCACTTTGCTTCCTGTTCTCCCTCTTCCCTGCAGCAGATTTGCTAGATTACTACACTCCCAGACAAAAATATGGAGATTTTTGAAAAAAATGAAAGGTTCATCTCAAATAATTGTTTTAAAATAAAAAGGACTTATCCATGCATTATACGATGATTTATTCGAATGTTACCTAGTTTATTTTTATACACAAAACATTTTATGTACTTCAAACAATTCCTTTCAACAAAAAATACAGAAAAACACTACTGAAGCCAAAAGTTTGGAGATTTGTCCGTGCTGGGACATAAGTTTGGAGATTCTTTGTTTAATATTTAACTGGACTAAACCCCGTTTGGCATTAACAACTGCTTGCATATGTTGTTTCATAGACTCTATGAGAGACTGACAGTCATCAATCGATATTTCACACCAGACATCAGATTTAGACAATTTGGGGTAAAATGAAGCGAAACGTTGACATACGTAAAATTCTAACAAAGATGTGACTGACACACGTAAAACGATCCTGAGTTGAACTGTATGTGACGAAAAGTGATTTTGACAAAATGAGGTACCCTACCATGAAAATGATTTCACTATAAATACGATAAATTAAGTCAAATTAATTTCTTTTTTTCGACCCTCCCTCCGAACGTAACTGCCACTTTCGCTGTAGATGAGTAGCGTCGTTCGCTAATGATTTTGGATTGATCTCCAATGCATTCATATATCGTACCTATTTTCTTTTAAATTTGCTTATTATCTATTTTATAAGAAAATTTTGTTTCTTTTTGAAAGAGTAAATCGCAGATAGATATTTTTTTTTTTTTTTTTAGGTAAAATTATCCGACTTCCCTGCTGTAGATAAACACGTGATGGTCTTTGAATTGATGGTTTTAAATTAACGAGTCTTTGTTCAATCTTTTTCTAACATTGAAATTAATATTCTAACACCTCGGAACAATAATTAACCAGTCACATAATTTTTTATTCATAAATTATTAAGAAAATCAAGTGTTAAAAAGTTAATGTCGGCGATTTGCTAGCCCTGACTTCAGTGTACTTGGCGGTTACGATTAGTTGAAGATGTTAAGATGTCATAGAATGCTCTCTATCGCTATTGGACAGCATCCAGCAGTGAGTGCATTGATAGAACCATGGCCGCTGCCGAAGAAATAAGGAGTTGCACTCGTTCATTAAAACGAGATTACTTTAATTATTTACACATTTAATTAATATATTTATAAAAGTTTCATTAAATGTATAAAAGTAATGAAGATGGCTATATAAATAATAAAATTACTAGCTAAATTACTATTTAAAATACTATGGGACGCTAAAACAAAATGTTTCGATCTTTTTGAAATGTACACAATTACCGATAATAGTTCGTTATTTCCGCCAAAAAATTTTTTTTTAGGCCGCACTCCTAAAATTTTCAATTTTTTTGGGTTTAGAGCCGCGGCTTATATTCGAAAAAATACGGTAGTTGAGATTTTTTTGCTATTTTGATTTGTTTTTAGTTTTCTTGTCATTTCTTAATAATTAAGTCACAAATAGATTGAAGGATCTGTTTTATACGAGACATTTTTTCACAAATGAAAATTTAAGAAAATAAATTAAGTACATTCAAAAATTATAATGAATCCACACATCCTAGATTATTTTACATAATCATGATGTTATGGTTAAATTTCTGCAACTAGAAACTTGAAATGTTAACGTTTTTAACAAAATCTCCAAACTTATGTCTCAGTATAATTAAATCTCCCAACTTTTGACTTCAATGCAGTCGTTGTTTTTCTTGTTTTTTGTTCAACAAAATTAGTTACTACTCATGAAATTTTATGTGCAGTTAATAAGATGGTGTATATTTAGTATTCATTGGTGTGTAATGTATAGTGCAGTTCTATTTTATTTTAATAGCACTTGTCTGAGATGAATCTTTTAATTTTTCAAAAATATCCATATTTTGGTCTGGGGGTGTAGTTTCTGCTGACTGCTGCTGCTTCTAAGCGCAATTCTCTGGGATCTCTGCTCCGCTCAGATCTTAGCACGTGCCTAGAAAAAAAGCTAAAATTCCCTAAAATTACCCCCTCCCCCCCCCCCAAAAAAAAATACCCTAAATTTTACCCTTTATTAAAATTACCCTAAAAACGTCAGGTCCACACGGGGCAGTTGGTTCCTCTCCCCCCCCCCTGGGAAAAAAAAGTTACGATTACAGTAGAAAAACGCAAAACGAACAGCTTGCAATTTTGGTCAGATTGTTCAATTAACCTGATAGGCAGGAAAACTGAAATGTTTTTTCATTCTTCTGTCTATATTCAAAAATTCAATACACTTTGTTTTTCTGTTACATAAAAAAATTACGAAAACCTCCGTCGTGATATTCTTTAAATACTGCTTAGTACATAATTTGATTTATTTTTATCTGATTTTTAAGCGATTTTAATGGTTCCAGTTGTACTGAATATGACTTCTTTTTTTTTTTTTTTTTTTTTTTTTTTTTTTTTTTTTTTTTATTTTTTTATATAGTAAAAATTTGAAAAAGGTAAACACTATGTATAATAGAAATTGAGACAATTAAATAAAATTGACAATGAAATTGAGACAATTAATGAACAACCGAAACTGAACAAAAACAGTAGTCTAATCATAAGTCAGGTCTTCTATTTTCATTGAATATTGTTCTTTGTCGCAGAGGAGGTGTTGGTCTGACCGACCTTTTAAGGGCTGTATCTTTTGAATGGTAATAGGTAGCCAGTTGAAATTTTTATAGAATGGTTATTATGGGGGATTGTCTAACAAATAATAAGAAATGTAATTTTTTTTTTAATCGTAAAAACTGTTATACTTACAAGCATCAAACTTGGCATGATGAAGTTCAAACTCTAAAGTATTAAAACAAATAATGAAAAACTGGTCAAGTGTGAGTTTAACTTACGCAACACCAAACATAAAATCTTTTTTCAGGTGATCTGTTATTTAATATTTTGAAAATTTTTTTTGTTCAAATTACCAAGTAAACAATCTAAGGAGTGGATGAGTTTAATTTATTGTTCAAAGTGCTTATTTTATAAATTTCGACACTTGAACTATTATAGATTAGATGTCTATAAAAGCCGAAATCGAGAACACCGTACGATGCCCTCCAGAACCTGGCATATTTTGGTAAATATATGGTAGTACGGAACCCTCGATGCGTGAGTCCGATTCGCACTTGCCCAACTTAACTTCCAAAGTTAAGTTTGTATAACTTGGTTTAGCTCTGTGATGGTTACTGCTTAGAATCTGCTTATTTCTGTCATTCTCTTCATCGATGAGATTTTCTCCTCTTCTGTATTTTCTGACGGAATTGAGGCTTTGCAGGTACAACATCATTTCGTATTATTGAAGTAAGCGGTTCTGATTTTCATGAACGTTCCCCGTATATGTTGCTCAGACTTTCAGAGGGTGCCCACACAACAGAAATTACATAAATTGAATGGGCCAATCATCAAATGTGCAGTCTCGATACCACAAGTTCTGTGTTGAGTCTATTGCGATTTGAATTTGCACTTTCTCAGAATACTAAAGACTCTTTCAACAGAGGCATTGGAAAATGGAAGTACCATAACCAGCTCAACTTTCTGCACGTTGGGAAAAGCTGTTGCGCACATTCAAATGAATCCAGCAAAACCTACTGAATGTTTCACTGAATTTTGTGTGGTGTTGCTGAACCTGGAGTGAGGCGTATCCAAATTTTAAAATACCCATGAATATCCATTTAACTTAAATTACCCGTTCCTCTAACCATTGAACTTTGAATTACTGCAAATCCAGTAATTGCCCACCAACGGGCAATTACCCTGGTTTTGTCGCTCTCGAGATAAGCTACTCGAGTGTTTGAATCCTGCTGAAGGCACGGATGTTTGTTTTACCCTTTACTAACAAGCTTGGAAGGCCAAGCAAGGCCTCAATAGGCTGATCCCTTTCTAGGATAAATTTCAAATAGATCCAAAAGTTATTTAACATCTTCAACACTGAAAAAGTAAACGAAGAATAGACGAGTTAGTATTGTTCTCACTTGTTTCCATTTGATCGACGTCAACCACTTGATAAGGTTCGAGTCATTGACTGGTCTGTGAACCTGTATTTTCTTTTTAGCATAGCTTTCAAATGGGTCCAGTTATCTATTACATTACTAACGGCCGGTTGCAACAACGTCAGTTAAAACGACCCTAACTTTCGGTTAGTTAACGATCGGTTAAGTCCTTTAATCGGGAAATGTTGCACCAAGCATAGTTAAGTCTCAGTTAGCTAACTGGATGGAATATGAGTAACGAGGACTGTGATTGGTTCGTTTTGCTCCAATTAAACTTCCGGTCAACATGGCCGATTGTTTTCAATGAGCTGTTTGATAACTAGATTATCCAAATAGCGTATCAATTTAGCTGTTTGATAATTAGCTTCTCCAACGAGTTATCCAATTAACATATCCATTTAACTTTTCCAATTAGCTGTTTGATAATATTAACTTATCCGTTTAGCTGTTCGATAATTAGCATATCCTGATTGCTGTTTGAAAACCAGCTTATCCATCTAGCTTACCCAATTAGCTTATCAAACTAGCTTATCCAGGAGCTTATCCAAATAGCTGTTTGATAATTAGCTTATCCTAATTGCTATTCAAATCGCTTATCCATTTAGCTTATCCAATTGGCTTATTCATTTAGCTTATCCCATTAGCTATCCAAACAGCTTATCCAAAGAGCTTATCCAAATAGCTGTTTGATAATTAGTTTATCCAGAGTTTATCCAAATTGCTATTCAAATCGCTTATCCATTTGGTTTATCCAATTAGCTTGTCCAAATAGCTAATTCAAATTGCTATTCAAATCGCTTATCCATTTAGCTTATCCAATTAGCTTGTCCAATTAGCTTATCCAAATAGTTGTTTGATAATTAGCTTATCCAGTTAGCTTATCCAAATAGTTTATCCATTTAGCTTATCCAATTAGCTTATCCAAATAGTTTATCCAATTAGATTATCCATTTAGCTTATCCAATTAGCTTATCCATTTGGCATATCCACTTAGCTTATCCAAATCGTTTATACAATTATCTTATCCAAATAGTTTATCCAAACAGCTGGTTGATGATTAATTTTCCAAACGGCATATCCAAACAGCTTATCCAATTATCTTATCCATTTAGCTTATCCAAACAACTGCTTGATAATTAGTTATCCAAATGGCCTATTCAAAAAGTTTATCCAAATTTAGTTTATATAAAATATTTCAAGTACATTAACTTATCCAAATGACTTATCCAAATAGCTTCCAATCAACTTATCCAAATAGCTTATCCATTTAGTTTATCCAAATAATTTGCACAATTAGCTCATCCATTTATCTGTTTGATAATTAGTTTATCCAATCAGTTTAAAATATACCTGATATATATATAAAAGGTATTTCTGTTTCGGAATGCCATTTTGCTTCACTAACCATGGACTTAAACCGTGGTCATCGAGCGTTTAAGTTAAACCGCCATTTAACGTCTGGTTAAGCCCTAATCTCTCTTGATGCAACACAAAAAATTTTAAACTGGATTTTAACGAAGAGTTAGTTTTAACTGACGTTGTTGCAACCGGCCGTAAATGTTATATGGTACTGTAAGCCCCTTTTCGGTCAACCTATACCTTCATGCTTGTAAAGGAAAGAAACACCACCAAAAATATCCAAAATTGTATCTGGCATGTTGTATTAAAGATTTTGTTTTGTGGTTAAGGGGCTTCCTCCTTTAGAGGGAACTCCATGCCACAGTTCCTCCTTTTATTTTTTATTGATTAGTTTTGGAGGGAGACTCCTGATTTTTAAACAGATCTCCCAATCTCCCGTTTTAAGTAAAATTTCTCCTAACTTTTTAGTCACTGAGTAAATTATTTGAAAATTCCATGTTTCATGGATGTGTTCCATGTTCCAGTTTATGATTTTCGCAATGCCGAGAACAAAACATTTCTGAAGTAAATGTATGACGCCATCAAAAAATAGCACCTTTGACTACTATTTCATAGCAATCTCGCAGCAAACATAGCACATGGGTCATTTAAGTTTCATAAACCATATTGAAAAGGCATGGAAAATAATAATAAATAATTGTTTAAAAAGAATGCTCAAACTATATGATGCCATTTTTAAAAAGAGCTACTGGAACAATTTCCTTGTATTAAGAACTCAAGGAAAGGCCCTTTCAATCATATCTATTAGTGACATGTCTATGAATATTAATGAACTGTTTTGTTAATTATTTTTGTCAGTCATTATTTTGTTCGCCTTTATAAATAAGGTTATTTCCCCTCAATTTCTGGTTAGCTTACTTTGTGTAATCTTTGTGTGTAGATCTCCCAATTTTTCACTTTGGCTGGTGGCAGCTATGCATGCTGCATGTAAATTAATGTACAGAGTCCACCAAAAAAATGTATACACAGATTACTAGATATCGTCTATAATTTTTTCCATAATAGCAAAATCGAAAACTTACATCCGAATATTATCACATGCGTTGAATGAAGACTATCCCGATAAAAGAAGACCACATCTGCCACCTAGACATAAGAGATTACTTGATAACAGTTTGCTACGAAGATGCATGAGAGCAATTGTTAGCCGTATTCAAAAGGATCTCAATGCTTATGATAATCACTTTGAACACCTTTCGTAATTGTAGGAGTCAAAGAGGACTTGCAGTCTTTGCTTGATGCCTGTATGAATTTAGTGTTACAACTTTTACTGTATATAGTTTTTTCCTTTGCTGAAGTGTGTATGCATTTTTTAGGCAGATTCTGTATGTTCGTTAATTTCATAAGGATGAGAACTAAAAAAAATAAATTTTTTTTTGTTTTATTGGTAGACTTGTAAAGACAAGGAAAATTCTAAAGAAAATGATTACAGTAACGAGAATCACAAAAAAGAAAATATTTCAGAAGTTGAGAGTGAAAGAATATTAGAAGCTTGCACACAAAGGACATGTGGTAAGTTTAATGCTTGTTTTAACTCCTCCCCCCCCCTTTTTTTTTTTTAATATATAAAAGGATATTGACAATTACTTTTTCTCAAATGCAAATTATGTTTAGATGTTGTGCCAGTAAAGTACTCAAAAGAAGTTGCTGAAGAAAAGCGGCTTGTTTCAGCAGAAACTTTAATTGAAAATGAACAGGTATTAAAAGTAGTATGAATAAAATATATCTTAAACAGAAGATAATAAATTAACTGAAGAAACTTCTTCAAGCTTATCACAATAACAAATAGAAAAGGGAAGGAAAGTTTCCACGACCTGGACTCGAACCAGCGACCATGATTATCGCTGGCACTGCTTATACCAATTGAGCTACTGCGGATATGGACAGCCATGCTGTTACAAGATATCCAGTTGGCATGATCCCTGGTTCGAGTCCAGGTCATGGAATTTTTCTTTCCCTTTTCTATTTGTTATTAAAATAAGTCTTATTTTTTGTATATCAATGTTAAACCTTTTTTATAATTAAAAATGCTCGAAGGACCAATTTGGGTGTTTCTTATAGTATTTTGAATGCTCGATAACAAAAGTGAAAACGAAATTTTGCTATCATGGACCAATTTTTAGAAATCGCCATATTAAGCATTTCCAATTTATATGCCTATTTCACAAGGTGTGCATGTTACTTAAAACACTATCGGCCATATTCACAACCTCAGCTTTGAGTGAAAGTTTTTGAATTCACCATGACAAAATTCTCGAGTTAAGTATAACATTTGATTCGAGATTGTCTGACTAATATCTGTTGAATCGAGAATTAACGCATGTGCAGTTGGTTGAATCAAGATGGATGACGCTACAAACACTTATGATGATTTAGTTTTTCTTCAAGAATCCGATTTGTTTAAAAGAATTGATCTCAAAAAATATTATCAGTTAGGATGACATGTTTAAATTTTTATTGTAACTACAAACTGCAGAAAGAATTTGATTTATCGCTTGATGAGCAGTTCATAGCCTACAATAATGAGATACACCTTCCTTTGTTGTAAGACAATTACACAGGCATTTGAAATTTGAAGGTGAAAAGAATAGCTGCCTTCCAACTTGGACATAAAAATATGCACATTCCATCGTAACCAATTAGATTGTCTTACAAAGAATCGTCAATTAGTCTAGAATCACTCAGATTGATGAATGCAAAATATAAACCTGAATGAAATAATCCTGAATTGTGGATTGATTCTAGTTTTAATCCTTGGTTGATAAATATGAGTGCATCCCCTGTTAAGTACTGTAATTTCAAATAAGTTTTGAAATGCAGCAAACAGTTAAACGTTCAGCTTTAGCATATTAGGCCAGTTTTGCCAAGGACTTACTTTTGTATGTGGCATTTAGAAGATCCCGAAGGAGGATCCAGCAGTTATACTCTGTACAATAAAAGAAACTGTATGGCACAGTAAGTGCGGAATTAGCTACAGGGTTCCCACATTCTGGAAAATCAGGGAAATGAATCGTGGTCAGGGAAGAAGGGCTATTTTTATGCATTTGTCAGGGAAATGAGAGATTTCCTGGGAAAAGTCAGGGAAATAGATTTTACTGGAGAATAAAGTTATTTATTAAGTTATTTAGCTGATTAATCCTATTGGTGTTTCATTGTATCATATAAGATATTTAAAAGTCACTATCACTGAATGCCATTCCCATCCAATCAACTATCAACTAGGTATTGACTACCAACAAGAACCAATAGAATTGCTTGAACTGAAAAACAGTGGTTTTCACGAGTCTATTTAAGCCATGTAGCTCAAGCGCTTTTAGATTCATTTGTTGATTGTCGTGCTGTCTTTAGTTCATATTTTGAATAGTCCATATTGTGAAAATTCTTCAAATTTTAATATTATTTATTATTATTATTATTATTGGGTCCTATAACAGAATCCAATATCATTGATGCGGGTAGAACTTTCTCTGCGTCCAGATCGTGCCTCATCGCAGATATCCCTAATTATTTGTTTAAGGGATGTCTTTCAGTTCTTGCTCCTGCTTTTGTTTTGTTCAATCTTTCCCTCAGTACTAGTAAGTATCCGACTAAGTGGAAGAGGGTGATCGTCCGGCCTATTCCTAAAAAAACTTCCGGCCAACGGTATCAAAAATTTTCGTCCCATCACTCTTGTTATATTTCCAGCCAAACTGCTCGAGACTTCCCAAACTTTCCACCTTTGTCGATCGTTTTCTTCCGGACTCTCTGCATGGTTTTAGGCGTTATCGGTCTACCCAGACAAACTTAGCCACCTTGACTCATGCTCTCTCTCTTCATTTGGATAAAAGAGAGCAGGTAGACGTGATCTATCTCAATTTCTCTAAAGCTTTCGATTTCGCCAGTATCAAGTTATTAATTTATAAGCTAAGGTTTGTTGGTCTTTCCAACATGATGTGTGGTTGGTTTATCTCTGTTTATGGACCGGACTTTTATGTTGCGAGCCGATGGTTTGGAAATGGGCCCGTGGGTAATTCGTAGTGGCGTCCCTCAGGGCTCTCCGCTTGGCCCAGTTTTATTTAATATTTTTATTGTGGATTTGCTGTATGCTGTAAGATCTGAGAAGGTTCACTTCCTCCTATACGCGGACGATGTTAAGATCTGCTTAAGACTGTACCTGTCTGCAGACTGCTTTGGATGATGTCTGTGCTTGGGCAGTCCTTAATGGTCTCTCCCTAAATTCTAGCAAATCCTTTGTAATATCTTTTACTAGGAAAGTTGCGCCCTACCATTATGATTATTTATTGTCCGAAATCTGCCTCGAAAGGAAGGCCTTGGCCTCCGATCTAGGCGTCTTGTTTAAGACTAATTTGTCATTCACTTCTCACATATACACGCGATATATGTCGCAGGCTTGGAATTTTGAAAAGATTGACCAACTTTTTTTCAAAACCTTTTTCTTTTATCTGTTTATATAAAAGTATTGTTTTTTCTAAGCTGTTGTACTGTCTTTGGATTTGGTACAGTGGCTGTACGCAGAAAGTGACCTTTTTGTGTCGTAAATTACGTAATTTTAAAAGCTTTTTGTTGGCGAAATTTCCTTTGTACAAACCAACTGAACATTTTGAAAAAAATTTTGATTTTAATATTGTTAAAAATGTTTTTTTTAATATTCTTATGGGCATTTTACATAATAAAATTAAGGTAGAAAATATTTCTAAGGTTATCCATTTTCGTTCTGTCTGCACTCTTCGCGGTGGCAATAAAATCATCATGAATTATAAGTGGAGAAAACATATTTCTAATATTAATCTTTTATTCAAACTATTAAGTAATGTTTTTCACGATGCCCAATTTTCTGTTATTAATTTTAAAACCTATCAACGTAGATATATTTTTTGTGATTGTTCTTTGTCCTTGTCTCTTTTTTAGTCTTGTTGTTAGTATGTTCGTTTTTTTTGTTTTGTATTTTTTTTTTTTTTTGTCGTAATTTCTTAGTTTTTTAGTTTCGTATTAACTAGTTTTATTTCTATATTTGTTATATTTTTTT
>JAHWFO010112306.1:0-12491 GCA_023313115.1 Rhysida immarginata | reverse complement strand
AACCCCTAAAATTAAATTAATACAGAAGAATCACAAAATACGAATTTTTCAATCAGATATTTTATAGTTTCGTTTTACATATTTTAAGTTATCATTTGAAAGTTCTTTTGTTTTCATTTTTACAAAGTGAACTAATCTTATCTTTATTTATATTATATTTACATATTATATAGATATATTTGTCTAAAGTAGTAAAGAAGACAATTGATAAGAAGACTGAAATTTGTTTTATTTTTGTCTAGTTTTTACAGAAAATATGAGAAGTTGTGTAGTAGCATAGCTATTAGAGCTTACCGTTGTTTCGGATATGGAGATTAAAAGAGATAATTACAGTTCGTAGAGATTAGTATCTGCGCTGCTAATAGCTCTCTAGAACCGGACCTGGACTGCACGCTCCGCCATTTTGAAAGACACGAGAAGTGTGAAGTTGCACCCCCCTGTCTGAGCCAGATCTGAGTGCCGCCGAATGCGCCTAGAGTCTGCGACGATCGAGAGAAACGTTATGAGGAAGGCAACGAGGACGGATCGAGAGGACGATCTCCGAGGCGGACGACAAGACCCCGACGCGGAAAAACGTTGTTAGCAATTGGGATCGGAAGAGAAGTCGCTGAGCAGCCTGTTATGAAAGATTCAGCATCCCAGCCTTCGAATGCGAGCGCGGAAACGAATGCTTCGCCCCGCAAAGAAGCCTCTCTACTACGAAGTCGCCGACGTGGCAGAGCGTCTCGATAGATGAACGGAAAGCGGAAACTACGTTCTTCCCAGGACAGCCATGCTTATTCCACGAGATTACGGAGCTACGGATCTCACACCTGGTAAGCGCTCAGTTTCTAATAAAGAATAATGCTAATTCTGCGAGGGAGTGCTTTGCGGAACTGAAATACTCCGAGCTGAAGACAAGCTCCAATTTGCAAGGCTTATGGCCGTTTGGACTAACGAATTATATCGAGCATGATATGGTTTTTACGTATGTGAGGCGATTGATAGCCTAAATAAGTGCGCAATTTGAAACCGTGCATGAGTTCCCGTTCTTCCGAGCAGCAAATGAGCCGATAGAAATTCGTCTTATGAAGTTAAAGTGTTCTTTTCATTAATTAAGATATTTTTGGTTAATACAGTGTCTAGTGTGAAGTGCGATTTCCACAGAAGTCGGGAAACGGAAATTTTCCGTCATGAGGCTATTTAAGTAAGGTGGCCTATCTTATTGGTGCAAAGGTGTTAAGTGTGATTTTTAGTGAAGGAAAAAAAATAGTGTCAACGATTATTGTGAATTATTGATTTTCATTATTGTGTTCTATAATTCTTGATTTTGGCATTTAATAATAAGATGCTGTATCTAATATTTTCCATGCTAAGTCTCTAGAATTTTTAAATTAAGACTTTGGACTAGACTTTGCTTTCAGACAATAGCTATTTGTGACCGAAGTGTGTTGTGTAATTATGAATACCTGATATACTGGATATAGTCATCAATAAATTGTGTTTCTGAAAAGTATTTTGCTTCCTGAAAAATTGTTAGCTATAGAATTTTGAGTATTTGCTTTAGTGATAAGGACTTGGACTTATTACATGTGTCTTCTTAGAACTTTTGCTAGAATTGTGCTTGTTAAGAATTATGGTATTCAGCGGGATTAATTAAACCCGTTTGGTCATTTTCCAATGTTATCTATTCATGATAGTGTGCGTTATTAATGCTTATTCGTGTATTTTGTAAGATTTGAATTTGGGAATATAATTCAATTGATATTTTTCCAGTGTGAAATAGGAAACTAATAATTAAGCTTAAAGTTTAAGCAAATAGTGCTAATCAGTGTTTTGTGTATTTCTATATTTACCTAAGCCAAGGCTTAGCGTCTTCTTTTTTATTGATTTAATTATTGCCAATTATAATAAACATTATTTCATTTAATTTAACGCCTTCTGTCTACGTATCTCATGTTCCACTGCGCAATACACATTTATTTAAATCTTACACGTGACAGAGGCGGCGCGCGGTTGCAGAGCAAACTACGTTCCAAGGCCAACAGTGTTTGTGTACAGTTGTGGAAAAAAAATAATTATTATTTTTTTGGTGTTTTGGTGCTACAGTGTTATAACCAAACTTCAACAGTGTTTGTGTTTCAAAGTGGTGTTCACCTCATCCGACTGAAGGCTTTAGTGCAAGTGGTGTTGTGTTTTTGTGTGGTGTACTGCCATACAAGTGCAGTGATTGCTGTAGTGCTTTAAAAATATTTTTTTCATATTGAAGATTGTGTTTGTGCCATGGCGTTAGTCATTGCGTAATACGACGTAAAGATTGAGCCTGCATGAAATTGTATGTTGGTGTGTGGGAGTGTTTCTTAACGTGCTTCAATAGTACAGTGTTCAGTGGTTGAGAAAAATATAGTTTTCCCTTAATGTTGGTGGTGTGAAATTCAACAGTAAAGAAAACAGTGTGATGTTTATTAGAAAGCAGCGTTTGGATTGTGCTCCTACGGCTTTGGTTTAGGCTTATTCTGGACATCACATAAGGTTTGCTACAGCAAACATGGAAGTTTCTCGCAACAACGAGTTGAAAAGACTATCTTTTCAAAACCTAAGCATTACAGCATTTAACAAGGACTGTTTGGACTTGGCAAGGCAAATTATCTCCCTCACGGATAAGGAAAAATTGGGGATATACGTCAATGCTTTTTCACAGATGATGAAAGAGTGCCTGGAGGAGACGGATACCAACGATTTAGCTGAAGCTATGCGTGTTACGGAGTCCATGCTACGTCCATGTGAAGATAGCTCTTCGAACGAATGGACGGAAAAACCTAACAGTGACAAGTTAGGCCAACAAGGATGCAACGCATGTGCTGCTCCCATAGTCATACAAAATTCCCAAGAGGAATTTTGTTAATAGGAGACCTTCCAGGAAAAAAAGAGACATAAGCAAAAAGGAAGCATTACCAAAGCGACTACGGGAAATGGAACTTATTTCATAGAGCCACCGATAATATTGCCTCCAGAAGGCAGTAATGATAAACCGCACCTTCATAGGGGGCTTCATGGTTTTGAAGAGAATCAAACTGACAGTATCTTAAATCAGCCTGCAGCAGTAGCAGAATATGTAAAAGTACCACATCAAGGCTAACTCAAGGAGCTACTGAAAGTGAGTTATGGACCACATTCGCAGGTGTGGCAACGAAGCCGAAGTGGACAAGCTTAATAGCCTAATAGAGCTACTAAAATCAGGCTATATAAGCAGGGATCTCTTCAATGAATGTCTAGCTGAGAGATATCCAGGCGGATTAGATGCCCAACCGTCTAGATTGTGTCAAGAATGCCTAAAATTGAAAATACCAGACCAAACAAATAGTAATGCGGTATTATTGTTAAATTTAAAGGAGGCTCTGTGCCAATATTACACCCCGACCCAGGCTCCTTTAATTTAATTTATTTCTTTAGTTGCAACTAAAGACTTTTTAATTTTAACTAAACTTCTTTTCTTACTTGTTAGTGTTTTAGGGAATACTAACCCTTCTCACGAACTGACCCCAGTAGCTGATTTGAATCCGCAGAACATCTTGCGAGGCACGGGGACATCATAGCGAAAGTTATGAGGTTCCCTGTGGTAACGGGCTGGAGGGGGACCGCGAGACCGCCATACAAGCGGGGCCCCTGTCCTTGCCCTAAGCAGCAGTCCCTGAAAAGAAGCTGTTTCCGATTCTGTCAGCTATCTGAGAAGATACTGCCTGGGTCGGAAAGCTTCGATACTTCTTAAAACTCCCCGGGATGTTCAGTTCAGTCCCGGGTAATCTTTCTATTATTATATTGGTCGTCCCGTGGAAAATTATATTTTGGTGGAAGGAACATTAGCATCGACATTAGAAGGAAGCTGGAGGGAAGAAATTTCGTTTACTGCAGGGGAAACTACTTCAAGGAAGCAGAAGGAAAATTCGTTAAGCTCTTCTAGAGAAACTGAACGAACTTTTCTTCCTGTAAGTAGAGACTGGCCCCGTTCAAACCACTGTGGAAGTTGCAGCAATGCCACGCTGCCAGGAGTACTTCAAAGGGACATTCTTGAGGCATTATCACGGATTGCCGATACATTGTTGAGAATGGAAGAGTCACTGACAGTTCTCATATCAAAACAGGAATCCAGTCCAAAGCTCCGGGGAAGGAATAAGAAGCGACACCAAAAGGGGAAAACGCCCCATTGTCATACTACAGAATTGTGCGACGCATGGTGTCCTGTGCTTCGAAGTGTTTTACATATGTGAGGTGATTGATAGCCTAAGTAAGTACGCAGTTTGAAATCGTGCATGAGTTCCCGTTCTTCCGAGCAGCAAATGAGCCGACAGAAATTCGTCTTATGGAGTTAATGTTCTTTTCATTAATTAAGATATTTTTGGTTAATACAGTGTCTTGTGTGGAGTGCGATTTCCACAGAAGTCAGGAAACGGAAATTTTCCGTCATGAGGCTATTTAAGTAACGTGGCCTATCTTATTGGTGCAAAGGTGTTAAGTGTGATTTTTAGTGAAGGATAAAAATAGTGTCAATGATTATTGTGAATTATTGATTTTCATTATTGTGTTCTATAATTCTTGATTTTGGCATTTAATAATAAGATGCTGTATCCAATATTTTCCATGCTAAGTCTCTAGAATTTTTGAATTAAGACTTTAGACTAGACTTTACTTTCGGACAGTAGCTATTTGTGACCGAAGTATGTTGTGTAATTATGAATACCTGATATACTGGATATAATCATCACTGAATTGTGTTTCTGAAAAGTATTTTTGTTTTTAACATTGTTAGCTATAGAATTCTGAGCATTTGCTTTAGTGATAAGGACTTGGACTTATTACATGTGTCTTCTTAGAACTTTTGCTAGAATTGTGCTTGTTAAGAATTATGGTATTCAGCGGGATTAATTAAACCCGTTTGGTCATTTTCCAATGTTATCTATTCATTATAGTGTGCGTTATTAAAGCTTATTCGTGTATTTTGTAAGATTTGAATTTGGGAATATAATTCAATTAATATTTTTCCAGTGTGAAATAGGAAACTAATAATTAAGCTTAGAGTTTAAGCTAATAGTGCTAATCAGTGTTTTTTTGCATTTATATATTTACCTAGGCCAAGGCTTAGTGTCTTCTTTTTTATTGACTTAATTATTGCCAATTATAATAAACATTATTTCATTTTATTTAACGCCTTCTGTCTACGTATCTCATTTTCCACTGCGCAATAATCATTTGCTTAATTCTTACACGTGACACGTATTCAATGATAAGTTTCAAAGCAAGTGAACTATTTGCATTGTCCGATATTTCAAATTCTAAAGCTAAAGTTTGCTCGCAATTTGAATATTTAATTTATTAGAATAATAAGACTTTAGTAACCTCGCCTATTAGGACGCAGGAAGAACTATGCCAACTGCAATTATCAAAAGCAATCACTACATAGTCAAAATTCCGCATTGACGATAAGTGCTCCTTCAAAGCGGCTCTAAGCTTATTACAAAGACTTTGGGAACGTCGACTGCGGTAATGAAAGCTTTTATTGCATTGGCAATTTTGTTATCCGATGAAACAGCAGCCATTTCATCTAAATGGACTCCAGCGGTAATTGTATTCAATTGCTTCCATGATAAATTGCGGATCTGCAACGGAATATGGCATACAACCGGCCAGTTATCATTTCGAGTAGGAATCAGATACTATTAGTGCTATTCTTCACGTCGCTTCATCGGAACGCCAATACAATGAGGATCAGACATCGCTTGCAAGATCCAGGATTCCTCCTCGAAGCACTT
Organism: Rhysida immarginata; assembly: GCA_023313115.1. NCBI lineage: Eukaryota > Metazoa > Arthropoda > Chilopoda > Scolopendromorpha > Scolopendridae > Rhysida > Rhysida immarginata. Next base: position 6,705 of record JAHWFO010112306.1, on the reverse strand, counting down.
AGTGTTTACGAGGAGCGTGAGTGACGGAAGTGTCGCGACCATATGTTCTTCGAGCACTGTGGATCGCGAAGCATTGGCATATAACTCACAGCAAAAGACTAACATTAAATTTATTTAATGCTTAATTAAAATTTTAGTGTTCTTTCTTAATATCAAATCAATAAATTAAAATATACAATAGGAAATAAAAATAAATAAAGAACAAATAAAGTCACCAATTTTGAAACTAGTCAGCAGCCAGATGGAGCCTTGTAGAAGATTGACATGAATTTGAAGAAAATGTAGTATTGTGCATATGAAAAAAGACTTGATGATGAAACTTGTAGAAAACAAGCAAGTCAATATCACATCTTATTCAAATTCATGTCAACCTTCTACAAAGCACTTATCCATAAGGGGTGCGTCTGGAGATTTCACGAGTATGTCTCCAAACGGAATGCCCGTCTCCTGTTCCAGTGTTCGCAAATGGGCGACCATTGACATCGACGTATGACTCGCAGCTTTATCATGATGCACTCATACCAGGATTCGGACGCTTAACCAGTCGGAGATTTTTGTGGATATGTTGCGTACTGTTGACTGTGATACTTCTACCATATTTACGACAGCCCTTAGATTTTCGGATTTTCTGCAGAGATGAGATGCTTGACTTTGGCTACAACCTCCGGTGTTCTGCTTGGAGTGGGTCGTTGTCTTAAGGGTTCAGATTCGTCCAATGTTACTGGTATTGCGGTTTTTCTGTTTTTATTTAGAATGTTAGATTCCTGCCTTCGAAACGGTGAGACCTATGGATTTGCATTGTTTTATAATGATGGAATAGCATCACTTCCCGTCGGAAAGTGCATTTATATATCCTTCCCAATATCTTTCGATTTTTGGCGGTATTCTCGCAGACAGCGTTTGTACAACGATTAAGAATGAAGAAGCGATGTTCCCTTTATAAATCCTCACGACCGCATAGCACTCAACCACGTGGCTGGAGAATTTGCATATGTATATCGTTTAGTTGTAACGTACTCAATCATCTGTATGCAAGTGTGATGTCATCAGATCCATGTGAACTCAGAAACGCGTGGATTTGTTGACATGCCCAACAAGGCCCGTTCTAGTCGTTTGTCCCTTATGTTTTCCCAAAGTGAGGAGAAACGTGAGCGGTTCTAATTCGTCAATAGAAACTGCATGCATAATGAACGAGCTAGAGACGGAAATAAGGAGAGGCAAAGGAGAACTCAGAAGAGACACATGGATGCCGAGACCAAGAGGAAGCAATTGAATAGCAGCCACTAGAAGAAGACGGAAAGAGCCCAGGGAGATTCCAGCCAGTAGAAAGTAAAGGAAATAGGCTCGTTTCCCCACAGCCGATGGGAATGACAGTTTAAGAGTTGCTGAGCCGCTCACCAGCAAATGGAGGCGTAAGAAGGCGTGTATTCTGCCAGAGATAAACACATCCAAGAGAAGCAGAGGTCCCCGCCATCCATTAGAAATCGAGGCGAGACGACTTCATTGCCACGAGTAGCTCTCAACAAACTTCGTTTGACAGGCGTGAGTTAATGTGCGGCTGATGAAAGTTGGAATGAGGTAAAAGCCGAAGCTTAGCTTTAATTAATGAACTTTCACATTGTGCTATTACCGTTAGTAAGAGACTTGCTGGCCCTCAAAAAACGACATTAGGATTTTATAAGTCAAATATATAGAGAGACAGGAGATTCGTGATGCCAATAATTTACGTAAGGCAGTAAGCAGTGAAGAGCTTAGTGTGAATGCTCAAGTTGGTCATACAACATGTACCAGGTATCAGATTGCAAGATCCAGCCACCTCAATCCCATTGAAGCTCGACACCACACTAATAAAGGAGCAATCCACAATCCAGGACCGAACATACCCTACAGCGACAAGGGCTGTAGTAACTACATACAACAAATTCCATTTCTTCCAGATGGATGCCGTGTTCCATTTCGAGGTAGCGAATCTACAGTTAAGAGTGGTGTTTTGGGTGAGAACTTGTTTTGTATACCGCGCTTGGCATTATGCTCCTCGGCGTGAGAAGCAATTTTAAGATTTGTTATGACTTTTTATTGCGCTATTATTCAAGATTTATGTATCATTGCTAATCCCATTCCTTTGGTATCTTGTTCTCGTAGCCTCTTCCATGCGGTCGACAAACCCTTAGTGGTTGCCGCTTTCCAGTTTTTACGGTGTCGCACTTTGAAGCTATTCAAGAAAAGAAACTATTTTCTTCTATTTAATTGTTTAAATTACTCGCTAAATTATTTGTAAAATTTAGTAATTCTAATCCATTCATGATTGCGAATAAATATGTTTTTGCCCATTACAGTCGTCTTCTCCCTCCTTAACATTCACTCTTCTTATAAGTTAAAGTACATGACAGAGATTAAGAATTTTTGTCCATAATATTGACGTTTTAATTATGCACTTTCTCATATTGAATTTATACTCATTATCTCTCCTGAATCTTTGGCCCCTACCAAAATTTTATCCTGAGTGGCTGTTATACAGGATGCGGCAGAATGGATGGGTGTTTTTGAGAGGGTTTGTACATTCGAAGGGAGGCTTTTGGCCAGGGTCGTTCAACTCAGTGGAGGCACCATTTGTTAGTCACAATGGTTATCTGAACCACAGAACATCATGCGTTCGCAGTCGAGGAGTATTTGAAATCGGGCAAGTCTGTAATTGTTGTGCGATGTCGTTTCCACAGACGCCTCTACAACTAAAGGACCCTATTGCAAATCTGTCTACAGGCGAAACCAGTCATCAAAAAAGTGTGAATATTTGTGGAGGAATTAATGAGGGGATAGGAATTTATTTCAGCGACAAAAATTAGTTATGAATTTCGCCACCAGAGGGCGTTTTACGTTGGATACCAGTAGTAAAAATTAAACTTTATGTGTCGTTATGCAGCAGCTGTTACCTATAAAACCGAGGAACATTCGCGCAGATCTTGTGTTCAATATGTGTTAAGGATGTTCTTAGACGACGTTTTACAGAAGAACATTTCATCAGCTATCACTTCCATCTTGTGTGGCCTGCCTAATCTGCAGATCTGACTCCATACCAGTGGCGTAGCTAGTTTTTTAGCGCCCGTGTTCAATTATTCAGTTTTATCTTTTTAGCGCCCCTTCAATTTGGCTTTTTAGCGCCCCTAATTCGTTGCGCCCGTGTACTTTGCACACATTGGCCGCCCTTAGCTACGCCTCTGCTCCATGCAACATTTGGCTTTGGGGACAATTGAAACATTTAGTAAGTCGTGAAAATCTAAGAACTTCACTTGATCTTAAAGACAGCATTTTGCGCCATGTGCGTAACATTTTGCCGCACACACTTCGGTCATCTGTGGAGTAGGCCATCTTGCGATTTTAGATGGTATCTGAAAATGACCATCATGTGGAACATGTTTAGTTGTAATTTGTTTTGTTTTACACGTGTTGAATTTGTTAAACTATTCTACACGTCTGACTAAATGTGTAATTAGTTACTAAAACGCCATCTGGTGACGAATTTCGTAAATAATTTTTATTTTTCGCTGAAACAAATTCCCATCCCTTCATCACGTCCTAAGAAAATTTCACACTTTTCAGATGACTAGTTTCGCCTGTAGGCAGCTTTGCAATAGGGTCCTTTAATTACGAACATCCTGTACATTAGTTCTAACCGTTTCGTGTGCTGTGAGTTGTTTTGGGGTAATCGGACCTTATTTTTTTGAAGATACAGCGAGAGTAACCTCTAACTGTAACCTCTGACATAAAGGATTTCATTTGTCTTAATAAAATATAAGTAAAAAAAAACAGCTGAGTTATACTCATTTCAAAAACACTCATCCATTCTGACGCAGCCAGTATATAATATTTTACCAGTTTAATGCACGTTTGTTTCATCAAACACAGAATTCTCTGATAAAGAAATTTAATAAAACAACAACTATGTTAGATACTGTAGACATTCTATCATACTGTAGATACTATGTTAGATACTGTAGAAATTTAATAAAACAGCAACTATTGCGCAGTTTTTTGTATTCTATTCTTCATCTGAGAAAGTTGTTATAGCGGATGCACTTGCCTACTTGACACTAACTTGAGACTGGAAACTTTCAGCCACTAGCAACTTAAATAAAACGTTAGAGAGCGCAAGATTTTATCCCTATACCTGCATAAAACTGTTTATATTTTATAGTAAATATACATTAATTTTTCAGCTTTAATTTAAAATAAGAAATTAAAAATACGATTTGAAATTTTAATAAGTTTATTAATGAAATATGGAATCTTTTTTTTATGGAATCATACAAATTAGTTTATTTTATTATAATTTTAATATTTTTCTCGATAGAGGGTTATTGCATATTATTTTTCTTTCCTCATACAAATTTGTTAACAGAAAAGATGAATTTATTAGTATAATTTTTAAAATTCTGTGTAAACACAACGTGTTTATTTCAGATTCTTGTATTTCCTCGCCGCATCCACATCTAAACCATTGAATGTCATTTATGGAGAGCATTAGCTCCTACAGCAAAAGTTTTGAGAGTTTTGACTTTTTTTTAATAAAAGACAGAAAATGTTGCACATAATCAGCAATTAAACTATTTAGCATTTGGGTAAAAAAAGGCCACCCCTGTCTTGAAATTTAATGAAAATATTGATGCCTGATTATGATTCTGTTTGCATCAAATTCATGACTAACAAATAACTAATTCATATTTTTTGTCAACGGACTTGAATGAGGAAAGAAAAATAATATGCAATAAACCTCTATAGAGAAAAATATTAAAATTATAATTAAATAAATTAATTTGTATTAATAATTGTATGAAAAAGATTCCATATTTTATTAATAATACGTATTAAAACGTAAAATTATATTTTTAATTTTTTATTTCAAATTAAAGCTGAAAAAGTAATATCTATATCTTTCTATTTCTATATCTTTGAAGCTGTGGGTTTGTTGCTTTGTTTCTTATACAAATCTACAGTATGATGAAATTTTGCATACTTGACCTTCAAAGCATGAGGATGGTCACTGTCTACCTCATATTTCGAAAAAATAATAATTATTGATTAAAAATAAATCGATATTCATGGTTATGGCAAGGCATATTAATGAGAAATATCTTATGACCAACAATGCAAGGAAAAGTTTGTGCAACAATAGGTATCAACAATGGTTTCAACACGCAGTGCACCAACACTAGGCAAGGATCAACAATATATATCTCATGACCAACAATGCAAGGCAAAGTTTGTGCAAGATAGATAAGTTTCAATAGATAATGAAACATCTGACAATCAATAACTGTCCTAATATGGACAGAGCCATTATTTACATATACAAATGGCTAGGGGAAGGGGAAGGGGCAGCCAGTCAAATACATGTGTGAGAAAATTATATGTAAGTTTCAATTTGTAACAATACATAGAATTCCTGTTATCCAGGCTTTTCTTAGAATTGAGAGTTCTTAGTACTTACCAATATCTTGGAAATCTGTAAAAATGATCAGTAACTGGAGATAATGGAGAATTAGCAGACTATTGAGAAAGAGTGGAAAGACGACAGAGGAAGTACTCCTTTAGCTCCATGCTGTATTCAGCAAATGGTAAGCAAGTAAATAGAAGAATTGGCGACCGCTATACTACACAAAGTGATGAATGGCCAAGTTTTGCTTCAAGACATCGAGACAAGAGTGGGAATTGCAACAACATCAGGTGTACATCTAAAGTAAGATTACGTGGCTAAGAAATTATTTAGACTTGCAGTGGCATACTTGGAGAGGTCCATCCATTATGAGCCTTTAAAATTTTTTTTTTCGAATTTTTATTAAGAATTTTTACTGTATTAATTCTAAGCATTTTCATGTGTTTATTTGTAAAATATTTCAAAATTTAATCAAAAAAACAAAGTCAGAGCCACGGCGGGGTTATCACCTAGCATATTTGGTAGCACAGCAGATCAACCATTTCATAAAAATACATTTTGACTATATTCTGTGTGATTGTGAATATTTTTGAAGCTGAGATGCTGATAATGCGATGATTGAACGTGTGTTTCCAAGAATTATTAATAATTGAGCATAAAATGATGATGCAGTGACAGGACATAAATAAGGTAGTGTCTATTGAGGAGGCAAAGGAGTCAGACGTGTCTCCCTTGAGCTCCTTATCAAACGTCCAGACAACTGACAAAAATGTATGAAAGGAAAGAGAAAGAACGAGTATTGGTCAGAGAAACTCTGCAGCTAAATCAGAAAAATCTACTAAACGGGTACTGGAAACATCTGAACAATGGGAGTTTCGAATAGAGCAAGAGGATATAAGAGTTTCTACGTCAAGGGCAAGAAAAACTTGGTCTAAAGTATCCAGTGATGTTCCCTGGTAGTGAAGATGGCTATCATTTTAGACTGAGGCAAGCCAACAAGAGGTAAATAATGTCCCGGTATATCACCTAGAATTCCTGTTTTTCGCATTTTTCATAGAAAGGATAGTCCGTTCACTCTGTGTTATATTCATTGAGTTATTATTTAACGAATTTGGAGTTATAATTTAACTTCTTGAGATTGTTCTGTTTACCTAAAAGTGTAATTATCTCGGGGTCCCCTGCTAGTCTATATATATAAAGAAGGATTTGTGGGTCTGTCTGTGGGTCTGTTTTTTATACAAATCTACAGTTTTATTCCGATCTTGATGAAATTT
>JAHWFO010112291.1:0-10555 GCA_023313115.1 Rhysida immarginata | reverse complement strand
ATTTTAGCACCAGCAGATGCCCCCTCGAAAATAATCAACTTTGGATTATACGCATTTTTTCGTGTGAAGCTTATTTTTCGAGTTATTCTGCTTTGTCAACTTAAAATTTACACCCTGTATATCAAACAACTTGGAATGACGTGCATAAATAAGTACAACGTAAAATTAATGATAGTTGAAATTGTTTTATAGGCACCTGGTTCAGTAGAACCATTGTGGTTCATTGGGACATTCAATGCTGAGATATGGCAAGTTATATATGAAACAACTTGGAATGGTGTGTAATGGATGACTACAACGTAAAATTAATGTTAGTCGAATTGGTTCGAAGGCACCTGCTTTAATGATACCATTATGGTTCACTGGAACTTTAAATGCTAACATATGACATGTTTTTATATCAAACAACTTGGAATGATCTGTCATGAATGAATATAAAGTCAGCTTATTGATAGTCGATATATGATCAAAGGCGCCTGGTTTAGTGGAACCAAAACGGTTCATTGGAACCTTCAATGCTAAGAAGTGGCTTGTAATATATCAAATAACTTGGAATGATGTGTCAGAATTATTATAACGTAAAGTAATGATATTCCAAATTGGTTCAATGGTACGTGGCTTAATGGTATCATTATGGTCCATTGAAACTTTCAATGCTAAAGATATGGCATGCAATATATCAAACAACTTGGAATGATGTTATAAATTAATATAATGCAAAATTCATGATAGTTAAAATAGGTTCAAAGGCACCTGGTGCATGTAATACAGGGAGGGGCAATGTTAACTTCCTTTTTTGAAATTTGCGCAATTCAGGCTGTAGTGGCTGCAGCGGGACATAAGTGGTCTCATTCCACAGGCGTAGTTCTAAAGTTTTGTTCTCTTCCAGTTCAGTCACCATGATGCGTCGGAACAATGAAGCGCGAGCGTTTACTGTCGAGGCCTGTTTTTCGAACGGTTCATCTGTGATGGCAACCCAGCGCACCTTTCGACGGTGGTTCAGTACACCCCGTTGAGCAGTGTTCCGGACAGAAAATCAGTTGTTACATGGTTAACTACGTTCAGACAAACATCGAGTACGACAAGCCAAGATCTGGATTCCCTCGGCCAATCAGATCACGTGTGAACATTGAGGCAGTGAGAGCTTCAATCTTGCGATCCCCACGGCATTCTGCGCGCAAACATGCGTTTGCCCTTGGACTTTCCGATCGTTCAATGAGGCGAATTCTTCACGATGACCTTCATTACCATCGTTACAAGCTGGCGATTGTGCAGGAACTCTCCGAATGCGACTTCAATTTCCGGGTGAAATCATGTGAGGTACTTATCAAAAACATTCCTGAGGACACAATTGTTTTTTTCAGCGATGAAGCCCATTTTAACTTAACTGGATGAGTCAACAAACAGAACATGCGCTACTGGACCGACAACAACCCCCTAGAATTGCATCAAACGCCTTTGCATTCATCTAAAGACACAGTGGTGTGTGCAATTTCCTCAGCTGGGGTTAATGGTCCTGGTTTGTCGAAGGTTAGTGAAATCAGACCAGTATGTGAACATGTTGGAGGAAATTTTTTCCCACGACTTCATGAATTGAACTTAGGGGACATTTGGTTCCAACAGGACGTAGCAACGGCTCACACTTCAAAGGCATCAATGGCTATTTTGATGGAACACTTCCCAGAGTACCTCATCTCATTAAGGGGCGATATGGAATAGCCAACCCGCTCCCCCTATTGGACCCCTTGCGGTTTTTATGGGGTATTTTTGAAATGCCGCGGTTATGATAACCGTCCAAGGACCCTGCAAGACCTGAAAGCCAACCACCGGACAGCAATTGCCGAATGCCGCATGCAATGACCAACGCCAGAAATCGGCTAATTTAGTGTATGGATCAGGGAGGGCGTCATCTAGCTTATATGATTTTCAAGACTGTCTAAAATAAAACTTTAAATATGTACCTAAATTATAAATAAAATATATAAAACAAAATGGGTTTTATTGCGTTTTGAAATCAGGAAGTTATGTTCCCCACCCTGTATATCAACAACTTGGAATGATGTGTCATGAATGATGTGTAAAGTTAATGATAGTCGAAATTGGATCAAAGGCACCTGGTTTAGAGGAACCATTATGGTTCATTGGAATTTTCAATTCTAGAATATTGCATGTACTATATCAAACAACTTGATTGGTTAGTTGGTTTGGTTTGTTTGGTATTAACGTCCTTATCAACTGCTATGGTCATTTCCAACTTTAAATGATGTGTAATGATGAATACAATGTAAAATTAATGATAATATAAATTAGTTCAAAGGTACGTGGTTTAATGGTATCATTATGGTCCATTGGAAACTTTTAATGCTAAGATACGGCATTTAATATATGAAACAACTTGGAATGATGCGGAATTAATGACTATAACCTTAAATTAATGATAGTAGAAATTGGTTCCAAAGCACCTGGTTTAGTGGAACCATTATGGTTAATTGGAAGTTTCAATGCTGAGATATGGCATGTTATATATCAAAAATCTTGGATTGAGGTGAAATGATGTATACAACGTAAAATTAATGATAGTCGAATTTTGTTCTAAGGCACCTGGTTTAGTGGAACCAGGATGGTTCATTGGAACTTTCAAAGCTACGATATGGCATGCAATATATCAAACAACTTGGAATGATGTGTCATGATTGAATATAACGTCAAATTATGAACAGTCGAAATATAATCAAAAGTGCCTGGTTTAGTGGAAACATAATGGTTTAATGGAACTTTCAATTCTAAGATATGGAATGTAATATATCAAACAATTTGGAATGATGTGTCATGAATGAATATAACGCCAAATTATTGATAGTCGAAATAGGATCAAAGGCACCTGGTTAGGTGAACCATCATGGTTCATTGGAACTTTCAATGCTAAGATATGGCATGCAATATATCAAACAACTTGGAATGATGTGTAATAATGAATACAACATAAAGTTAATTATAGTTCAAATTTGTTCAAATGTACCTGGTTTAATGGTATCCCTATGGTCCATTAAAAACTTTCAATGTTAACATAGGGCAGTTGAAAAGTATGGTTTCGCGAATGGTTTAGTCATTTCTTTATGGTTTATTAACCTTAAACGTTTTTCATGTGCTCATTTTGGCTGTGTATTAACTTTCAGATGAATCAAAATTTCTTCAAATTTGAGCTCGAGCAACGAAATAAGCTTTCAATTTAAATAGAAAAATTTCATGTTGAAAATTCAAAAAGATTTCTGTTAATATTCAAAAAGATTTCTTTTAATATTCAAAAAGCGTTTTTTTTTAAAAAGCTCCCAATGCACAGCGTCTCTAAATACGGCCCTTTATGATTTTCACCGAAATGCACCCAAATGGGTGGATTTACACATTCGTGCACACTTTTTGCCAAACTTTCAAGATTTTCACCAAAAGTCACCCAAATGGGTCGATTTACAGTTTCATGCACACTTTTGGCAAACGTTCATGATTTTCACTGAGAGTAGAACCTAAAACATGTATTTTTTCTATATAAATTCTGAGCTTTTTACATGTGTTCTTTTTCTGAATATTCACACACAGAAATTGTAAGATTTCATAAAAAACAGCCCGAGCAACGCCGGGTAAACAGCTAGTATCTATACAAAAAATAAAACAAAGTTATGAGATTTTTTCATAACTTCAAAATAATGGAATATTCCGATTTACATATTCTGGAATGGGATATCCTATTTAGTTTTCTAAGGTAGAATACTTTTTGTTACTTTATATTGTCATTCACATACATGAATTGAATAAAATAATGTGAACACCCGCTCAGGATAGAATCGTCCATTAATCGTGACGTTTGAGAAATTTGTATGTCTGCTTCGGAGGCCATCCATAAATTACGAGGGTGGGCTGAAAAGTAATGCCTCCATGGCTGTAACTTTTTTATTTTTTAACCGATTTTCAAAATTCTTTTTGTATCTGATACTCACATTTCTCCTCTATGTAATGCACTATTCACTTTTCGACATAGTCCCCATCCCTTTCCACGCATTGTACCAACGCGTGACTAGTCGGGTGAACCTGTCGGAGAGGAATTCCGGGGTTGTCGTCGACACGAGGATTGAGTGGCAGCTTTGAATCCTCTTCTGCAGCACGATAACGCCACACATCCGAGGGGGTTGCAGCGCCTACAGTTCAAAGATGAAAAACTGCAGTTCAAAAATGAAAGACTTTGCACCTTGCGACTTTCACCACTTCCCAAAGAGGAAAGAGCACCTTAAGGGGCATGAGTTGCGTTCTGACGACGAGGTGAAATCTGCCATTCGGTCTTGGTGTCGACAACAACCCCGGAATTCCCCTTCGACGGGTTCACCCGACTAGTCACGCGTTGGTACAATGCGTGGAAAGGGATGGGGACTATGTCGAAAAGTGAATAGTGCATTACTTAGAGGAGAAATGTGAGTATCAGATACAAAAAGAATTTTGAAAATCGGTTAAAAATCGGTTAAAAGGTTACAGCCATGGAGGCATTACTTTTCAGCCCATCCTCGTAATTTATGGATGGCCTTCGAAGCAGACATACAAATTTCTCAAACGTCACGATTAATGGACGATTCTAGCCTGAGCGGGTGTTCACATTATTTTATTCTCTTATTACAGTCGTTAGACAGTAAATAAATAGATATGAAAAACATGCACATTCTGGTTGAAGGGGTGATGGTTGTATTTCTTTTAGTGCCCTTTTTCAGGGGAACAGAAATTATAGTTAAATATTCACTCATTTTAGGCTTTAAAGCAAAAAAGGAGGGTATCTTATAATAGTTGAACACACTGTACTTTCATTTTGGGCAAGAACCCCCCCCCCCCCTCGTCATTCTCTGTCAACATTCTGCGATACCCCCCATCCCCCCTTGGATGGATGACGTAATTTGCGGACAACCCCTAAGTCGAGCATCACCTCACTTTATTCGTTTGCGTACTATACAGACATAGAAACGGAAACAGTTTTCAAGGTGATCCCATTTTCGTCCATCCCGAATAAGTTCCCAGATGCCTGAGAATTGTGTGGCTTTTTGACTTTTTAAAAGAAGCTTGGAAACCCTTGCTAATGCATTGCGGAAATTTTGTTGTTACAATGGAACCTGCGATATCGGGCCATTTTTCATTACAGGGGATATAACACAAAACTACATACATCAAATCTTTGTATTTTAATTTTTAAGTATTTGTAATACTAAAATTATTAAATATTATTATTTCAAATTATTGATTTAAATTTGTTTCTATAATTCCTTCAGCTTGGTTTCGAAGAGCTCAAAATTTCCTCCAAAATCATTACCCGAATTATATCCTTACCCTACGCCGTCCAGCCTCAGGAATACGATTACAAAATTCATACGGTAATCTACATCACATCAATTGCATCAATTCTGTAATCAATTTAATGAATGGGAACTCTCGTCTTATGAATAGACTAAACACCGACTTATCAACTTAATAGGAACACAGCACCCCAGTATAGTGGTTCTTTCCATATGTAGTAAATACTAGTGATGTCAAGATCCGGATATCCGGATCTTTTTTTCGGACCTAGGTCCGAGATCCGAGAACCGGATGTTGGTCAGAAATCCGAGATCCGGAACTTGGATCCGAGATCTCTGATCCGGATCTCGGATGCGAGATCTGAGATCCGGATCTTGGATCCGAGATCCGAAAATCGGATCTTAGACAGGAAATTGTGTATATGCAAACTTTTTCTGAAAGCAGTTTATAAAAGCTTTTATTAAGTGATAGCCTAGTCCTCTTAAGTCCTAATTGGTCTTAATACGCATCCAGCGAAAGGATCCGAAATCCGGATCCAATATCCGAGATCCGAAATCCGGATCTGATATCCGATATCCGATATCAGAGATCCGAAATCTGGACCCGATATCCGAGATCCGGATACGGACCCGGATCCGGATATTATCAGATCCGGATCAGAGATCTGGATCCAACGGACATCACTAGCAAATACGACAAAGAGTAAGAATGGAAGCTAAGATTACAACCCAATCCAGAAAGTATTGCATATTTTGTGTTTTAGCATCAGTGAAGTATAATATTACACTAATTCTTCAACAGAATTCTCAATAAGCCAAAAATCATACCAGATAATTAAAGTGCAATATTTCGGCTTTAAAAAGGAAACATGAACTGTTTTCGAAAACCAATGAAAATACATGACTTTTCCATCCATTATAGGGGTGGCGTTCAAAAAGTTTTGCATAAACCAATCAACGTTCAATAAATATTGCATATTTGGAGTTTCTTGGTTCTATAAATACTGGAATTTGTCATAAGTGGTTTCCAAGCCATTCCTGCATTTCTCTACATAGGTCACTCGTCTCCGCAGCAGCTATGAATAGCAAGAAAAGGTTGCCTTTGGATGCAAAACGCAAAATCGTCGAGTTTCATTTCAGTGGGTAAAAACAATCCCAGATTGAGATTTGGAAATTCATCAGAGCACAGTGAGCCGGGTACTTTCAGGCTACAGGCGGAATGGTGAAGTTACTCCAAAAACACCAAGCTCCGGAAGACCAAGAGCAACATCATTCAGAGAGGATCGTCATCTGAAACGAATCGTCGACCAAAATCGTTTCAACTGATCTTATCAACCAGTTTAGGATGTTGTGGAACATGCAAAGAGGTGTGCACGTTAGCAGAACAACAGTTCACAACCGGCTCAAAGATATGGGATTTCGATCACGAATACCGAAAAGAAAGCCCTTGACAACGAGGAAACAAAGAGCCAAACGTCTGCAGTGGAATCTTTAGTGGAACAATGTCATTTTTAGCGACGAGAGTCAGTTTCTTGTATTTGTCGGAGAACATGGTAGCGTTTGGAGAACGTACGGCGAAGCATTTGCTCCTGGGTGTACTAAGTACGCGGTTAGGCATCTCACGGTATGATGGTGTGGGGATGCATCAGTGCTCAAGGCGTCGGCAAACTCCTTTTCTTGAAAGGAAAAGTGAATTCCGAAGCTTATACAGAAATACTGGAAGCAGGACTATTACCCACAATCGAAGAAGATTTTGGTGATGACGATGTCGTGTTTCAACAAGACCTCGCGCCTTGCCACAACTCAAGATTCACCCGTGAGTGGATGAGAGAAAATAACCTGAATGTTCTTCCTTGGGCACCGAACTCTCCTGACGTTAACCCAATTGAAAATGTCTGGAGAGATATGAAGAAACGAATTAACACATCTGTTCCAAAACCAACAAGTGTGTACGAGCTGAAAGATCTTATCCAGCAAGTTTGGGACTCTTACACGCCCGTTATGTGCCAGCAAATAATTGGTTCCATGCCACGCCGATGTCGAGCAGTGATACGCAGCCGTGGTTATCCCACAAAATACTAGTTTTGTACTTGTTGAATGCATTTAGGCAATATTTTTTGAACAATGTTTATAATATGCAATACGTTTTGTACGATGTACTTGCCTTATAAGAGTATTTTCACACCCTTGGAATAAATAATCCGGAAATAGTTGGTGTCAACATAAGCATTGTTGATGGGTGTTCATTTGTCTTATTTTTCTTTTTGACAGTCTCAACTCAATCACCGGATTTATATATACCAACAACAAGCAAGTACGTAACATGAGAAATATGTAATACTTTCTCGATGGGTTGTAAGTAGGATATAGCTATGATGTTTAACAACTGTTCCTAAAGAATCTTATTAATAGGGTGGTCCTTTTAAATTGATAAGTCAATGTATTTTGATAAGAATTTATAAGCAATCTAAGCCGAGGGTTGTCTGTATTATCAAAGGTGAGTACGTTATAGTATGTTGAAATACTTTCTTGCAGATAAATACGCTTGTTACCCCTGCTGATGGAGAATACATCCGTAAACCAGTGCCTTGGTGGATAATTATCGTCGCTGTGTGTGCCGGAATGATCGCCTTGAGTATACTCGTCCTCATCTTATGGAAAGTACGTACGGATATGATATTGTAGAGTCTTTTAAGAAATGCTAAGTTCAGATATTCATATAGGGCTCTGTTATTATATTTGGCCTACCACTCACTAAGAGTGAAGGCTTATGTGTTCGTTTCCAAAACTCAAAAAAAAATTTCTGAAATTGTATGATTCAAAAAGATATGTTGAAATTCCGCTTCCACAGATTTTTTAAATAAATAAATTAATTTGTAATGAGTTAGCAAAACTCATGGGATAGTTACATATTATCTGGTCGGGTCACCTCTGGCCCTGTGGATTGCAGCAATACGGCATGGTAGTCTGCAGAGCCGAAGATAGTTGCTGCCCGTTCGTGGGTGGATGATCCAGTGCCCGGAGCTTGACTTCAACAGCATCTTAAATATGCTCGATGGGATTCATGACAGGGCTCCGGGCTGGCCAGCTCAGTCGTTGGACCTCTCCTGCATGCTCCTCGAACCATTCGCGGACGACATTGGAGCGATGTGGTGGAGCATTGTCATCTTGAAAGACTGCTACGTCGTTAGGGTGTTGAAATGTCAAAAACGGGTGCAGATGGTCTCCGATGAGTTGACGATACCGTGGACAATTCAACGTTTGGTCCAGGATAATCAGAGGGCCCATTCCAAATCAGGAAAATGCACCCCAGACCATCACTGACGCCCCACCAACCTGCACCACCACCTGTTAGCATGCGGGATCCATCGTTTCGTGAGGTCTGCGCCACACACGGTGCCTCCCATCAGCGTGGTACTGTTGATATCGTGACTCATCTCACCATATGACGTTACGCTACTGTTGCAGAGTCCAGCCAAGATGGTTGGTGGCAAATGCACTCCGGAGTGTCCGATGACGCTGGGTAAGCATTGGCACCCGTGTACGGCTACGGCTGCCAAACCCGAGGGCTTGCAGATTCCGACGGATTGTCCACGGAGAGACGTTTCTAGTACGGCCAGTATTGAACTGCTCTGTGATTTGCTGCACTGTTGCGCTCCTGTCTCTCTGAATCATTTGTCCCAGGTGTCGCCGGTCACGATCATTCAGAGCAGCTGGACGCCCGGTATGGTGCCTGTTGTGGACTGTGATGCCTTCATCCAGCCATTCCCGATACACCCTGGAGACAGTTGAGCGGGGAAAGCCAAATTCCTGCACCACTGCCGAAATGGAACATCCCATGCGTCGGGCACCTACTAATATACCCCGTTCAAAAGACGTCAACTCGCGACGACGTGCTATTTCTGATTAATCACTTATCCAAGCTCTTCCCACAACGTCTAATGGTCCATTTCCCAGAATCCGTTACCCCTGTGAATTCGTGAGCCATGCCCATCAATCAATGTGCTTGCTATCCCATGAGTTTTGCTAACTCAGTTGTATATACTGGGTGCGTAAGGTATTTGAGGACAGATTCACGTCAAGATAGAAAACAGAGATATAAGTCGAGATAATAACTATTATCGAAGCATACACATGAGCATTATAGATACCTTCTTGTTATATGGCTATTCAATGAATCCGCCTTCAGCTTCTATAACTGCTTCAATGCGAGATCGAAACCGTCGACATGCGCGAATCAAATGGTCATTACTCGAACAATGGCAGCTTTCAATTCATCTTTGGTTTTACGGGGGTGTTCATTGACCTCTCTCTCCACAACGCTCCATACGTAGTAGTCCAACGGATTCAGGTCAGGGGAGTTAGGAGACCAAAGGTTAGAGGTTACTTGATCATGGAAGTTGTCGGCCATCCATTCCTGTGTCATGCGAGACTTGTATGATGGGGCAGAGTCTTACTGAAACACGTAAGGCCTTCCGTTGCGTATCGTGTCTATCCAAGGCTTAACAGTTGTTTCAAGGGAGTTAATTTTAAGGCCTTGTGGAAAGAAGTGCTGACAACCCCTAAAACCATGATAGTTGCAGGAAATTTCGTGTGCATGACTCGAGTGCATGACTCAGGCTCTGCACATAACCATCTGTCATTTCTTCTATTCACCTTCTGATCCTAGTCAAAGTTTTTTTCATCGGAGAAAATCCACAGCAAATCAGCTTTACACGGATTTTTCAGCTTGTTTAAGAGCCTTTTCGAACTGAGTAGGCGGTTTTTCCGTGTTTTGTCTGACATAAACTGACATCTTCGCGTAACATCGAGTGGTATCTGATGTTTTCATGGACAACGTTTCTGATTGTTCCTTCCGACACATGGAGATCTTTGGAAAGTGACCTCATGGATGTTCTGGGATTGTCGTCGATGGCCTGCTGCACTTGCTGAATAAATTCAGGTGTTCTGAATGTGATGTCAGAGCGTGAGGCATGGTTTTTACGCTTTGCTACTGGTGCTACAGGTATTGGACATTGAAACTGAAACACCTGGTAGAAATCCAAAATCTTTATTTAATAAGGTGTTGGGGCACCGTGGACAGCCAGGACAGCAGCAACACGTCTTGGGAAGAATCGGTAGAGGTCCTGCACAATTTGCACCCCAGACCATTACTGATCCACCCATTACTGCTCCACCTCCGTTTTTGACTGTGGGTGCCAAGCAGTCTGGGTTGTAGGCATCAGAGGGGC
>JAHWFO010112290.1:0-15042 GCA_023313115.1 Rhysida immarginata | reverse complement strand
ATAAAATTTCGCATACATGACCTTCAAAGCATGAGGAAGGTCACTGTCTACTTTAGATTTCGGAAAAATAATAAATATCGATAAAAAATCGATATTCATGGTTATGGCAAGGCATATTAATGAGAAATATCTCATGACCAACAATGCAAGGCAAAGTTTGTACAACAATAGGTATCAACAATGGTATGAACACGCAATTCACAAACGCTCTGCATGTACCAACAATCAATATCTCATGACTAACAATGAAAGGAAAAGTTTGTGCAAGTGTAATTATCCCGGGCAACGCCGGGTACCTCTTCTAGGAAAAGTTTGTACAACAATAAGCCCATTGTGTTCGCATAAATAATGGTATCAACGCGCAATTCACCAATAACAATGAGCACAGAATGATGATGTAATGTTAAAGCAATCTTTACAAATAATAAGCTCTTTCCCGTGTTAGTGAAGCAAATAAGCTTATTGTTCATGTCCCCAATAATACCAGTTTAAACATTGTTTACGGTATCTGAACAATTGCTACCCGGACAACTGCCACCCGGATAACTTCCACCCGGATAACTGCCACCTAGGATAATCGCCACCGAGAATAATTGCCACCAAGGACAATTGCCACCGAGGATAATTACCACCTAGGACAATTGCCACCCAAAATGCACATTTTTTTAAATTAGTAAATTTACAATTTCACAACTTAAACGTTTTTTTAAAAGTTCATAATTTTCAATTTACACAATATAAGTACAATATGAAAAACAAAAGTAAACTTTTTATTGTGATTTAAAAGAAAACAAAATTTCGGGACTGTACTCTACACAAAAATATATTTCAGTATTCGCTTTAAGTTAAATTTTATTTTTAAATTATAATAAAAATAATAAATAAACTTCATTGGTTTTAAATTACCTTTTTTTTCTTATTTCTTTCTTTAAATATATCTAAAAAAAATTATTCGCAATATGCTTTTAAGTATTATGCTTACAATATTGGTGCGGCAAATTATCACATATTTCAAGTGTAAGTTTTTTTCATTTAATGCAATGTAGATATAACAAGAACTTTTTTAAAAAAATGAACCTACTTCATGGGCCAAACAGAGAACTTCTTTTTTGAAGTCGGTAATAAAGCATAAATACAAAACAACATGATCAATCGCATGACCATTAAATAAGAAAATTTTAAATTTTTCCTTCCAAATAAAAACATTTTCTGTCATGATTTTTAAGTTTAAAGGCATATTAATATATATATTTATATATATATTTGTTAGCTGTTATATAATATATTTGTAAGCCAAGGAAACAGCTTTAGTCATCGAACTTTTGGCGAAACTAAGTCTTAATTTAGTCGCTAAAAGTCCGCAACTATTAATACGTCTATAGTCGGAAAATTTCAGATTAACCTTTATATATCCTGGATCCATCATAGTAATCTTTCTGTTAAGTAAAAAAAAAGTTCGATATTATGAATTGTGAATCCGATTGAATGTGATTCTCATGTCGAAGAAAATCAATCACAAATTTGGAGTAATAAATCGTTTACAAATAAGGAGTGGATTCCGCGTTTTTAAAATCAAATTTAATAAATGTTTAGAAGTTAGTTGCGTTTTGGCCACGTTGGTCATGTTTAGCATGTCAAACTCTATAAAAAACAATTGTTACTTTAAAAAAAAAAAATCCATGCATAATCCCTATTGTTGGGTGGCAATTGTCCTAGGAGGTAATTGTCGTCGGTGGCAATTGTCCTAGATGGCAATTATCCTAGGTGGCGATTATCCTGGGGGGCAGTTGTCTGGGTGGCAGTTGTCCTAGAACCATTGTTTTCAAAGAGGCTTTATAATAAATCAAAAATAAATTCCACGTGTACGAAGTCGCGGGCACAGCTAGTTATCAAATAATTACCCAATTTCTATTATCTTACGGGTCTCTTTTCCTTTTTGTTTTTTGTTTTTTCTTTTCTTTTCTTTTTTAACTGCTTATTTTCCATACTTTTTCTTTATAAAATAAAATTATAACATCCCAAACTTTTTCCACTTGGCCATATACTGTTGTGTATGTTCTGAATTAATCAATCTATATCTATCCAATTGCCGAAATGAATTAATTTCTTTTAGTACCAAAAATTCAATAGCAAAATTTTCACAATATTGAAAACTAATAATAGCTTTCTGCATGGATGACAGAATTACTGCTATGATTTCATTTTGTACCACCTTATTTTTACATAAAGACAACCTAGGAACGCCTAGCATCATATAATTAAAAAAATTTATTTGATCACCTCCTGATTTTCCAATAAGGGTTTTAAGTAATTGCCGCATTATTTCAAATTTCGGACATTCTTTGACATAATGATGTTCGTTACCTATAATGTGCTTATCGCACCAACAATGGGGAGGTTACATGGAATTTTTTTACAAATTAAAGCACTGTTTCATACAGATTGAGTGATGCTGAATGCGAAATCGTTGTTAAATTTATTAGAAATATTAAAGAAACCTATTAAAATTAGCGCTAAAAACGTGAAACCACGCCTCCCAACGAAAACTATATCTGACGAAGTATTTTTTCCTCTCACTTCCGCTGGGAGAACATTATCGAAATAATAATGACTATTCCCCCATATAGTCCGAATAACCTAAGCAATCCTTAAAACTAATCTTCGTAAACTCCATTGAATCAAAGCCAACCCTCCGAAATGTATGGAATCGTAATAAATTCTCCTAATCATCCATCTTTTCTGTGCATTAACATATCTTAATAAGGTACCTTCTAGCTTCTCCACCCATCTACGTGGGGGTTCTATGAATTTCACTACATACGTTATTTTGGAAATAATTAGAGCATTCACCATAATGACTCTCTCAAAAATGGTTAAGTATGGAAACAAACCTTTCCATTTTATCAAAACACTAGAAGAGATACCCGGCGTTGCCCGGGATAATTACACTTGCACAAACTTTTCCTTTCATTGTTAGTCATGAGATATTGATTGTTTGTTCATGCAGAGCGTTTGTGAATTGCGTGTTGATTCCATTGTTGATACCTATTGTTGTACAAACTTTGCCCTGCATTGTTGGTCATGAGATATTTCTCATTAAAATGCCTTGCCATAACCATGAATATCGATTTTTTATCGATATTTATTATTTTTCCGAAATCTGAGGTAGACAGTGACCTTCCTCATGCTTTGAAGGTCATGTATGCGAAATTTTATCAAGATCGGAATAAAACTGTAGATTTGTATAAAAAACAGACCCACAGACAGACCCACAAACATCCTTCTTTATATAGATAGATAGATTGTCAACCCAATCTTTACGTTTTGCGTAATTAACATTGCTACTATCCCTCTCTACGACAATTCCCAGCGAGAGAAAATTTTTAACAGCTTGCATCTGAGTTTGTTTAGTGTAATCCTGATCAGAACTGTCAGTTAGATTCAGAAGCTTAGTCTTACTTAAATTAATTCTTTCATTAGAATAAGAGGAATAATCCTGAAAACACCTTATAACACAATTAACCTCGTGAGAAGGAGGAAGAAAGGAAGAAGGATTCCACTATTTCCACAAAGAATTTATTTGATATTTCATAAATGTACATTTCCTCGTTAATCAATTAACCTCGTTAATATTCAAGAATGTCGCGTCATCCGTGTACGCCGAATAAATAGGCAAACCAATTTTTTTATCGTTTTGTAATCTCGTAGAAGTAATTGCGTCTTTGATCATACGTAATACAAACTCGAAAGCAAGAATATATAACAACTGAGAAAGGGAATCACCTTGTTTTATTCCTTTCTCGCCGTCCTTTCTCCGTATACGACTAACTGGCAATATTGACTATTTAACAGTATTCTACATCAACGTGTAAATTCTTTATGGGTATTACAAAATCTTAACAAGCTAATCAAATACTGATGTCCCACTCGATCATAGGCCTTCTCCTGATCTACATTTAAAATTAGACCTTTATCTTTTAATACATCGACCATGTCCCTCTGCATATGCAAGATGTCTTCAATATCCCGTCCTATTAAGGACGCATTCTGTTCTTTCGCTATGATTTTGTCAAACAAAGAAACATAACGATTTTCTTCTTCGTCACAATTTTATAACCAACTAGCTGTTCCCGCGACTTCGCACACGTGGAATTTAGGTTTGATTTATTATAAAACTTCTTTGTAAACAATGTTTAAAGTGGTATTATTGGGGACATGAACAAAGACCTTATTTGCTTCACTAACACGGGAAGAGCCACATAGAGCTGGCCGTACGCAAAGCAACTGACACAAAGGTCCACACCCAGGACCAACACCACGTAGACAGAAGGTCTGCGCACAGAAACTGTATACATTGTTAAATCATCGTCAAACGGCCAAAGTTAGGGCTTATTATTGGTAGAAATACGATTAACAATAGCAACACCTCCTAGAAAGAAAGCCTCAGCACATCATTGTGACATCATCATAAAAAGGCATTGTTAATCGTATTTCTACCAATAATAAGCGCTAAATTATGACTTCTTATGATCATGTAACAATGTATGAATTTTCAGTGCACAGGCGTTCTTTTTAGGAGGTGTTGACAGTAGCCGCTTCTGTGTGATATAACATTGTACGACGTCTCTGTGCGCATGCCTTCTGTCTAGGTGGTGTTGCCAGAACACGCAGCGTCCGGCCTTGTGCTTTGTTTATTCTGATGGCATAACTTAAGCTCACCAGTAATTGTACACGTTTAAAGCGAAATGGAAAAATAAAATCTTGTAAACATTCCTAGGAGGAGCTTTAGAAGTGAAGCAGAAATACATTTAGACATTTATTAAAAAGAAATTAATCCCCCCCCCCCCCCTCTTGAGTAGGGTAAGGCTAGTAGCAGATCATACGGTCATCTATTTTTATCACTTTACTAGCAAAGGTACCCGGCGTTGCCCGGGATAATTACACATGGATGTAAAGAGAACAATCTCAAAAAATTAAATTAAATTTTGCAATATCTTAAAAATAAACACATGAAAATGCTTAGAAATAATACAGTAAAAATTCTTAATGAAAATTCGAAAAAAATCTTTTTAAAGGCTCACAATGGATGGACCGCTCAAATAATTTCTTACTCAGGTAATCTTACTTCAGATGTACACTTGATGTTGTTGCAATTTCCATTCTTCTCTCGTTGTGTTGAAGCAAAATTTGGCCTTTCATCACTTTGGGTGATCTAGCGGTCGCCAATTCTTCTATGTACTTGCTTCCCATTTGCTCAATACAGCACGGAGTTAAAGGTTTGCTTTCTCTGTCGTCTTTCCACTCTTTCTCAATAGTCTGCTAACTCTTCATTATCTCCAGCTACTGATCATTTTTAAAGATTTTCAAGAAATTGTTAAGTACTAAGAACTCTCTTTTCTAAGAAAAACCTGAATAACAGGAATTCTATGCATTGTTACAAATTGAAACTTATCCATATTGCATCATCATTTTATGTGCATTGTTATAATTCTTGGAAAGGATTGCTTTATCATTGCATCGTCATTTTGAGCTCATTGTTATTGGTGAATTGCGTGTTGAAACTATTGTTGATACATATTGTTGCACAAACTTTTATTTGCGTTGTTGGTCATGAGATATATATTGTTGGTCCGTGCAGAGTGTTTGTGAATTGCGTGTTGATATCATTGTTGCAAAAACTTTGGCTTGCATTGTTGGTCATGCGATATTTCTCATTAATATGCCCTGCCATAACCATGAATATCGATTTTTTATCAATAATTATTATTTTTTCGAAATCTGAAGTAGACAGTGACCTTCCTCATGCTTTGAAGGTCATGTATGCGAAATTCCATCAAGATCGGAATAAAACTGTATATTTGTATAAAAAACGTACAGACAGACCCACCCACCCACAAACATCCTTCTTTTCAAGAAATTGTTAAGTACTAAGAACTCTCTTTTCTAAGAAAAGCCTGAATAACAGGAATTCTATGCATTGTTACAAATTGAAACTTATCTATATTACATCATCATTTTATGTTCATTGTTATAATTCTTGGAAAGATTGCTTTAACATTACCTCATCATTCTGTGCTCATTGTTATTGGTGAATTGCGCGTTGATAACATTGTTGATACCTATTGTTGCACAAACTTTGCCTTGCATTGTTGGTCATGAGATATATATTGTTGGTTCATGCAGTGTGTTTGTGAATTGCGTGCTGATACCATTGTTGATACCTATTGTTGTACAAACTTTGCCTTGCATTGTTGGTCATGAGATATTTCTCATTAATATGCCCTGCCATAACCATGAATATCGATTTTTTATCGATAATTATTATTTTTCCGAAATCTGAGGTAGACAGTGACCTTCCTCATGCTTTGAAGGTCAAGTATGCAAAATTTCATCAAGATCGGAATAAAACTGTAGATTTGTATAAAAAACGTACAGACAGACCCAACCACCCACAAACATCCTTCTTTATTAGAGCGAAGCGTTAGCGAAGCTCTGTTATCAGGCGAAAATCAAAATTCTTTGTGCGCATAAAACTTTTGAACCAGAGAACATAGACAAATGAAATTTTGCACACAGGTGGACATGACCATCCTGATGGTCACTAAATAAAAATTTTAAAAATCGGTTCAGTCATCGAGGAATAATCACCATTTAGCTGTTCCCATTGAAATGCATTGAAAAAAATGTAAACAAACAATTGCACGCGCTAATAGATTTTTTAACATAGAAAATATGGCGAAGCCCTTCGCAAATTTATTTCTGCACCATCGATTTTTGAGACCATTTTATCGAGTTCTTAGAACTTTTATCATCTGTTTTTTTTAATTCATCGCTTCTTGAACCCATAATCTTCGATTTAAGGTATAAATTGTTTAACAAATACATAAGAATAACTCAGTAACCTTGATTCTTTTTTACGTAGACTTGCATAGTAAATTTTTTGAAAGAGATTGTCATTTTTTCGTGTAACAAGGATTAGATTTCTCATAATTTTGGGTAAGAATTTCATGTAAACCTATCTGTATGCTAACATTTAACTGAAAAATTCCAGAAACATGCCGCGATTACGACGTGGTGGTGGGTTATCTCGTCGAACTGCTAATGCAAGCCGGATGGCAGCATCAAGGCAAGAAGCGCAAAGAAACAATCATGCTCCTGCTATATCAGACGAACAGTATGCTTCTAAATTTGCCGAAAAACTTGATTCCTTTGCTTACGTCACATGCTCTAACTGCGGACGCCAAGATCTTAAAACTGAGCTGACAACTACATGCCTCAAATGCAAGAAACAACCTATTGTCTTTACTTCTGCTAACAATATGCAACCTTCTCATGTACCAATTGAACTACAAGGATTATCGGTAATTGAGATGATAATTGCACGAGTACAACCAGTTATGCGAGTTTATCAATTGAAAGCTTCAGGACAGCCTGGTCAATATGTATATACTGGTAACGTGATCAATATCGAACAAGATATTACATCAATTGCAAAAATTTTACCGTTAACACACAGAGCCTAAACGTGGTTGTTGTTCGACGAGCCGGAGTATCAGGACACTCAGATTTTCGCGTTCGCAGGTCGAAAATTCTTTCGGCATTGCGCTACCTCAAGGCAAACAATCCGTTCTATTCCGATATCATCATTAGCGCAGATGTATTGAACGATCTTCCAGAAGATGGAGATGTAATTGCTCGAATCAACGAAGTTGGCGTTGATGCATCCAATCGAAGCGACTGCATCGCAGAAGAATCGAGTATTAGCGAGACATCAGTACCATTGGTACGACATCAGCGACAAGTAACAACAATCGAATCGGTTCTTAACTGGCCCGTACGTAGCTCTGCAATCAATGAGTTTACTACATCTGGCTATATTCCCATGGCATTTCCATGCCTGTTTCCTGATGGCAAACCTGACTATTTAGATCATACACGAGCAACCAAAATAAGCTTCCACGATTGGGTACAACATCTGATGCGATACAAAGATAAACGGTTCGCGACTCACGCCAGATTCCGATTTTTCTGTCTCAATACTTTGCAGCGACACGAAGCTATTGCTCGTTGTACTATTTTCTCCAAGAAAAACGATTTCACAGGAACTGTTGGACAACTTTCTGATGCTCTGTTACGCGATCGTAGCCTTATGTCCAAGTTGCTCCCATGGTGTGCAACCATCCGAGGTACAAGTCCTTATTGGTACCAACGAAAGCTTGAACTTCAGGCAATGATCAACCAGTTGGGCTTACCTACGCTGTTCCTTACTTTAAGCTCAGCCGACTTATGGTGGCCGAAAATGAGTCGGTTAATGGGTATTACGGAAGAGCAGCTTGCGTTTTTAAATGAAAGCCAAATTGCCAGACAAGCTCAAAAGAACTTGAATGAAAATCCAATGATAGCCGATGAGTTTTTCACGAAGCGTGTCGAAGTATTCATGGAAATTCTTTCAACTAAGTTGAATATCACTGACTTCTGGTACAGACTGGAATATCAACACAGAGGTTCGCCACACGTTCACGCAATTTTGTGGCTCGCTAACGCTCCAGATATTTCAACATTCGACAGTTCTTCAATGGAAGAGCTACTATCGTTCGTCACTTATTACGATGATCTTGTGTCTGCAATCAATCCGTCACCGAATGAGCAACCTTCAGCCATACATCCGTCGCGACTAAGGTGCACACAGATCAGTTTAGACGACGCTAGTCAAATGTCACAGCTACTCAACCGTGTTCAACGACACACAAGATGTTCCCCGGCCTATTGTATTCGCAACAGGAAATGTCGCTTCAATTTTCCGAAAACTCTTCAGACTGAATCCAAGCTGGAAAAAAACGAGCACGGCGAGTGGAAATTCGTACCAAAACGCAATGATGCCTTGCTGAATGAGTATAACCCTTTCACTGCCCAAGTCTTTAGGGCTAATACAGACTGCAAGGTTATTGTATCCATGAAAGAAGTTGTGAACTACCTCGCGAAATACGCTGCAAAGGGGGAGCCGCAATCTCAAGGATTCAAAGATATGTTCAAAGATGTTGTGCAGTCGTGCAACGTCGATGACCCGGTGAGAAAAGTATTTTCCAGAATGCTTATACAAATCATTGGTAAACGTGATTACTCGGCGTGTGAGGTTATGCATCTTCTGCTTGGTCTTCCACTCTATCACTCCAGTCGTTCCTTCGTGAAGCTCTACATTGGAATGAGCGAATACGTGGCTGTTCCTCAAGAAAACGAGAATATTCCGAAAAATCTTCTAACCCACTACGCGGACCGTGACCAAAGATATGAAATGCTTAACCTTTTAGATTTTACCACAAACTACAATGTCACTGGTGGCGTGCTACGTACTTGTAGAAAGCCACGAATTGTTCAAATAGTACCGCATGTTACTCTTGGGGTTAACAACGATCAAGATGAAGTATATTTCAAGCAGAAATTAGCGCTTTTTGTGCCTTGGAGATCTATAGAGACATTAAAAACACATGAAACATGGAAGGATTCGTACGAAAATTATCAACTCAATATTTTTGACATTAACACAGTTAGCCCTGACGAAGAAAATGACGAAGATATAGTTGATACAGAGTACGAAGAACGAGAATGGATGGAGTTAGCTGCAGCTTTATCCAATAATCCTGTTCAGGATGTCAATCTTGGTTATCGAGATTTGGATCGTAACTTTAACTGGTACGATGCCATTAACAATTATCCTCGTGTTCTCGATTGTGTACGGTTCTTGAAACAAGCAATTGAAGCAAATGGTGACTTACAACGAGATTCTACAGTGGAAGAATTTACTCTGAACACTGAGCAACAACGCGTCATTGCTCATCTAGAGTTACAGCTTAGTAGTTGCTCATCAAACAAATTGTGCATTGTGCAAGGACCAGCAGGTACCGGAAAATCGTATTTGATCAAAGCAATGTTACATCGAGTAGAAGCAAAATATGTAAGCGGTTCTCTCTTACTCACGGCTCCAACAGGCGTTGCTGCGAACAGCATCAACGGACAAACTATTCATTCAGCGTTTCACTTGAATGTAGCCAAAAACGGTGCATACACTGATCTGTCAGGAGAACACGAGCGATCACTACAAGAAAAATTTGCAGCAGTTAAAGTAATTGTTTGCGATGAAATGTCAATGGTGGGCTTTAAACTATTAGCTGCTATCGATCAAAGACTCAGACAAGCAAAACCTGAAGATCAAAGCAGTGCTTTTGGAGGACTGATCTTTTACTTGCTTGGAGACTTCAATCAACTTCCACCTGTCGGCGACTGTTCTCTTGTCAGCAATCCACCGGCTTCTAACCTGATCGCACAACGAGGAAAGTTACTGTTCAAGCAGTTCAACAAGTATTTTGAACTTACGCAAATTATGAACAAGAGCAGTTCCGCACAGTTCTTTGTAACATTGGAAACGGATCAATTAGTGACAGCGATTATCAAGTTCTTTCAACACTGTTCTCACTTAATATTGCCAACCGTTCAGACTTCAATTCGAGCATCCGAATTAAATCTAAGAAAGAAAGTGTTGACCAACATAACGACCACATGCTTCGTACACTTGGTGAACCAGTTACGAGGATTAAAGCTCTACACAACAACTTGACGGCAGAAAATGCAAGTTCTGATGAAGCACAAGGGTTGGCTGCAATTATTTGCTTGTCTAAAACACACGCATTATGCTGACGAGAAATCTTTGGACAAGCAGAGGTTTGTGTAATGGAGCTGTTGGTACGGTCAAAGAAATTTTGTATGAGAAAACAGAGTCTACAAACAATCTTAGTGAGTTACCATTATGTATATTGGTTGAGTTCGACAACTACACTGATCCGTGTCTGTATGACAGTGTCGTTCCGATTACACCTGTCTCTGTTGGATTCAAGAAAAATGGCGTGAGTTGTTCACGTAAACAGTTTCCGTTGAAAGTGGCGTACGCAATTACTGTGCATAAAGCTCAAAGAATCACTGTCGACAAAGCAGTGATTGATATTGGTGACACTGAATTTGGGCTTGGTTTAACGTATGTTGCGCTTTCAAGAGTGAAAACCATTGATGGTCTTCTAATTGACCCAGCTTATCCGATTTCGCGACTGTTGGCAATCAATAAGCATTCTTCGTGGATCGTTCGGCGCGATGAAATTCAAAAATTAAAGTCATTACTCTGATCAAACCATAAATAAACGTTGAAATTTGACAATAAAAGCTTCGCTCTTTTATTGGATAAGATTATCGCGCTCCGCGAGTCGCAGTCCGCCCTAGTATGTATAGATAGATTTGAACTTTTTCCTCTCCGCAAGTTACGAGGGGAGTTCAATAAGTAATGCAACACATTGTTTTTCTCGTCCAATTTTCGTTGAAAAAACTGGACATTTCTTGTGGAACATTTTCAAACATTTCCGCTTCGTCTCGTAAAGTTTCATTGACGTCCGATATTTGACAGCGCTATAGTGAGCTGTTAAAGTGGCGTCTGCAATGGAGGTGCGTTCCAAACAACGGGCAGTGATTGAGTTTCTTTTGGCGGAATACCAGGGAATCTCAGATATTCATAGGGGCTTGCAGAATGTCTACGGTGATCTGGCAGTGGACAAAAGCACGGTGAGTCGTTGGGCAAAGCGTGTGTCATCATCGCCGCAAGGTCAAGCAAAACTGTCTGATCTCCCGCGAGCTGGCCGGCCGTGCACAGCTCCGACTCCTGCAATGTCGGTACATGCGAACACTCTCATTCGAGCAGATCGACGGATCACAATCAAACACATTAGAGTGTTCGCATGTTCCGACATTGCAGGAGTCAGAGCTGTGCACGGTCGGCCAGCTCGCGGGAGATCAGACAGTTTTGTTTGACCTTGCGGCGATGATGACACACGCTTTGCCCAACGACTCACCGTGCTTTTGTTCACTGCCAGATCACCGTAGACATTCTACAAGCGCCTATGAATATCTGAGATGCCCTGGTTTTCCCACAAAAGAAACTCAATCATTGCCCGTTGTTTGGAACGCACCTCCATTATAGACGCCAATTTAACAGCTCACTATAGCGCTGTCACATATCGGACGTCAATGAAACCGTACGAGACGAAACGGAACTGTTTGAAAATGTTCCACAAGAAATGTCCAGTTTTTTCAACCAAATTTGGCCGAGAAAAAAAATGTGTTGCATTACTAATTGAACTCCCCTCGTATTTTTAGTCAAGAAATTGGCTTTCTCGAACTTAATATGTAAAAAATGTAAAAAAACCTCATATCTTCTTTCCTTTCTCATCATTTCCGAACGTATGATATATCACATGCCAAATGTTGCCATAGTTCTAAGGACCAAGTGACTGCTACCCCCGCAAATCCGACCCCACAGGAGCATTTGGTCCTAAACTTCTAATAATATAGATCTTGCCTAGAGGAATCTGGATACTGAACTTCACGCCTTTACGTAGGTAAATAGCACATAGATATGTTTCCCTCTCTGAATCGCACCCCCGTAATTCCGACCCCGGTGTAGCAATCAAAACCAAACTACAGAGTGCAGATGGACATGCCCATAGTAAGCAACATTCCGAATTTCAACCTTCTAAATAAAAAATGCGAAAATTATGAAGGGGACGGACTGACATTATAAAAGCAATAAATAGCTCTATTATTCCGCCACTTAATTAGAAATTATTAGCACTTGAGCAATCGTGCGTCGACAAAGCGATTTCACATGCGCACGCCGAAGTCAGTAATGATTAAAAGATGAACAGAAAGTAACAGTGTATTCCTTTTTGACAAATTGATTGTTATATTACATTGTTATATCTTTCTATTCTTTACACTCCTTGTTTTAGCACCTGAATTCGACTTGAAGGGGGTCCACGAAAAATTCCGAAAAATTGATACGGCCGAGCTAATATTTTGATGGTCATATTTCTGAAAACAGAATTTGAAAAAGTTAATTCCTTTTCAAATTATCTTGCAAACGGCGGACGGCCGGATAGAAGTACAGGCAAAGGGCGCATTCTTATAAGTAGCTTTTATGCTAAAGCTCCTAATAAGCGCGATTCGGAGTATAAAACTTGCTTGCCAGTGCCACTTCCCGTCAAAATTTCCGCTTCTATGATGTTACATTAGAGAGAAGTAACTTTAAGCCTCGTACCATTACGCAATTTCGGTGAGCATAAATTTCGCAACAAAATAATAAGGACGCCGTTTTTAAAATTAATTTTGTGTAATGGATGGCCAGGTGCGCTAAGAGAGTTTAAAAATTCGCATGGATAATTGGTAGAGTCATCTTGCTCCATAACTCTTTTAATAGAGATATACTCTTCATTTTCTCTCTCAACATGAGTAAGTATTTCCGAGTTAATTCTTGCTGCTTGATCCTTTCGAGTTGTCAATCTAGCCCTTTCACAAAGCCAAGAGATCCCATGAGTTGTTGTTTTTATTTGATCACCATAAACGGAAGAAATGGTGCAACTGAAATGGTTGAAGTGAAAGTACTGTACGGCACAAATTACCAGGCAAAACGATATGACCATGTTCTTCCTGATAAGTGCCCTCGCCAATTTTTAACAATAAATAAGTAAACTCTTGTGAATTTGTGTTGCCTCCTATTCGCGTCCGCATGTTCACTGTTAAGTGCATCCGCGTGATTTGTCGCTACAGACTTGAACTCTTGATGCATGTTCTTATCTCATCTGCTCTTGTTCTCCGTGGTACAACTGGTAATGTCTGCCTAAAATCACCACAAAAAAGGATTATAACACCACCCATGGGTTGATCATTTTGTCGAATATCTCTGAACGTTCTATTAGCATTCTATTAACTGCGTTCTATTAGCGAGCCATAGGGCACTCGTCCCGTATTATTAAGCAGAAATCGCATAGAACTCTAGATTTCTCATTGTTCCTGGAGATGCCACATACTGGATGACCTCTGATATCCAAAGCTATCGGAATTTTATACATGTATGAGCAGTTTTGCCACCGGGTAAGAAATTGGCTGCGATTCTTCACGAAGCCACAGCAAGAGCAATTTTTCCTTGGGCTCGCAATTATGCCAATGCGATTTTAGTCACGAATGTTTTTCCTGTGCCAGCAGGTGCATCCAGAGACATAAGTTTTCCCATATTATTGTTGACACTCATAACAAATGCGTTCGAATATTGTGCGCTGTACTTCCGTTAGATTTTAAACGCCGTTTTGCAAGTTTTCCGCAAGTTGTGCTGAATTAAAACTTATAACCGCTGCGTTCTCTCTGTTGATGCCTTCACCTTCTACTAATGGCGCTGGCAAGACCTGCTGGGGACGAGGATTTCCTCCTGTAGACGTGACCAAATTTTGCATAGCCACCAAGCATTGATTAAGAGCCTTATTTCGCAATCTATCGTTGAGTTAGCCTTCAGTATTTTGTCCGATATTCCTGTTAACGTCTTCCGCAAGCTTATCCTGAGAATTTTGCCACAACATTGCAGCATCAGATAGGGCACAAAATATCAGCAAAACTGCAAACAAATGACGCAAGCGATGTGGACGGTCACAAATGCATAATTCAGGCAGAGCGTCATCCCTGTGCTTGTCATCATCAAGTAAGTGTCGCTCTCGGCAAGAATCACGATAAGTGCGATATTCGACTCTCGTTAAACGTTCGTAGATCTGCAAAAGAAGTGAGTCCCCGCACTGTATGTAAAATCAAGCGCAAGTAGAAACCTTCATCATTGTTTAGATGAACCGTGTACACTCTTCAATAACGTGTTCTTTAAATATGCCATGCTCGATATATACAGCTCTGCCACGCCTTCAACGATTGAAGACACCTCGCTGCTTGTCGTACAGTATTTCAGCATTTCAATGTACTTCTCGCAAAATCAGCTATTTTACAAAGCCGGGAGTATGCCAGTAAATTTATTTGTCTGGGGTTTTCTAACCGATATGTTACATTTTCATGGTTAAAATATATTCGTTGTCCTCCTTCAAGGTGAACATCGAGAAGAATCACAGGCGGGTATCTTTCGTGAATAGGAAGCTAAAAATGCGCCATACAGCCTCTGAAGAGCTTATGTATCGG
>JAHWFO010112271.1:1089734-1172318 GCA_023313115.1 Rhysida immarginata | reverse complement strand
TTTTTCGAGTTATTCTGCTTTGTCAACTTAAAATTTACACCCTGTATAACAATGCTTAGAATATTAGATGAATTCTGGAAATTGTGTCAGCAGGTGTGACATGCTATTCCTGCCCCTTTTCGGTATTATTATTGTTAGACGTTCTGGATGACGAAGAAAACGGGACATGCGATACATACGATTCAAATGAGAAACTCCTTCATTTCAGGATTTAAAAAATAATCAAATCTTACTTGAATAGTTATTTCAGTAACTTCATCTGAAATTCCTTCGCTACACCTCCTTTTTGACTTTGTGAAAAGGAACGAATATATCTACGGTCTTCTTTTTCTCTATTTATTCAACTTTATTAAGTTACGTTGCTCAGAGACAGACAAAGAACGTAAACAAAGAATATAAGCATGCACTAATAAATGCTTCAACATCAGTTTGCTTTCAAGGTGAATTACACAAACTGATAGATTCCATCATACATGATTAATTCTTTCTATATTATTTCTAATTTTCTATACTTAATTTTTTCCTAATTTTCTGTAGTCAATGTGTCAACTCTTCACTAAATCTCATTTGCACAGGCCTAATTGAGAAATAATGAATGTGAAGATCCAGAGTTCTCATCACAAAAAAACATTAATGTTAACGCCATTATCGATATCAACTTTAATATCAAGCTGTTACAAGTAATTTCAATAGCAAATTTCAATATTGAAGTTTCAACATTAAACCGTCTGTTTAATTATGAATTTCCATTTTCAGTTTGAAACAACAATATTCATAAAAGTAAATTATTATCAATCGATGCAAATAACTTAACAGTTACAATTTATCGTTAACTTCATTAATAAAGTACAGCAGGATATTCTAACTTATAGATGGAAACAGGCAGATCTTGCAGAAATGGATAAGGATGCTTTATAGCAACAATCATAAACATAATAAAAAATTTTAATTTCCCAAAGTAAACAAAAGAAATTATTCTCTTTTGTCATGCAGATTTTGACATTTGATTGATTGATCATATTCTGTAAACAAATGGGTGTAAGGAAGGAAAGATTGAGTATAATCGAAATACGTATTAGGAACCAAACAACTTAAAGTGATTTCGCTTTAAAGTTTTTCTCAAGGAAGTTTGTTTTTAGGTTGTAATAGTACGAAAATTAAAATTTATTGTAGAAACAATAAGGAAATCTTTTGAACTAAATGTTCTTTTTTGCCAAAGTATTTAAAACAAAGTTCTATAATCGAGCTTTTCCATTATTAAAAGCATGACTTAACTGCTTTGTTTAATGGGAGGAAAGCAGACGGCGCGGAAATGAATTGCAACATACAGGTTAGATTAATGAATATCTAGAGAAAATTATATTCGGATGGCTTTGTCATTGCATTGTAATCATAATATGGTTTGGTTAACAACTGAACACACTTACCGACTCAGGTTGATAAACGATATTTATGACAGAGACAACCTTGTATTCATGGTTGTTAGATACAAGTTAACTTTTGAGAAGAATATATAGAAAGAAAAATTAAAAATTAAACATATAATACGAAATCGAATTATCAGAAAGCCATTGCAGAGCTATACTGAACAATAAATAGGGAATTCAGCTCTAAGGTCTAATGCATACTCTTTAAGAAATAATTCTCGTGAATTTATAGTTTATAATTTACCGGATCCTTTTTATAAGAAAGCTTAAGATTAGATTTAAGACTAAAGTGCTGTCGGTAAAACGTTATTATGATTCGCTACATGAGTAATATTAATATATTTTATTAATTTAATAACAGGATTAGGAGCAGGGCAATTGGAAAATGAAGAACAGCTTAAATACTACATAAAAAAGGTAAAAGTTCGATTAACTATCCGGCATAATCTTTATTAATGAATCCCTAAAAGCCGTTTGGATTATGGGTTTACGACTTTAGTTGTGATATCCCAGAAAAATTAGGGGATCGTCTGAAGAGAGGTATCATTAACTTTCATTCCAAGCATGTGCATTACGTTTATCAAAAAATAATAAATTAATAATATTAAAATCGCTCGATTTCTTTTCTGTTTAAATTCCCCATTATATTTCTTCATTTTTCCTTCACGGCACTGTTTTTGGGGCTATTTCTACAAGTGTAGTTGTAAATTATCAATATCAGTTTCGATAGAATTCTTCTTTTATAGTAATTAACAGATTTTTTTTCTATGATAAATTTCCGTCTAAAACTTAGTTTTGAATTAAAATGATTTGAATGACTTAAGTAATCCTTAGGAAAGATGGTTTTTATCATTTTATATACACCGAATGGCACTTAGTCATGCAGAAAAATGAATTTGACGAGACAGAAAAGACAGTGTTGATAAAAGTATAATATTTACAAAATAAAAAAAAAATACGATAATGAGAAATATAATCAGGAAAATCAAGCTGAAACTTGGCCATTGAGACAATTTAATTATAGCAACGAATGGAAATGGGAAGCCGACACTAAGGATTCTGATGAACTTAAAAGTCGAGACCGCGAATGATAACGCTCCAGAAGACGTCGACCCTACGTAAAAAAACCGTTAGCACAAACTATCTTAGGGCCCATCCATAAATTATTTAATACAAAATTGGCTCTTTAAAACTCCCTCCTCTTGTAACGCACCTGTAACCTACATCCCCCACAGATAATTATGTAATGCTGTGCTTGACTTCCAAAACCGTACAATTTTTTATTTTTTACAAGTTTCAGCAAATTTACGGAGTCAAGTTCAGCTTTTGAACAGTTGTTAAAGAAACATCGTATTTTATAAGTAAGAGTATCCATTAACTAACAGATAGAAATACGTTCTGGTAATTTCACAGTCCAGTCACATTAATGTGACCAGCGGAAAATGGTTACGTCCAGAAGGTACGTACCAGTATCAGAGGTGGCGGGGTATAGGAAAGGTGTCAGAGGGAAGCAGAAAACATTGCAATTGTTGGAGTCATGGCGAAACGTAGCGATTTATCCGTCCTCCAAAAGGGCATGATCATCGGCTTCCGAGCCAAGGGCGGCAGTATTTCCGAAACGGCTAGTTTTGTGAACTGTTCGCGTGCCGCCGTGGTGAAAGTGTACCGTGCATGGCAGAATGGCAATACCCAAAATCAGCGACATGCCAGATGTGGGGCACTATGGGCCAAAGGTGAACGACGGCTACGGAGATGCGTGCAAGCGAACAGACGTGCAACCGTGGACCACCCGACCTCCCAGATGAACCAAGGGGCTACCAAACGTGTATCCTCAACGACACTTCAGCGAACGTTGCTGCGTATGGGGCTTCGCAGCAGACGCCTGGTTCGTGCACCAATGCTGACGGCTGTTCACCGGCAACAAAGACTGACATTTGCACGCCAGTACCGCAACTGGACAACAACAGAGTGGCGAAAGATGGCTTTTTCGGATAAATTACGGTTTATGGTCCATCGTACAGATGGGCATTGGCGTGTATGGCGTTCAGCGTCAGAAAACAAACACCCTGCAACACGTGCCGCAAGGATCCAGGCCGGAGGAGGCAGCATTATGGTCTGGGGAATGTTTTCATGTCATTCCCTGTGTGCACTCATCATTGTGGACAGCACCATGGATCAATGGAAATACGCATCTGTCCTTTCGGATCATGTCCTTCCCTACATGCAGATTGTGTTTCCTCAGCACGATGGCATCTTCCAGCAGGACAATGCGATGTGCCATACAGCGCGCAGTGTCCGTGCCTGGTTTGAAGAGAACGAGGATGCGTTTACGGTATTCCCTTGGCCCCCAAACTCCGCGGATTTAAACCCCATAGAGTATCTGTGGGACCATCTCGATCGGGTTATTCGCGCCATGGTCCTCCACCGCGCAACCTACGGCATCTCGCCACAGAACTGGAGTCGGCATGGCTTCACATCCCAGTCAATACCTTCCAGAACCTTATTGTGCTATGTGTTTGGGATAATTTAGAACTTATTTGTGGTTTCATTTGGGGGGGGGGGGCAGTTTTAATTCGGAACCATGTTGACTTTTGCCTTTTTTTATTCAAAATAATCAGATTAGAATATCTTATTGCGAGATTCATGGCCCAC
Source organism: Rhysida immarginata (assembly GCA_023313115.1). Classification (NCBI taxonomy): domain Eukaryota; kingdom Metazoa; phylum Arthropoda; class Chilopoda; order Scolopendromorpha; family Scolopendridae; genus Rhysida; species Rhysida immarginata. The sequence continues at coordinate 1,168,239 of JAHWFO010112271.1, read as the reverse complement.
TTGGCTGTTTTATTGCCTCAACGATTCTGGACAGTCATGATTATTCTGGTAGCATCTATCCTCCCACCTTTCTTAAAATCCTAAAAGACTTTCCAAATAATAAGATTTTTGCTAATTATTTAAAGTCTAATTTTGATATTCGTCCAACCAAAGGGAGCGTAACCCAGATGTTTCAAACAGACATATGGTGCATTAGGAACCATGTAATCTGTTGTTCCACTTTAAGTTTGCAGGAAATCATATCTCGGAGGAAACGTGCGCATCCATCAATATTATAACTTTTTCAACCTTAAAAACTCATTTAACCAACAGAAAATTGAATAAACGAAGGGAACATTCAAAACAATGACCAGTCACATCAGATTGGCAGATACAGAAATAAGGAAACTTTACAATAAAAGAATAAAATAAAAAAGCCATTAAGCCAAAAATCACTGGCGTACGCCACTTACATAAGTCACTTAAATATTTCAACATTACGAAGGTTGCGCGGAAGGATGCTGGGAACAAACAGTAGATTTCAGTAAAAACTACGTGGATAGATTATTTCGAAGATAATTTATAAAAAATAAGATTATTGCGGATGTATAAAAATACAGTTTCTAAGTGCTCCTTCTCAAAAGTCTTCCAGCTCTGTTGCATCTTTGTTCAAATGGGAAGAAATTAGCTATTTGCAGAAACAATGAGCTAAACTGTACCATTGAACTTCTACATTGTAATCATGCGATTTTTCAAAAAGTATAATGTCTATACAACTGAATGCAATTCGCAATAAAATGGCTAAGAAGAAAGTAAGATGAGATAGAGAAAAGCATTTTATGGTTAATATTGGTATTAAAAATGGTTAATATGATATTAAAAATGACCTATATATGTCTTATCGACTGAAAAATTAATACGTATATTTTATCTTATCGAGGTTAATATATCATAAGATTTAAATTAAAAAATAATGAACTTCTTCTAAGGAATAAAATGTTCAAACTTTCATTTCAAAATTACTTTATCAAGAGCAAAGCAAATTAAAACGGGAAAAAGAAGTAATCTCGGAAAAGTTGACTACGCCGCTTCAAACTTTCTTGGAAAAATTTTGTCAGGTTTTGAAATAAAACTTCCTGAATGTCGTCACCACGTTTGCACTAAAATGGCTAATTTATTTCCACAAGCAGAGCAATAAGTTTTATCGTCTATCGCTATTAGCATCAGTCATCTTAATTTATTAAATTTGCTCCTTAATGGAATTCACGGCTTTAAATTTAAAACTTTTATACTATTTGGTGCTGTCAACATCCAGGAGAAGTGGAAGGAGGAAAAGTTTACGAATATTGCCGCCAGGAAACTATCTATCGAATTTTCTCTTATCGTGCCAAATTTCCTTTCCATCTGACAAGGGGGGGCTCCGAAACCCTTAACGACCCTTGTTATCTTTGCCACGGCTGCTCCTTTTCAAAGAACTCGCCAAGTTTTTCGAGATTTCTTTCAAGTGTCGGATTTCGTGGGTCTATTAATACAACTCAATTTATCTTTTCCAACACCTCCAACGCCAACGCCATTTTCTGTATCTCTACTTCTGCCGTTATAGTTTTTTTCCCATGAGGTTGTACGTATTTCGCGTTTTCTTTCACCTTTAATGTTTTCGATTTTTGTAGAGAATTCGTTTTATTCCGATAATTTTATATTTCATTCAATTCTTTAATATAGGTTCTTCGATATATTGAGATGGTATGCACAATCGTCGCTATTTTAATTATCTTGAAGATAATATCCAGAGGGTAGATTCAGGAGTGGTCTATCTTATTTGATTCATAAGCACATTTCTTTATGTGGCTTCAAAAACAAGCTCCGAGAAAAAGTTTACTTTGCAAAGGTAATTTAAGTAATTTACAGTAATTCACTACAAAGTAGTTCCCTTCGGCAGCTACAAACTTTTACAACATTCAAAAACATTTTTGAAGGCATTCGTCGATAATTCCTTCAGTACTAAGACGACTTCCACGGCAACACTTATGCCTTTCATAAACTAGCAGCGAATTTATCTTAGTTATTTTCTCAAACAACGTTATTGTCTCTGACTAGGATTTCTCAAGAAAAACACGACATAGTCGCACGGATGGCACACATAGAGTCTACTGTAGCTACGTTTGGAGAGGAAATGAGAAAATGATGCCAGCTATATTGTTAAATCACGGACGTCAACAAATTTTGACTCCTTGTAACGATTAGTATTTCCAAAAGTAACGCTTATGACGGGGACTTTTTAAGTCACAATATAAAACTGAGTTTAAATCATTTTTTCTCTTATGAGTGAAACCGCTTATTTGGATTTATTTATAACAATCTATAATGTAAAATATGTATAATGTAACCATATGTCATTGATCCCATATTCAACACAATGTGTGCCAATGCAACCTTAATCAGTTTAATTGACCCCCCCCCCCTTTTTCTCACATCGGCACCAGAATCCAATGTAATGAATTCAAAATCTGGCTAGCTCAACACCGATGCTCAAAAAAAAGGATACAAAAATACACAATCAAGGACAAAGGTTGGGTTCTTTTAAAATGGCAGGCTGTGACTTATTTATTTCAATAAGCAAGCAAGGATTAGAACTAAATAAACATCTTTTATTCAAGGTAAAAAGAATCATCAATGAGATACAAAAATTAAATAAAAAATCTTAACTCTAAGGAAAAGAAAGTTGATAGATCTTATCGCAAAGAAGAAAGTTAATATTAAATTCACCAGTTACTTATGACTAAGATAAATATGCAAAATTCAATAAATGTAAGTTAAAACGATAAATACTCAATGAGCTAATCTCAAGCTCTTCAAATTCTCTGAGGAAGTTCAATTCTCTGAGGAAGTTCAATACTACTAAAAAAAAACTCAATTCAAAGGAAGTTCTCTCAAGTTGTTCTGTGCCACACCTTTTGTCATGACAGCCAAAGAAATCTTACACATTTAAGTTCATTTCTACTTACAGTTGCGTAGTTTCAGACACCTGCAGACTTGTGATAACTTTTAATCCAAATTCATGCACAAAACACCTTTTGTGCTAAACAGGCCATAAAAACATTTCACTTATCACATTGAAGCACAGAAAACACACCTGAAGATAATCCGGATCGATTAGTGAGTGAGTCCACTGGAGGTCTCAAAGTGTCCCCACTAAGTTCAACAGAAGATTTCAAATATGTAGTTGTCTTCTCTCCACAATGGTGGAATCTTGGCCATAATGATCACTTGCAGTCACTATATTTCTGGCTTCCCTTAGCACTGAAGATCGCTGAGGTTCCACATTCCAATGATGATTATAACACATGTTGGGGCTACCAAATTTCTACTCACAAACTTCATTTAAACATTTTCAGTAGATTTGTCCAATATAATTCCGAGGAGATACATCTTTCTTTTACCGGGAGATTCTTAAATAACTTCATTGATGAGTCTGCATATTTAAATTGGAAGGAGAATCTATTCGATTTGTTAACTAACTGTATATTCTGCACAGTAGCCGTTTCCATCAACATAGCCCCCCTCCAATGTTCCTTCATGCCAGAACTCCTACGGACCTCTTTATTATCCTGTACCTAATTGTCCATATTCTACAATAACGATGATGAGTGATGAGCTCGCACAAGCTTTGATTTCGGAAGGAGAGGCCACCAGATCGCTTCGACGGGCTGCGGGAGCTTCGCAGCCGCCTTGGCGCATCTCGTCTGACCCTCCCCCCTCAATCAGCCGGAGCAGAGAGCGCTCAGCTTTCCCTCAACCGTCAACTTGTTCAACTCATGACGACTCATAAAGTTTCGTTTTCCCACACTCGTATTTATACTCAACACGCATCCGGTCTCCCTTTCCCCTTCACATTTTATAAGATTCCAAAGTGATTAAACTCAAAAAACAACAATGATTTCAAATGCCACATGAAATCCATGACACAAACTATTTCTTAATAAATTCAATATTCCTACTTATCAAGGAATCCAATGACCGATATCAACAATATCAATTTAAATCCCCAAAGAACGTCTCTTCCTGTCATTGCACCACCCTACCTGCTATTTCACAATTGTGGGCCTTCGATTTATATCCAAAATTATAATCCTGAATTCTATCAACGCAATAAATCACTATCATAAAAACAATTGTATTACTTTACTCCCACTGTAAATCCGAATAATACCTGCTATTTTTCCTGTGATCAAGTTTCTCACAAAATGAATGCATTACTTAACACGTGATAACGTCACAATAATGTAATTTTCCATTTAAACAAACTAAAATAAATTTGACCATAAATTTAGTAACGTAGAAAATAGGCCGAATTTTACATTTATTACACAACTGCTATCAGCGCCGGACCAAATTAAAACTTCTTTTATCGAGGCCATTCCAGTGGCCTGTCAGCGGGATTCCTCTAGTCAGTGATTACCAAGTGTTTAATTTCATAATTAAAAAATTTCTTTGAAATCAACAAATCATAAGACATTTTAAAATTCTCAAACGATATATTTGCAGAGAATAACAAAAAGCCCACGGCCCCTTCGAGCGCGGGACCGATTGGAACCAGGCGGTCCAATCGACTCAAATCCAGGCTTGCTTGACTACTGTCATCTGTTGTCAGACAAAATGAGCGAAGGAGTCTTTGAAGTATTAATTATATAATGAATTTGGAGTACAAATCATTACACTTGAGTGAAAAATAAGGTAAGAATAACATAATTGATGGTATTAACTCAGAGTAGATCGTATTCCGTCTATCACGGGGCGTTAAAATGTTATATTGAAAATGATCCGGGTTCAATGGCGCGTTTGTCTAAACGGTCGTCAGTTGTATATTAGAGCTAGCCTGTTCTTTTGTGCGCGTATATGCATCTGTCGATCGTTTGGCTCGCGCTACGACACGTGTGGAGTTTCCACTTTTTTTGTTTCCATTATGGACACTATATTATTTCCTCGGTCGCACATTTGTTGTCGCTATATATAGGGTTACGACTACTAATAGGTAGTTTACCCGATCAATTTTGGAGGGATTGGTCCAGAAGACGGAGCCAAGACGGGCGCGGGTACGAGTCGAAATTATATTATATTATATTATATTATATTATATTATATTATATTATATTTCAGCATTCCAAAGGAATAAAATAGTCACGATCTAAAAATTTTTAATTTAGTTCATCTGATTTACAATATAAAAATTTATAATTTGTTTATTAAAATGTATTTAATGCAATCTCCATCTGGAATACCTTATCCTTTGACTTGCGAAGAATCGTTAACGAAAGTCAAAGGATAAGGTATTCCAGATGGAGATTGCATTAAATGGGAAATGTTTTGTAGTAAAAGTGGAGAGACTAATGGAGAGCTTAAACTTATATAAACGAGTTAGGCGATAAGTTTGTTTTTGAAACCACTTTTGGATGACAGAGGCAGGATGATGACGGTTCCGAAGAGCACGTTAATTCGATAAGGAGTCCCAATTATTCGTATAGAGTCCAGTGTCGGTAAACTCAGGTGGCCACATAACTGAGTTATGGAGTCAAGGCGGAGTGCTTTAAATGCAGTTTGTATTATGCTGTTGTAAGCTACTTTTAATCACTTTAGATTCTGAAGTTGATGGAGGACTTGCAGCAGGCTATATAGCGGGAAAGAAATCACAATTCCGACCGGTTTTGCCTTTTATTCCTGGCTTTATTAAGGATACAAATGAGGAGGCAGCATGTTGATAAAATAGTTCAGATTGGTGGGAACACGATCATGATTGGTAAAACGCGATGAGCGAATCAGAAAAATAAGAATACAAATAGGATAAAAATGCCAGTAAAATAAGAATGCAAGATAAAATTACAGGAATAAAAATAAAAAATAAAAAAATAAAAAATTCCATCTGTGACTAACCAACTTTTAAATTTGAAATTCTCCTAAGACGAAAATTATAAATAATCATTTAGGTTTTACCAACATAGTCAGTGACTATTTTTACCATCATAATCTGTATACAGGGTGTTTCAAAATTATGTACAATAAATTTAGTGACATATTCTTCAGGTCAAAAGAAGACGAAAATGTTCTATAGCACTTTGTCTGGAAACGATTTGTTTGCGAGTAATCCAATATCATACAGTAGGGAAGCACGGTAGTTAGCGGACGATATTTTAGCAGTTCCAGCGTTTCGACCCAACACTAGGTTGAGTGGTTTGTTCTATTTAAACCTACTTTAGGGTTGTTCCATTAGTTGTGTACGGTTGTTTCCATTACTGTAGTTTCACTACTGTACATCCACTAGGAATATCAATTTCAGAACGTTTGCGTGCTTTGACATACGCATTACGATTTAGGTAAAAAAAAGTCATGTACACCACGTATTCCAGTGCAGAATACACTGACATGCACCTAATGTATGGTCTTCCGGACGGAAATGCTATGGAAGCAAGAAGACTCTACCAAGAACGCTTTCCGAATAGACGTTTGCCAAATAACCGAACATTTGTATCTGTCGACAGACATTTGAGGGAGCGTGGTTCCTTTGGCCGTCAAACAGGACAAGGGCGGCCTGTAGCACATTCTCCGGATGAGGAGGATGTGATAATCGACATCATACATGATGAACCACAGACAAGCACCCGTCGTATTTCTTCCATGGTACACATTCCGCACACATCTGTTTGGCGCATTCTTCACCGTCAGCTTTTGCATCCATGCCACCTGCAACTGGTTCAGGCACTGAACCCAACGGACTATCCACACCGACAACGATTTTGCAAATGGATACAACGTCGCCATGCTGCACACCCTAGTTGTCTCAGCTAGATACTTTTCACGGACGAAGCAACCTTCACCGGACAGGAATCGTAAATTCTCACAACCAGCACCATTGGGCAGATGCTAACCCGCATGTTACCAGAGCTCGAGCGCATCAAGAGCGTTTCTCCGTGAACATTTGGTGTGGAATTGTCGGAAATAACTTAATTGGCCCTTATGTGTTGCCACCATGATTGACTGGGCGAACGTATTTTTTGTTTCTGCAGAATGCATTGCCAGAATTACTGGAAGATGTTCCTCTTTTGATAAGATCTAACATGTGGTTCATGCATGATGGCGCTCCAGCACATTTCAGCCATGTTGTGCGAGCACACCTTAATGCTGCATACACGAATCGGTGGATAGGTCGAGGTGGACTGGTAGCCTGGCCTGCAAGATCACCCGACCTTAATCCCTTGGACTTTTTCCTGTGGGGTCATGTGAAAACGATCGTCTACAGCACATAAGTTCCTAACATTATGGATCTGCGACAACGAATTGAAAATGCATGCCAAACCGTTCGTAATGCTGGCGACGAACTCTTCCATGACATCAGACGTCGCTCATGCAGCGAGCCGAAGCGTGCGTGCGAGCTGGTGGCGGGCACTTTGAACAATTCTTGTAATTTGGAGCCACGGGTTTAGTTGGCTGTATCGCGTAAATAAATCGTTTCCAAAGAAAGTGCTGTAGAACATTTTCGTCTTCTTTTGACCTGAAGAATATGTCACTAAATTTATTGTACATAATTTTGAAACACCCTGTATAAGGCGTCTTGCTTGCTGTCTCTTCATTTGTATATAAGAAATTCTGTGTGATTTTTTTCCAGCTATGTACTACAAGGCCTCCATCAACTGCATCAAGAAGGTCAGTATAGAGATCTCTGCATTTCATAACGTCTTTAGATTATGTGGAGAAGAGAAGTAGTTGACCAGAAGACAACAGATTAATAAAGGAAAGGAAGTATTTTTGTTAGTATAACCACTCTGAGATCTTAATTGTCAGTATGGCCCGTACTCTTTTGATTAAAACTGGTAACATCGGTGTCTGAGGCCTATTATAATTTTATCATATTGGATGTTAAATTGAAGAGTGCTGTCAAAAGTAAAGCTGAAAAAGGTTAAAGAATTCTTAATTACTGCTTTCCGAGATACGATTAATATTTTTGTCTTACAAGGCGACCGCATGGACAAAAATAGTAAGTCCACTACAATGGACAAAATGGACAAATCACGGATTTGGCTGAAATTTTAGGAGGTCAATCTACAAAATTAGTATACCTTCTGTGTAAAAGGATTTGACTCAATGGCTATTCGTTACGAAGAAAAAAAATAAAATATTTTACGTTTATTTTTGTAGCGCCAGATAAGCCAAGTGGGGGAAAAAAGTGTACAACTTAAGAGCGGTAGCTTAGTGGTAACATCGGGTTCTGTGGATATACTGGTCCGGGTTCGATTCATGTAGTATTGAAATTTTCGTTCATTTTTTTTTTCATTTTTTCCCCCATTAGTTTTTCATTTTTTTTCATTTTATTTTTGTTTTTCGCCATTATCATTTGTTTGCACTTGGAATAATATCATTCACATATATAAACAAAATTTTCACAGATGGTTATTGGCGATCCATGATTTGGTGGTGACGATTGCGCATAGACCGTCGATAGTGCGAAGAGATCTTTATAGTTTCCTTTTTATTTCACACGCTGCGGCATTGACCGTCAGTGAAAATATTGTACAACGCATTTTGCATTTTTTTTTTACTTGTGACGTTACTAAAGTACAGGGTGATTCAGTCAATTTTTGACCATTTCAGTACTATGATTTATTGACCCATTAATGTTTACAAACTTAGCATTTCAGTATGATATTTTAGGCAGTTCGGAGTTTTTATTCCCGTGGAAAAGTCTTGATGATATACTCAATGCGGCCACCACGAACGTTTTGAACTGCTCGCAGCCGAATGGTGAAGTTGTTCATAACTCTATCCAGGATTTCTGCATCCACAAGGGTGCAGCAGTCGACGATGCTTTGTCGCAGCTGGTCTAGGGTTCTTGGTGCTGTAGTGAACACACTGTCTTTAAGGAACCCCCAGAGATAAAAATCACATGGGTTTAGGTCAGGACTCGTAGGGGGCCAAAGAAAGCCTGGAAACCTGTTTGAAATGATACGATTTTCAAATTTCTGATTGAGAAAGTCTAGCACTTCATTAGTTGTGTGAGGCCTAGCCCCATCCTGTTGAAACCATTGATGTCGAAGCGGTATACGCCTCCTGGTGCGTCTCGACACTTATACTCCTTCCGGAACTTTCTTTGCACGGTTACAAGTGATTTTGTCTCGAAATATCTTTTCATTTCTGCTCTGTTGATAAAGCGGGCGTCATTTTTCAACAATACGATTTTCATGCAGCGCCGTTGCAACAATACAAACTCCAACTATTTAGAAATTCGATATGGCGCTTATATTCTTTCAATTGTTTATCCCTAATGCACGTCATTCGAGTGAAATGGTCAGAAATTGACTGAATCACCCGTTATGTGAATGTTATTACACAAAGTGAAAACAAATAATAATGGCGAAAAAAAAAATAAATAAAAAATAGAAAAAATGGAAAAACATGAAAAAATATTTCAATACCACAGGACTCGAACCCGAACCAGTATATCCACATAACCTTATGTTAACCACTGCGCTACCGCTGTTAAGTCGTTTACCTTTCTTCCCATTTGACTTATCTGGCAATACAATAATAAACGTAAAATATTTAAATTTTTTTTTCTCCGTAACGAATAGCCATTGAGTCAAATCCTTTTAAACAGAAGGTATACTAATGTTATACATTGACCTACTAAAATTTCAACCAAATCCATGATTACATGTCCCCTTGTTAGTACCATTTCGTTCATTCCTCGCGATCGATACCATATCTCTAACTAGTTTAAGTCTTGTTGTACTTGATTCATGATGTTATCGCTATCTTGTTTTTCATAGGAGGTATAAAGTATATTATCATCAACGTAACTACTCATTTGTAAATGGAAATCATGTTTCATTTTGGTATATCGAGACGGTAGCAATAGCGAAAAGTAAGGGTCCAAGACCTGAGCTTTGGATAACTCCACGGACAGACTTATTGGTTAATGGTGGATTTCTGTTTATTACATTTTTCCTTGATGTAAACTAGTCTTTTAATCCGTGACATCAAGTGACTTAAATGGTATCAAATGCCTTGGAAATATCTGTTTGAATTTAGATTGTCAGCTTGTTCTGGTCCCGTCGCTTGCCGATATTCTCCGATAACTGTTGGATTAGACGTCGCTTGGGAGGAAACCTGGACAATTAAAAATAATAGGAAATACATTTCCACAATATTTACTAATATATATTTTTACGGATGCACATTTCAACGACCAAGTCGTCATCTTCAGCGCGTATAAATTAAAAGATTATAGAATTTTAACAATTAAGATGATTCTTTATAACAATAAATATGAAAAACAAAAACTTAATAGTCATGGTAGTTTCTTTATAACAAAATACTTTTTGTAAAAATAATTATTTGAAAACACAGTTATCTATATATATACAGGGTGTAAATGGACGACGTTTCACAAATATAACCCTGCACAGACACACATAAATTTGTATTACACAAACGGCACACAGGAGTCTCCTAGACCCCAATCTTTATGTAATTCCATCTTTTGCATAAATATTAAGTAGATTCGTTTTCTTTGCAACTAGAGACAGATACCCTTTATGAATAAAGAAAATTAAACCTCGATTTTTAAGAAATTGCGATTTATAATTATTTATTCAGAAAACTACAATAAAATAAGTAAAAAATTATTTGGTTCATAAATTTCTGTGTATTACTGATAATGTTTGATTATTAGCGATTTGATAATGATCTCATTGGAGAATAATGCTTAAAGAACATAATAACATTTTGCACTCTTTCTGTTACTTCTTCCTTTTCCTTAGCCATGCACTTTCATTGTTATTGACCACAGTAAGTACATAAAACAGCGCGATGTTCGTCACAGATTGATGGTGGCAGCTTTGGCCATTGCAATTTTGTCTTTCTGTCTCTGCTTCTAGGACAAAGTTGGCACCATGGTTCAGGTTTTTGCCGAATCCCTTCAATCTTCAAAATATCTTCAATATCAACTCTCAGGCTTCTCCTCAGTATAGGATGTTCCAATCTTATCTTCATCTGTGGTTCAATGAGGGAGATGGACAGTTCTTTTAGAAAATATCGGCGACTTTTCTGTTTGATGACATTGTTCAGCACATCCAGTGTATTCACACCACTTTGATAAAGCATTCCGTACCAGAATCTCAAAGACCGTCTGCTAGTTTTCCTAGCAGTGGTGCACATAAAGCATAGCTGGTTGTAGGAACCTTTTGTTTCATTATATATCATGATAATTTCATGTTTGTTAGTTTCTGAATTGATATCAGCAGTATGATTCATGGTAGAAAGAAGAACAAGAAGTTTTCCCTTTTTTGGAGCATACACAACCAAAGTTTTACTTTCATCAAATGCAAAAATTTCACCCATAAAAGGCACTCTGGGGTCTCACAGACCCCAACCAAACTTTGGACTGCTGCTGCACGAATATTTGAAGAGCATAGCCAATGAAAATTCTACAGCAGCACCACAAGAGGGGACTCTGAATTTGAGTGGCAGGAAATTTTGCTCCAATGAAACGTCTAGGTTTGACGTCCAATCAAAAGTTTGCTGGGATCTCACAGATCGAAAAACGCGACTAGACGTTTTTGCTCAGAATTTCACCCTCTACCTGCCTTTTCATTTGGGCACGACCTTTTAGAATCACCCTGGCCGATACAGATACCGATATTCCTTACCGATACCGAACTTTAAAGCGCTATAACTTTTTAACGGAGCCACAGATCGAAAAACGCGACTAGACTTTTTTGCTCAGAGTTTCATCCTCTACATATCCTTAAATTTGTGAAACGTTGTCCATTTACACCCTGTATATATAACTGGCTGTTGCCCGCGACTTCGCCCACGTTAAAGTCGAAATAGATAAAATCGCCTGCAAGTATAGACTTCTTATTTCCCTTTTATATTAAGACATTGCCCCAAAGAAATTGAGATCAGGAAGGAAAAATTAGATTACGACTATATTTTATGATTGCATAGAATTAATGTGAAGGCCAAAAATTATGAAGAAGCTTCAGTATTGGCCCACCAGTCTCTAAGAGTGAAGGCCTACGTGTTCATTTCAGAAAGTCCTTTTTTTTTTTTCTGAAATCGACTTAAAAACTCATGATTCGAAAGGATATGTTGTATTTTTGAAAAAAAATTTCCGTCTGTACGTATGTACATATTTAAGTATGTATGTGACCAATTTTGTGCAGCTAACTCCTCTGACACGGCAAATAGCAGAACCAAATTATACATACTTAGAGGGTACCCTAAATTGTGCACTACCTGTTCGCCTTTTTTCGCATATAGAGGGCGAAACATCGGCTTGATGTATGGAGATTCCAGCGGTACAGATGTTATCTATGTTTTAATGGCAAGTTCATTTTGTTTTTAGAAAATGCCAGTAAATTGTTACGTCCCCCAGTGCCATTCCAACTCAAAAAGGATAAGGGGTTTTTAAAATTCCATATTTTTCCTCGGGATATTGAGAGAAAAAAGGAGTGAATTAAAAAAATTAGAACAGGAAAGCCTGTGAGTCCGATTGCCCGGATCTGCTGCCAACATTTTTCCGACTCCGATCATGATGTAACAAGCATAGGTAAGTTATTGAGTGGCTAGATATACGAGGGTTGGGGCAAAAGTCATGGCAACTATTTTTTTTCTTGAAGATACCAGTCCGGTTGGAAAATGTGACATATACAGACGAAAGGACAAGGTGTTAACTACATGTGTGGACAATGAATAGCACTGAAATATCGTAACACACTAATTTATGACGGTAGTATACACGGCAATATGGCCTTCACGGTGCAAAAGAATGACAACACAGTACACATAAAGTTGACATGACAAACCTGGGCCTAAAGACCCTCCAAGTAGTCCCCTGCTACTGTCACCACACGCTGCCAACGATGTGGGAGGCGCTGAATACCATCAGCCCGAACGTTGCTCATCACTGGTTGACACACGTCCTTGCTGAAACTTTCCTACCCACCGTGCTACTGTACGGTATGGTAGGGCATTATTCCCAAAGGCTTCCACTAATTCACTGTGACATTCCATCGCATTTCTCCCTCGGAGAACGGCTGTTTTGATGTAAGCGCGCTGCTCAACACGGGTTACTTCCATCTCGCATGACACTCACCATCTGACTGATTTCACAGCCCTCGCTGCGCTACTACCAGCTATCACAGAGCCATCTGTTGTTCTGCATACACACTATGCCTGCAGAACTTCCACACGACACATATACGTTTGTGATCCGTTCACATATCTACAAGAAAAAAAATAGTTGCCATGACTTATGCCCCAACCCTCGTATTAAAAAAAATAGATTAATATAACTGCTTGATATTTCTGTAAGACGTAGCAGACATTTGTAACGAAACGAAAGCCATGGCCAAGAAAAAAGCTTGGTAAAATTCCTGTGTAGAGTTCTCGGCTGACATCGATTAGCCCTGTCGCGTTTATGCTCTGAATTTATTATTGTAACATATTTCATTAATATGTAAATCATTTGTCATATTATCGAAATTATATTTTAAGAAATTTATGCGAAAAAAAAAATCACGAAAATTCCGTGACGGTGTATGTTTAAGAGCGATATATGGCCCCTCGTTACTGAAGTTCATCTTCACGGAACTTTCGTGATTTTTTTCCTACATTAGTTTCTTAAATTATAATTTCGATAATGTGATAAATCATTTACATATTAATTAGATATGTTAAAATAATAAATTCAGAGCATAAATGCGAGCTGGGCTGCTCGCTGGACTTTTACCCAGCTTTTTTCTCGGCCATGGCTTTCGACGGCCAGGTGGCCGAGAGGGCTAGGGCGTGGGCTTTCTAGTTCTCGAGTCCGTCTGGTCGTGGGTTCGAATCCCGCCGTGGGCATGGATGTTTATGTTTGTCCCGGACTGCGTACAGATATAACTTGTGTAAAAGGCGCAAAATGACCTTCGTAGTCGACGCCAAAGTTTCTAATAAACCAACCAACCGGCCATGGCTTTCGTTTCGTTACAAATGTCTGCTACGTCTTACAGAAATATCAAGCAGTTATATTAATCTATTTATTTATATATATCTAGCCACTAAATAACTTACCCATGCTTGTTACATCATAATCGGAGTCGGAAAAACGTCAGCTGTGACCCGGGCAATCGGACTCACAGGCTTTCCTGTTCTGATTTTTATAATCCACTCCATTTCCCTCTCAATATCCCGAGTAAAGATGTGGAATTTTAAAACCTCCTTATCCTTTTTTGAGTTAATCCCGTATCCTCTTAGTTCAGCAACCGTTTCGTTTGTTAGACTGTCTTCATCCATGTTGTCATCACACAAAAAAAAACGCTAAGAATATCGTCAAGAACTCCATTAAACAAACGCCATTGATAAACCGCGGGAAACTCGATACATCAAGCTGACGCTAGCGTCATCAATGAGAACAAGAGGCATATGCACGACCCATTATATTTTATATGAATTGTGTAAGCCTTTATCGAGATATTAATCTTTTTGGCTGCAGCGTTCAAACCAGCGAACCAAACTCAATAAACTCGATATGTACGTACTCCTCTCATTAAGCCAAATTTTTTTTTAATTTGGCTGTGATGAGCCGTTTTGGAGTTACTATCTCCTCCCTCCAGACCCGACCTCCCCCGTCGTCAATTTTTTTTTCTTTATTTTTTTAAAGTAATTCTCACTTAGAGTGGTCCTAAAACTATGCATTGACGCATTTTTTTATGTAAATGGGCTAAACCTTTTTAGAGAAATTAATTTTTTTGATAAAAAAGAAGAAATGGAAGAAGCATTCGTTTCGTCACCCCAACGACATCAACAGCTTTTCCACTTATTGAAAACACAATTTTCTTTTTTGAATCCGTATCATAATCTCGTTGTAGGCCTGTGCGAATGTATCATCCCGCCATATGAATTTATTTGTTTTTACGCTCGTTGTTTTACCTTCGGGAGCCAAAATAAATAGAGAGGTGACGCGAGAGCAAGCGACATACCGTTGTCAATTAATATATATACAAAGTTTGTTGTACTCGAAGAACCCGAAATATTGTCCGCTCACCATATATTCATCTTGGCGACATCTGTTGGCAATTATTCTCCTTATATACAGATTCGTAAGGAATAAAACCATATTGCGATTTAATTATTTATAAAATTTATTTATAGATTACGTGTCCCATGTTTTAATTTATATTTTTATTGTTAGACGATTTTGACTGATTTCCTCAGTGTGCGTTGGGCCCAGCCTCGGGCAATATCGAAAGCTACAGCTGAGGGGGCTTGCTTTTTCTCCCCTCAGTCCTTCGTGACGTAGAAAGACTTGTTTCTTCTTCAAAGTCAGTAGATCATAACTTATGTAGAGATAGGTTTACAGTATACCTCCCGTTAAAAGGTATAAACGACGAAGTCTGTGCGCGTCGACCCTGGATCCCGAATCTAAATCAGTGAAAGAAACGAGCATCTGGAAAAACGTACCTATGCCGTGTACGATACATAGTTCCTCGCCCTTCGACGTAGTGCCACCGAAGGATTCACAAGGAAAGAAAATCTAAAGATAAGTACGCGTGTTAAAAGATCATTATCAAACTTTAAACTCTTTATATAAAGAACTAGCAGACGACCCGGCGTTACACGGGATAATTGCACATGTAGCTAAACAGAATAATCTCAAGAAGTTAAATTATAAAAACAAATTGGTTAAATAATAACTCAATCAATATAACATTCATTCTAAGAGATCATCATTCTAAGAAAAATCCGAAAAAAAGGAATTATAGGCGATACACGGGGATGTTATTTAAATTCTTTTTAACTTGCCTCAGATTAAAGTGATATCCATCTTCACAACCAGGGAACATCACTTGATACTTTAGACCTAAGTTTTTCTTGCTCTTATACCCTGTTGCTCTATTCGAAACTTCCGTTGTTCTGATGTTTTCAACGCCTGTACAGCTTTTTCTGTTTTAGCTGCAGAGTTTCTCTGACCAATACCTGCTTTTTCACTCTCCTTTCGAGACACAATTTTTGCCAGTCGTCTGGACTTTAGATAGGGAGCTCAAGGGAGACACGTGTGATACTTTTGCCTTGTCCTGTCACTACATCATCATTTTATGCTCATTATTAATAATGAACGAACGTTCAATCATCGCATTATCAGCATCTCAGTTTCCAAAATATTCACATTAACACAGAACATAGTCAAAATGTATTTTTTGGAAATGTTTGGTTCTGTTGTGCTACCAAATAAGCTAGGTGATAACCCCACTGTATTCGGACTCCTTTTTTTTTATTAAAGTTCGCAATATCTTAAAAATAAACAAATGAAAACGCTTAGAATTAATACAGTAAAAATTCATAATGAAATTTCGTAAAAAAATTTTATTTAAATGCTCACAATGGATGGACCTCTCCAAGTATGCCACAGATAGCCTAAATAATTTCTTAGTTACATAATCTTACTTTAGATGTACACTTGATATTGTTGCAACTTCCACTCTGTTCTTGGTGTCTTGATGCAAAACTTGTCCATTCATCACTTTGTGTAGTCTAGCGGTCGCTGATTCTTCTATTGACATGCTCACCATTTGCTCAATACAAGACGGAGCTAAAGGACTGCTGTCTGTCGTCTTTTCACTCTTTCTCAATAGTCTGCTCACACTTCATTATTTCCAGTTACTAATCATTTTTAAAGATTTTCAAGAAATTGTTATGTACTAAGAACTCTCAATTCTAAGAAAAACCTGAAGAACAGGAATTCTATGCATTGTTACAAATTGAAACTTATCTATATTGCACAAACTTTGCCTTGCATTATAGGTCATGAGATATATATTGTTGATCCTTACATAGTGTGGTGCATTGCGTGTTGATATCATTGTTGCACAATCTATTCCTTGCATTGTTGGTCATGAGATATGTATTATTGGTCCGCGCAGAGTTGAATTGCGTGTTGATACCCTTGTTGATACTTATTGTTGCACAAACTTTGCCTTGCATTGTTGGTCATGAGATATTTCTCATTAATATGCCACGCCATAACCATGAATATCGATTTCTTATCAATAATTATTTTTTCGAAATCAGAGATAGACAAGAAATATAAAGAAGGATGTTTGTGGGTTTGTTTTTTATACAAATCTACAGTTTTATTCCGATCTTGATGAAATTTTGCATACTTGACCTTCAAAGCATGAGGAAGGTCACTATCTACCTCAGATTTCGAAAAAATAATAATTATTGATAAAAAATCGATATTCATGGTTATGGCAAAGCATATTCATGAGAAATATCTCATGACCAACAATGCAGGGCAAAGTTTGTGCAACAATACTTATCAACAATGGTATCAACACGCAATTCATAAACACTCTGCACGGACCAACAATATGTATCTCATGACCAACAATGCAAGGCAAAGTTTGTGCAATATAACTTAGGAACAATTTGTAACACTGCCTAGAATTCCTCTTATTGAGAGTTCTTAGTACTTAACAATTTCTTGAAAATCATAAAAAATCATTAGTAACTGGAGCTAATGGAGAGTTAGCAGACTATTGAGAAAGAGTGGAAAGACGACAGTGGAAGCACTCCTTTAGCTCCGTGCTGTATTGAGCAAATGGTAAGCATGTCAATAGAAGAATCGGCGATCGCTAGACTACAAAAAGAGATGAATGGCCAAGTTTTGATTCAAGACATCGAGAGAAGAAAGGGAATTGCAACAACTTCAAGTGAACATCTAAAGTAAGATTATGTGAGTAACATATTATTTAGACTAGCAGTGGCATCCTTGGAGAGGTCCATCCAATGTGACCCTTTAAACAATGTTTTTTAAATTATCATTAAGAATTTTTACTGTATTAATTCTAAGCGTTTTCATGTGTTATTTTTAAGATTTTGCAGAATTTATTCCAAAAAAAAGTCCGAGCTTCGCCGGGGTTATCACCTAGTTTATTTGGTAGCACAGCAGATCCAAACATTTCCTAAAAATACATTTTGACTATTTTCTGTGGGAAAGTGTAGATTTTGGAAACTGAAATCCTGATAATGCGAGGACTGAACGTTCGTTTCTAAGAATTATTGATAATGAGGATAAAGTAAAGATGCAGTGACAGAACATTAATAAGGCAGCGTCTATTGATTAGGCATAGGAGTCATGCGTGTGTCCCTTGAGCTCCCTATCAAATGTCCAGACGACTGGCAAAAATTTAATTGTCTGGAAAGGAAAGAGAAAGAACGAGTATTAGTCAGAGAAACTCTGCAACTGAAACAGAAAAAGCTATACGGGCGTTTGAAACATCTGAACAACAGGAGTTTCGAATAGAGCAACAGGGTATAAGAGCTTCTACGTCAAGGCTAGAAAAACTTGAGTCTAAAGTATCTAGTGAAGCTCCGCAGTGGTGAGGCAAGTCAAGAAGAGTTTAGATAAAGTCCCGGTATATCACCTAGACTTCCTGTTTTTCGTATTTTTAGTAGAATGGATAATCCCTTTGCTCTTTGTTGCATTGATTGAGTTATTATTTAACCAATTGGGAGTTATAATTTAATTTTTTGAGATTATTTTCTACAAGTATAATTATCCCGGGCAACGCCGGGTACCTCTGCTAGTATATCAATCTATATATCTTCTATCTATATAAAGAAGGATGTTTGTGGGTCTGTGGGTCTGTCTGTGGGTGGGTCTGTGTGTACGTTTTTTATACAAATCTACAGTTTTATTCCGATCTTGATGAAATTTCGCATACATGACCTTCAAAGCATGAGGAAGGTCACTGTCTACTTCAGATTTCGAAAAAATAATAATTATTGATAAAAAATCGATATTCATGGTTATGGCAGGGCATATTAATGAGAAATATCGCATGACCAACAATGCAAGACAAAGTTTTTGCAACAATGGTATCAACACGCAATTCACAAACACTCTGCACGGACCAACAATATATATCTCATGACCAACAATGCAAATAAAAGTTTGTGCAACAATAGGTATCAACAATGGTTTCAACACGCAATTCACCAATAACAATGAGCTCAAAATGATGATGCAATGATAAAGCAATCCTTTCCAAGAATTATAACAATGAACATAAAATGATGATGCAATATAGATAAGTTTCAATTTGTAACAATGCATAGAATTCCTGTTATTCAGGTTTTTCTTAGAAAAGAGAGTTCTTAGTACTTAACACTTTCTTGAAAATCTTTAAAAATGATCAGTAGCTGGAGATAATGAAGAGTTAGCAGATATTGAGAAAGAGTGGAAAGACGACAGAGAAAGCAAACCTTTAGCTCCGTGCTGTATTGAGCAAATGGGAAGCAAGTAAATAGAAGAATTGGCGACCGCTAGACTACCCAAAGTGATGAAAGGCCAAATTTTGCTTCAACACAGCGAGAGAAGAGTGGAAATTGCAACAACATCAAGTGTAGATCTGAAGTAAGATTATCTGAGTAAGAAATTATTGGAGCAGTCCATCCATTGTGAGCCTTTAAAAAGATTTTTTTCGAATTTTCATTAAGAATTTTTACTGTATTAATTCTAAGCATTTTCATGTGTTTATTTTTAAGATATTGCAAAATTTATTTTAATTTTTGAGATTGTTCTGTTTACATCCCAAGTGTAATAATCCCGGGCAACGCCGGGTACCTCTTCTAGTATATATATAAAGAAGGATGTTTGTGGGTTTGTTTGTGGGTTTGTTTTTTATACAAATCTACAGTTTTATTTCGATCTTGATGATATTTTGCATACTTGATCTTCAAACCATGAGGAAGGTCACTGTCTACATCAGATTTCCGAAAAATAATAATTATCGATAAAAAATCGATATTCATGGTTATGGCAGGGCATATTAATGAGAAATATCTCATGACCAAAATGGAAGGCAAAGTTTGTACAACAATAGGTATCAACAATGGTATCAGCACGCAATTCACAAACACACTGCATGAACCAACAATATATATCTCATGACCAACAATGCAAGGCAAAGTTTGTGCAACAATAGGCCCATTGTGTTCGCATCAACAATGGTATCAACGCGCATTTCACCAATAACAATGAGCACAGAATGACGATGTAATGTTAAAGCAATCTTTCCAAGAATTATAACAATGAACATTAAATGATGATGTAATATGGATAAGTTTCAATTTGTAACAATGCATAGAATTCCTGTTATTCAGGCTTTTCTTAGAAAAGAGAGTTCTTAGTACTTAACAATTTCTTGAAAATCTTTAAAAATGATCAGTAACTGGAGATAATGGAGAATTAGCAGACTATTGAGAAAGAGTGGAAAGACGACAGAGGAAGCACTCCTTTAGCTCTGTGATGTATTGAGCAAATGGGAAGCAAGTAAATAGAAGAATCGGCGACCGCTAGACTGTACAAAGTGATGAATGCCCAAGTTTTACTTCAACACATCGAGAGAAGAATGGAAATTGCAACAACACTAAGTATACATCTGAGGTAAGATTACGTGAGTAAGAAATTATTTAGACTAGCAGTGGCATCCTTGGAGAGGTTCACCCATTGTGAGCCTTTAAAAAGATTTTTTTCGAATTTTCATTAAGATTTTTTACTGTATTAATTCTAAGCATTTTCATGTGTTTATTTTTAAGATATTGAAAAATTTAATTTAATTTTTTGAGATTGTTCTGTTTACATCCAAGTGTAATTATCCCGGGCAACACCGGGTACCTTTGCTAGTATATATATATATAAAGAAGGATGTTTGTGGTTTGTGGGTTTGTTTGTGGTTTGTGGGTTTGTTTGTGGGTTTGTTTTTTATACAAATCTACAGTTTTATTCCGATCTTGATGAAATTTTGCATACTTGACCTTCTAAGCATGAGGAAGGTTACCGTCTACCTCAGATTTCGAAAAAACAATGATTATTGATAAACAATCGATATTCATGGTTATGACAAGGCATATTAATGAAAAATATCTCATGACCAACAATGCAAGGCAAAGTTTGTGCAACAATAGTTATCAACAATGGTATCAACACGCAATTTACAAAAACTCTGCACGGACCAACAATATATAACTCATGACAACAATGTCAGGAAAAGTTTCTGCAACAACAGGTATTAACTATTGTGTCAACACGCAATTGACAACACAAAGCAAGTATCAACAATATGTATCTCATGACCAACAATGCAAGGCAAAGTTTGTGCAATACAGATAAGTTTCAATTTGTAACAATGCATAGAATTTCTGTTATTCAGGTTTTTCTTAGTACTTAACAATTTCTTGAAAATCTTTAAACATGATCAGTACCTGGAGATAATGGAGAGTTAACAGACTATTGAGAAAGAGTGGAAAGACGACAGAGGAAGCACTCCTTTAGCTCCGTGCTGAATTGAGCAAATGGTAAGCATGTCAATAGAAGATTCGGCGACCGCTAGATTACAC
Source organism: Rhysida immarginata (assembly GCA_023313115.1). Taxonomy (NCBI): domain Eukaryota; kingdom Metazoa; phylum Arthropoda; class Chilopoda; order Scolopendromorpha; family Scolopendridae; genus Rhysida; species Rhysida immarginata. The sequence continues at coordinate 1,146,822 of JAHWFO010112271.1, read as the reverse complement.
AAAGTGATGAATGGCCAAGTTTTGCTTCAAGACATTGAGAGAACAGTGTCAATTGGAACAACATCAAGTGTGCATCGAAAGGAAGATTACGTGAGTAAGAGTTTATTTAGATTAGAAGTGGCATCCTTGGAGAGGTCCATCCATTGTGAGCCTTTAAAAAAATTTTTTTCGAATTTTCATTAAGAATTTTTACTGTATTAATGATAAACGTTTTCACGTGTTTATTTTTAAGATACTGCAAAATTTAATCCAAAAAAAGGTCCGAGCCACGCCGGGGTTATCATCAAGCTTATTTGGTAACAAATCAAATATTTCATAAACGTTTTGACAACATTCTGTGGGAATGTGTATGTTTTGGAAACTGAGATGCTGATAATGCGTTGATTGAACGTTCGTTTCCAAGAATTATTGATAATGAGCATAAAGTGATGATGCAGTGACAGAACATTAATAAGGCAGCGTCTATTGATGAGACAAAGGAGTCACGCGTGTTTCCCTTGAGCTCCCTATCAATGGTGTAGACGACTGGCAAAAATTTATGTGTCTGGAAAGGAAAGAGAAAGAACGAGTATTGGTCAGATAAACTCTGCAACTAAAACAGAAAAAGCTATACGGGCATTTGAAACATCTGAACAACGGGAGTTTCGAATAGAGCAAGAGCTTCTACGTCAATGGCAAGAAAAATTTTAATCTAAAGTATCTGGTGATGATCTGCAGTGGTGAGGCAAGTCAAGAAGAGTTTAGATAAAGTCCCAGTATATCACCTAGACTTCCTCTTTTTTTCATATTTTTCGTAGATTGGAGAGTTCCTTTGCTCCGTGTTGTATTGATTGAGTTATTATTTAACCAACTGGCAGTTATAATTTAATTTTTTGAGATTGTTCTCTTTACCTCCATGTGTAATTATCCCGGGCAACGCCGGGTACCTCTGCTTGTAGAAGATAAGAAAGAACTGCTGTCATTCATTAAGATTTCTTTCTTTTTGAGAAGTCGAGAACCGACGTGTCGTTTTCCCTCGACCATTGATATGGAAGTTTGTCGCCCGCCTGACCGGAAGGATTCGTGAGACTGAAATTTGTATGGAACGTTACCTCTAAAGACCATGAAGGACTAACGCAATAGTGATCATTAGGAGAACTAAGGAGAAATAGTGATCATTATCAAGATATTTTCACGAGTCAATTGCGCAATTGCGGTTTAAATTTAAATTCAAGAACAATAAATGTCCATATTGGATATGTATAAATAACGTATTTATTGAATTATTTTTTTGGCTTTAGTATTCTGTATTATTGCGGTATTTTGTTCTTTGTTTGCTTTTAGTAGGGTTTATCCCCACGAGGACCATCACGAGAAGGATCGAAAATTGTTTCTGTTTTTGATTAAAGTTGAACCTTTTTATGAAGTTATTTTGTGAACGTTTCTCTGGGGCGAATCTCGGAGATAGCCGCTTAGTCTACGGATTTGTTAGTAATGAGTTTTTGTTGCCCCTTAGCTTATTCAGGTGGTGTGGGGTAATATTCCACACCCTTTCCTTTTTTTTTTTTTTACGGCGCCCTAAGCAGACTACAATTTTAATTTTGATCCGTATGGAGAATTGCATTTAATATGTGGCTATCAATGAGATTTACTCAGGAATAACGTTTTTGATTTTGAGTTTTAATTTGTAGTTTGATTATTCCGCCATTTACAATTTATCTTTGTAAAATAATTATTGCTTTTCCTATTTAATAAAGTCCGAATTCGTTCTCGTTGGAGGGCTAAACCGCAGTTTTGTCTGAAGCGTTTAATCTTTGGGAAGTTGTTTTAGCTTCGGGGTTTTAAATTAATTTAGCCTTTCATGAATGTTCTTCATTTTTTTGGGTCAAGCAGTAGTTTGAGGGGCTACTGGATTATTGATTTTATACGTACAGAGGTTCTTTACCTTTTTTGATGTTTGTGGAACGTTAGTTTTCTGCAGATTTGTTCAACGGTAAAGTTTATGGGCTGGGAATTCCGTGTCCGTTACAACACACACACACCCACACACACAGATACACACACAGACACACACACACACACACACACACACACACACACACACACGCACACACATATACGCAAACACACACGCGCGCGCATTGCTTTTAATTTATAATAGATTTATTTATTTACCTTTTATACGCTTTTATTCAACTTAATTTTCTGTGGGTCTGTCCGTGTCAAATCTTAATCCATATAAAACTAACTTTCCGACAAGTTAGAGAGCTGAAACTTTATACACATTCACAGGACCGACGAGAATGCATGTTAAAGAAAAAAAAATTCAAATTAGTTCACTGGTTCGTGTTCTAATGATACTAATTCATTACTACGAATTGTCCAATTGCAAAATTAAGCTTCATTTAGCTCACTAAATAAAAAAAAATTATAAAAAAACTCTTTTTCCCCCCTCTTATCTTGTTTATAAATACTTTTTATAATTATCTCCCTTAAAACGCGAATCATTAAGGTAAGCACCGTAGCCGACGAAACAGATGGTCAGCTGACTTTTCGGTGGAAGCATTAACTTCATCAACCATTCTTGACGCAACATACAAACACAATCAACTGATTGTTAACTCAAAAACAACCGGCTGATTGTTCGCAAATGCAAGCAAACGAACATAAACCAAGTCTATTTCATACAGGGTGTAACAAAAAGATCGTGACAGTGAAATATCTGGAGAAATACACATCGGATCGAAAAAACAAAAAAAAAATAATAATAAACCTATCCAATGATAACAAAAAAACACGTGTTCAATGATACCAAACTCTACCCCCCCCCCCCCACTCCTATCCCCTGAGATCTTAAAGAGGAATCCCTATAAATAATGTGTATTAAAAATTTTTGGACTTTTGAAATTCTGACTTCGGATTCTTAAAGACCATCAAAAACTAGAATAGGAATAGGAATCCTTAAGCCCAACCTCTCCTTGTCTTCATCGAAAAAATTAGGTTCAAAACTTTAAAAATTCCACACATTCAGTGATTGTATCTCGCAGATGGTAGGATCAATTGAATAAACACCAGGAATAAAATATTTCTCAAATGTTGGGTACAATCTCAAAATACCATTTAGGTTCTATTTAATATTTCAATTTTTCCCCCGCCCCCGCTTTTTTTTGTCTTTCGAGCCGATGTGCATTTCTCCAAATATTCCACTGTCCCGGTCTTTTTGTTACACCCTGTATATAGATATTTAGATTACAAATTTACATCCTCTATTTTACCCCCTTAATAGATGAAGTTCGTAAAGTCCTTTCGTAGTGGGTGCTTACGTCACAAAATAAACCTACAGTCAAAACTTGATGTAATTAGCTTCAGCGGTTTCAGCTCGGCGTTGATGAATCAGTGAACAACCTATTGAACAAACAACCAATGCATTGCAGGAACGCGGGTGTTTGCAGATAACAGTCTTCATGCAAGATGGTGCAGCAACGCATGTGGGTCGCCCAGTAAAGGAACTTCTTCGTACCAATAGGCGATGTAGGTGTTCTGTAGAGAACTTTTTTCAGCGTCACTTTTTTCCCTGATGGCAACCGTATGCACAAAAAAATTCTCCGTTGGAATTCTCTTCCCCATGTTCTGCATAGCCTATACACAAAGTTTCATTACTATCAGTGCAATGACGCGGTCTGCAGCCCGCGTAGATGTGGAGAATTTTAATTTTAATTATATCACCCGATATATACATGCAAGAAAAAAAAAGATGTTCGGATACATGTTTTTACTTTTCAAATGTAAAAACCATGCTCTCAGTGACTGGACATTACATTTTAATGAAGAAAAAAAAGTCTTTGCTATCTATAGGTTATGGAAAACAATTTTTATATATTTGGAGTGACCTTCCAGCAGCGTATGCCCTCACTGTGTGTTCCTGTCCGGGTTATAGAGTTTTGCAATCAATTAAACGATACCGCAATTTAAAATACAGCCAGCGCCATCTCTCGATAGTAAAAATAAATTTGTGCTATAGAAAGTAATTTTGTTACAATCATTACTCAGCTGAAACCCCTGATGCTAATTAGATTACCCTCTCAAGGGATAAATTTCCAAAAATCATAAAACACGTCTTTTAAATTTCTTATCACAGTGCCATATACCAATTTTCATGGATTTAATCATGAATTTAACTTGAAAATGACGGATTTTCATAAAAACTTACATCTCCTATTTGACCCCTTAGGGGAAGAATTTCGTAAAATCCTTTCTAAGCGAGTCTCTACATTATAAAATAAAACTACAGACCAAATTTCATATTAATAGCTTCGGCGGTTTCGGCTCGGCGATGATGAATCAGTTAATTAGTCATGACATGTTATTTTATATTTATAGATTTAGCAATTCGCGATTTTAGCTGCCTACAAAACGGCGGATGAAATGGGGAACATTATTGTTGAGATCTAATACTAACAATGATAAACGCTATTACTGACAAACGCATGTCGTTCCCCCCTTTCATCCGCCATTTTGTAAGGGAGCTAAAGTCTCGAACAGCGAAGCATTGCCAGGTCCGCTAGTGAACAAAAGCTTAAGAAAATCAGAGGTTATTACGTTGCTACGATAACAACACTCGCGCGCTTTCCCATCGTTTTATATCCCATTGTTCGGAGTTCTCCTGAGGTAATGCAGCACCAAACGATCAGAATTTATTTCATGCTAAAGAAAATTATAATTCCTCGGGAACTTCGTGATTGATCCGGGTCAAAAGTACCCTAAATGTTGACCCAGACTATAACCATACTAAGTTTCATCAAAGTCAGTCCAATAGTTTTTGTGTGATGCGCGTATAAACAAACAGACAGACAACAGATTTATTATATGTATAGATTACAAAATATCGGCATCACTATCCAGCATCGGTTCTATAAGGCATGTTCAAATGAAAGTGATTCAAAGGGTACCAAGACGGATTAAATGAAAGTATTAATATTTACCTTTTGTTTATATGAAAGAAGAACATCTTATAGTCACTATTATAGATGCGCAGTCCTAAAAAAAGATCTCCACCTGCCGCAATACAGGACTCCCACTGGGGCGTCAATCGGCTAATACCGTCCGCAAAAAAAGTCTGTTTTCTGCTGCTCTCTGAACCATGCCCGAACAGCGTCCTTAACCTCCTCATCACTGGCGAATCATCGACCTTTCAGTGCCTTCTTTAAAGGACCAAACGCGTGAAAATCACATGGTGAGAGGTCCGGGCTATAAGGAGGGTGTGGCAGAACTTGCCACTGCATTTTGGTTTTTGCTTCCTGCACCAGTCTCGCAACATGTGGCCTAGCATTGTCCTGGAGGAGGATCACCCTATCACTGAGCTTACCGGTTGACGCTTGTTTTTCACAGCTTCACACAAGTTCTGCAGTGTCTTGGTGCATACGATAGCATTATTACGGGTTTTGGGTTCCATAAACTCCAAAAGCAGAGGACCGTCGAAATCAAAGAAACACGTAAGCATAACCTTCCCGGCCGAACTTTGCGACTTGAATTTTTTGGGCCGTGGTGACGATGGATGCTTCCACTGCATTGTGGATACCTTCCCGGAGGGTTCCTAATAATGGCACCAGGTCTCATCTACCGCGATAATCTTCAAAAACGCTTCCACCTCACGACTGTAACGTTCCAGATGATCCAAACAGCAGCCGAAACGCAGCCCTTTGTGGTCTTCCGTGAGCATTCGGGGTATCCACTGGCAGCAGACCTTGCCGCATCCCAGGCATTTTACTACAGCATATGCGGAACCAATACTGATGTTATGATCCTTCGCAAGTGACCGTATTCTGACCCGCCTGTCCTCACGAATTGACGTATCCATGTCTGTCTTTAATTGATCGGTGATGACCACGTTTGTTTGGCCCGGACGTGGTTTATCAGCCGTTTCCTCACGACCATCATGGAACACTTTTGCCCAACGCACCACGGTTGCTTTCGAGACATAAACATTCAACACCCGAGTATGAATGTCAACTGGTGGAATGTCCTTAGCTGTCAGAAACATTATCACCGCTCGTTGGTCAGTTTGGACGGAAATTTAATAGGAGAGTGTAACACAAACGAAATACGAGCATAAACCTAACGTAACTTCCCACAGCAGTGCTTATCAGAATAAGCAGACGATACGTCAACAATCACCCGTTTGCCTCGTGTCTGCGCACTCACGTGCACGCGCGCTACAGCCCGAGTCACTTTCATTTGAGCATGCCTTATACATAAAAATGCAAGTGCTTCTCTCTGTTCTTGCCGTGTAGAAGCACTTGTCTGGTTGTTCTAGATATGTTTCCTGTAGCTTCATGAAGAAGTCAAATATGACAATAATGCAATCAGTTATTATCCAGGGCGGTGGAGGGGGGTCAGAACGGAGTAAGTGCGGTTAACAAAGAGCAAAACGAACTATTCTAATACTATTAAATGCGCCAATCTAGATTTCAAACAGAAGTGCGAACAGTGAGTGAACAATCAATATCTAGATTAAAAAAGTTAAAACTAGATAATCTCAATCCAGTTCTGTAAACTAAATGAACTGCCTGTCCAGATTAATTTCATTCCCAGCATGCCACCATTTCCTGTTCGAACTTCGAACCCCTTTTGACGTCCAGGATTGTTGCTTATGACCATCTGATTTCTTATTTAGTTTATGTTTGCATAATAGGTATGACCAACAACATCAAGTCCTCCATTTTGTTAAATTACATGGATGGAGTAATTGATGATAACTGGAATTTAAGATAATCTATTATGCACTTCTGGAGACTGGGCAGTGCAAACAGTCTGGATAACAAATATCCAGATAAACAAGAGCTAGATTTACTTAATCTGGATTTTGACATTCTATATATAGCAGTGCGAACATAATATAATGCTCAAACAGGTTTGAGCTAAAGACTCGAAACAAAGAATTGAAAAGAAGAGAGAATGGATAAAAGCCGAAGCTTTCCGATACCTAGATCATGAACCTATCGCAACTTGCATTAAATGGAATCAACACCATTTATTGACGTTAGGAAGAAATGCGCGAACAAAATAAAAAAAATTGATATTCTGGATTGCCACAATCGCACAGGCCTCTCACTTCAACAAAAACTGAATAAAACTGAAAAATCACGCTTTTAGGTTCAATTTCGCTATGTTGAATTCAAATTAACTTTTAGTAAAGATTTAATCCCGAGTTCTATTGTTTCGATAGATATTGGAAATCTTGAACATTTTTTTTCAAAAAAAGACCTCAATTTCCCCAAGAGGTTCTTCAGATTCCATTAATTTACACACAAAATAATTATTTGTGCCAATGAGAGGAGTCCGAACAAAATTTATTGACTTTTATATTGTATGACTTGTATGAATGCCGCAGCCATTTTTCTAATTCTAAGAAAAAAATTAATATATCGTAAATGGTTAACCAATTGGCAAAAAAATATGTCAGTATAAGGAAGCTCCTATGTGCATTATTATCATATGGTTGCCTGTCGATTCGGAATATTTATTGAAACTTGATCACAAAAATTTGATCACAAACGTTCATACGTGCAGACGGAAGTTTTTCGCAAAATTTCAACATATATTCTCGAATCATGCGTTCATGAAAAAAATTTGGGGCTACGGCGGAAAAACAAAATTATTTTCTTTAGGGTCACCTGTTATTTAGTAGTTGGCCCAATATCTTTCTTTTTCAATTGATCACAATAAATTTCAGATTGTTTTTCTTGTTTATTTGGATACGTTAGAGAGCGGTCTCGGCTATGGAGCCATGTTTTTTTCAGATTCCACTCCAAATATAGTAACGATAACTAAACTGAGAACCAGAAGATGGAATTGCATATTATAGACAAAGATTTATCTAAGCTACCGTAACACTTTCACGTATTGTCCGTGAAGCTTGCTGTACTACCATCTACAATTCTATAATATTTTTTGCTCGTACAAGCTTTTAGGATCCATCTCATCATCTTTATACATAGTTAAAAAAGGAACTGTTCCACATGCTGATAAAATATTGGGAAAGAAAACTAGAAACCTTAGGGAAACATCACCATATACGTATAAGGACGCTGGAAAACAAACAAGAAAAATAAAAAGAGACGTTTACTTGACGATCAAAGATTTTTTGATATCGACTGGACATTATCACCGATTTATATAAGTTCCTGGTCTCCCTAGGCAGTTTCTATTTTCCAACCGGTGTTTAAGAGACCAAGAGGTCGGTCTAGAAACAGATGGCTAGACTGCATGGAGAAAATGGGTTCGAGTCGCCTGGATATTTCCATTGAGTACATGGGCCTGACGGCAAAAGATCGCGAGCGTTGGAGATCCTCCATAGGGTTTGCTGTCTCTGCGATCCTAACGGATAAGCGGGTTTGAAAAGTAAGTAAGTATTTTTTATTTTTAGGAGGCTAAGTCAAATGAAAACCGGAAATCCGCTGTAGAAAATCGAAAACCGATCCCATTGCGATCAGACCCGGTTCGCATTCGCGTAGATTCTCCCGCCATCAATTGGCTTTAGTCCCGCGTCCCCACGTGACCCTGCGGCGTCATACGGGCATTTCCAATATGTCGGCCTCTCTGTTGGAATGCACCAAAGAAATGCAGCGTGGAGTGATCCGTTTCCTACAGAGTGAATACACGAAACCAATAGAAATCCATCAACGCATGCTGGCACTGTATGGTGCTGCATGTGTATCACAGACTCAGGTGTACGAATGGTGTAAGAAATTCAGCAGCGGCACAACAAGTTTGGCGGACGCGTCGAGGCCAGGCCAGGCTCATGGTCGGAGGAGATGATTCTGCAGGATAGCCGGGTCACCATCGATAACATTGCAAAGGCATTACAGGTAAGTCATGGTCCTGCTCAGCATATTGTCCATGATGAGTTGAAATACTAGAAAGTGGCCACAAGATGGGTCCCTCGTCGGCTGACGCCCGAAATGAAGGAGAGGCGAGTCGATACCTGTCAGGAGCTGTTGCGCCGCTATGAACTTGAAGATGACACCTTTTTGGAGCGGTTGTGACTGGAGACGAGTCCTGGGTCCATCACTATCAACCATAGACCACGCGCTCCAGTAAGGAATGGCGGCACTCGACATCACCAAAGCCGAAAAAGCTCCGCAGCCAGCCATCCGCAGGAAAGGTGATGCTGACCTTGTTCTGGGACCACAAGGGTCCCATAGTGGAACATTACATGGATAAGGGTCCTATAGTGAATTCGTGCGTGACATTCTGAAACCTGCTATACGCAGCAAGCGCCGCGGACTCCTTTCAACAGGAGTTCTCATCCAGCATGACAACGCGCGACCTCATACGGCTCGTGCGACCGTGGTGACTATCCAGGACTTGCGTCTGGAGTGCCTCCCCCATCCTCCTTACTCTCCCGACTTCAACATCTTTGGCTCTCCCGATGTATCCATGCCCTCCCGACTCGGTGGCGGAAGTGCATCGAAAAGCAGGGGGACTACATTGAAAAATAGTGTACTTGTTCCAACTCTGTCTGTAATAAAGGAGCTGTAAAAAAATAATTCCGGTTTTCATTTGACTGACTCTCGTAAAACTTTATATTTTTATTTTTTTTATTGTCTGTCGGTTATTGTTCTGTCTCTTTTTTTTTGGTTAAAAACCAATCATAAGAACTCGGCTGATTGTCCATTTCAAGTGATAAGAAACCAGGCTCTGGCATGAAGCCAAGACATTGTCATGTTTCTCATTTTTTACATTGTCATATTTCACTTTGCTATCGTCATCATCTCCTTGCATTAAACTTATAAACAATCCACTACTATGCTAATTCATGGACCCTGTTTATTTAATGTGTTATTGTTGAAGATAGACGTAATAGCATGTTAATAAATCGCTTCAACTACAAGAGTTTTTGAAAACCATTCATTTAATCCAGACATTTTAAAAGAAATAATCATCTAAACTTTCTGATAGTTTCAGATTTAAAGCTTTTATGATATTTTTAATGTTGCTTCTCGAACAGGATATCTAATTTAATTTCTAACTCTTTCGCCAATTTCCATCAGGTGGATACCACCCACAATTTCCGGGTGAACGTGGCCCAACCTGGCCAACTCCATTCCATCCAATCACGATAAAAGTATTGACACTTCACTGATAAAATCAGAGAGATTTTTTTAACATCGATTTTATTTTTAATTATCAGGGGTCATATTCTCTTTATTTTGATTTATGTTCAGGGGAATCATGTTTTCCAATTTCCCTTTTTTCTTTTTATTTATCTCTCTTTTCTTCTTCCGAAAAAAAAATCCCGAAACGATCGCTAAACATTTTTTGGAATTAGCTAATGACATAGCCAAAGATGAAATCTCTGAAAATGTAATTTTCGATGCAGCTACGGATTTCATTTGCCAGCTTTCTATTTTCCAGAAGAGTGCTTTTTAAAGCTTAATGAATATCGATCTTTTAAGCAATTTTTACATTTATGAATATCTTCCTTTAATTTGGGTCCTACAGACACAGCAGGTAAGTTCAGAACTTGCGCATTCATTTTGATTAAGATTGTTTTTCAATAAAAACCATTTCGCATCGCAACCTTATAATTTAGTTGCTCTGTGCATACATAAACAATTTAACTTAAATATGAATTGAATATGTAATAAAAGGTTTTGTAAGTTTCTTTATTCATATTGAAATTAAATTTCTATAGATGTCTAGGGTAACAAAGTAATAAGTAAATACTGGAATAATGCTCCAACATAAGATAAACATAATGTACTAAAAACTTTTGGATTCTTAGAGATTAAACAATAGAATAGGAATTTGTCTTCATCGATTATATTGGGTTCACACTTTCACCCCGGAAACAACCACAACATAAGGAAAAGTATTATTAAACGCTTTCAATTTTTAAAAGCCTTTTATTTATTTATTTTACAAAATCATATTTTTAACTGTCTAAAAATTTCTCATTATTCCAAATACAAATTTTCCCGAAATTTTGCCCGACATTGAATGATCTAAGAGACAGGTGGAGAAAGACAGAGCAGCTTATCATGCCAAAAAGCCAGTGTTAGTAAACAAAGCATTTAGATAAGTTGATTCCAGAACAAAGAGAAATAAAACGAGCTAAATACAGGGAAAGAAGCAGAAAAGTAGATAAAAGGGAGCTGACATATCGGAGCGAGAAAAACGAAAGCAAAGAACAAATTGGGAAAAAGCCTAAAAAATATAGAGAGAAGAAGAAATCCTCATCTTCTGCAAATGCCTATACGACTACGCCTCCACTCTCAGAAGATGAATCAACCACGCTTAATGTATCTCGTCCTCTGGCAAGATGACATGTAGGAAGAAAACTAGTAAGAAAAGACAGAGCTAACGCATACTGAATGAACACTCCAGTCAGCTTTCAAAATATAAACTGTAAAAGCTGACTGGATCTTGCTTAAGCTGATACAGAATTAAGCAAGTGGAAGCGTAAAAATATTTAAATACGCTCAGCAGATGTTCAAATAAACAATAGTGATGAATTCGATTTCCAATGAGAATCGTAGAATTAAAGCCTGAGCAGCACACTGAAATTCTTGACGAGGAAAAGAGGTACTATACCCGTGAACGAAGCACTCCCGTTGACATCGTTGTCGAAGGCACAGTTGGGTGGCTTCCTGCTGATGTAACGGATAAAATAAAATAACATTCCCATTAATGACAATCAACAATTACAAGTTGTGAATGCAAGAGAATTAGTATTGAAGACAATTATCAATAGTCCCCTGTAGATCTTCACATCAAGGTTGTAAGCGGTGAAACTATGGGTATTGATAGAGCAGCAAAATTAAATGTCATTCATGAGGGAAAAAACTTTCCTGTTGACGTCTCTAATTCTAAATTGTAATTAATTAACGTCTAAATTGTAATTAATAAAAGATGTTCACGAAACAATTCAGTTCCTTTACCTATGCAAGTACAATAAATTATCTGTCGTTAAATGAACGAGCGGAATCAACAAACCTCTTACTCCGTCAATTAGAAACCCATACAATCGGAGAACTGCAAAAATTTCATTTCCCTAAAGATATGTTCTCCTAATTTTACATTGATATACTTTAGAACTGTTGCATGGCTTAATGCAAATAAGTTAATCCTTTCATAAATTGATGCCGGGATATCATTATAAATATTTGTTTTATCGGATATTCCTCGCCAGGAAAACTCCTCGTTATCAAATAAAAAGTCCGTCTGGATTACTTTATTGCGAGTTGATGGGGTGGACGCCACACACACACACGTTGAATGGCGAGATGAATTCTTTCAGTTCCTTTGAAATAGAAACATTATATCGGCTCTATCAGTTTTACGGCGGCATTATGCACTTGTGGCGTTTAGCTAAAACATTCGTCTAGAGCCAAACAATATTGCCAAAGATCACGGCATTTATCTTATTATCACAGTTTGAACAAGTTTCACTTTTCTTATTATTTGTGGGCTGGCCAGTTATTTAATGCTCGCATAGATTCGTGATTCGATCGCCAAAGTCGGCCACTTTCAGAATTAAAGCTGGATTGGCGTCTCCCGTTTCTTTTGACGAAAAGTTCCTGCAGCCTCGCCTTTTAAAGATCCCATTACCGGAAAGGGTAATCACGGGCCCGGCTGGAAACTTGTATTCTAGAATGTTCGATAATAATATCTTCGAACCCGCGACTCCCCGCTTCCGCCAATGCAAGCTTTCGCTTTCGCCCTCTTGGGGCTTGACGTCTTCGTCTTGATGACGGCAGGCCTCACTCGGATCAAGACCTCGTGACAATTTTTCACAAAAGCAAAGGGGGTACCAAAACTTTGAAAAGAGATGGCGGGTTCACCCGATTAATCACGCGTTGGCGCAATGCGTGGAAAGGGATGGGGACTATGTCGAAAAGTGAATAGTGCATTACATAGAGGACAAATGTGAGTATCAGATACAAAAAAAAATTTTGAAAATCGGTTAAAAAATAAAAAAGTTACAGCAATGGAGGCATTACTTTTCAATATAAAGGTAATTAAATAAGAGAAGTGTTATACAGAGTGTCTCATATCCCTTAGTCCAAACTTAACAGGGAGGTAGAGGGGATATATATCAACCTATAAACCCATGCTTGGAAATGACTGTGCCCTACAAAAGTCACACTGAAAGACCATCTAACAGGTCACAAATGAAGAGACATACACCCTTGTGGAAATTAATTGAAACAAACAATTTCAAAACTTGCGGGGATCTTTTTTTGCTTTGTCGAAGCAAGTAAGCGTCATCTCTAGGACTGTTTTCTGCTTACGACCACAGTTTCCTTTTTTGTCTGGTACAGAGGATAGATTATCGCTGTATTATTTATTTATTTATTTATTTATTTATTCAACCACAGCTTAAGCCCCGTTTCCACGGACTGAGAATTCTCGTTTCGGGAAACTCGATTCGTCAAACTAGTTTCGCGGATCTAGTTTTAGGCTTCCCCTCTTGTTCCACGAACCGAACTTCTAACTCGTTTGACCCATTGCATTGTGGGATTATTTGTACTGGTTTTAACTTCCTGCCAAGTCCGATTTACCCCATGCTCCTCCTCCAATGTATCACGTATTTCCTGGAAAACGTGCCGATTACGTTTTGCACGTCGCAGATCTTCAATTTTCTCCCCCCATAAAATTATTAACGCAATCGCATCCTGCTCTCCCCATTCAACACCTCCTAAAGAGAAAGCCTCTGCACGGAAACCGTCATACATTGTTACATCATCAGAGTAGTGCAAATTCAGGGCTTATTATTGGTAGAAATACGAATAACAAAGCACTACTATGATGATGTAACAATGTATGACGTTTCCGTGCAGAGGCTTTCTCTATAGGAGGTGTTGCCCCATTCCACCGCGCTCTTTCGCTTTCTACTTTCCGCCATTTTGAAAATTAAATGCGAGTCTGCGATGCGAAACTGGTTTCGTCGATGAAACGAGTTCTCAAAACTCGTTTGAACGAAACTAGTTTCAAACGAGTTTCAAACGCGGTTGGTGAAACGAGTCTCGGTTCCACGGGATTACGGATCTAGTTCCGCGAACCGAACCGAGAAAAACTCGGTTCGTGGAAACGGGGCTTTACGCCAAGAAAAGGAAAAAGATAAGTAAGATACAGAAAAGAATATACAATTAAAAATAACAAGTAAATTTAAAATACAAAAAGTACAAATTAAAATAAATTCGAATTGTACAGATTTTGAATTCTGTATAATGGTGACCGTTGGGATATTTGTTTACGAAGTGTCGACGGACGAAACATCCGATGTCGAGGATAACTTCTAAAATCCGGAACACTGAAATAAAGTTTGCTGAGCAGATTGGGAGCATTCAGCTTTCCATTAACGAGGGCCTTGAGGAACTCAAATCCCTGAGTTTCCTAGTATCCTGTAGGGATACAAGATCACATTCAAAAGTAGGATACTTTTGGTTGAGGAACTTTATAAAGCGAGTTTGTATTCTGTCTAGCACAACAGATCTAAACTCTGGAATGCCATTCCAAATCACAGAGGCATAGTCAAGATGTGGAAGAACAAACGATTTGCATAGTTTCATGAAGGTTCTTGGATGAGTAAAGCTAATTCCATTATCCAGTATGCAGTCGAGTGCTCTACTTGCTTTCTTTGCGACGTAGTCCACATGATGGCTAAAGGTCAGATGGTCATCAAAAACCACTCCAAGATCTTTTTGTGTTGGAGGGAGACTTGGTGTGATCTGATGCGGTAGTTAAACTCAATTGGTCGGAGTCTGCGAGTGAACCTGACCACAGCACTTTTTGAGGGGTTGATTGACATGCAATTAGTTGAACATCAAAAGTCAATGTTATTGAGGTCACTCTGGAGGGCTAAGGAGTCATCCTTGCTGACAATCTATATATATAAAACTAAAAGTCTGTATGTTTGTGTCTGTGTAGCTTCAGGCGACCCTATTGACTAATCGAAAAGGAATTGTTTCGATTGTTACGACAGTATTATTGTTAAACTCAGGATGAGCAGAAGAATTTTAATTGTTGCAATATCTTTATTTGTATAATAAACTTTGGATAGCAAAGAGATTTCTTCTTCTTTAAAATGTAATATCCTTTCATTGAAAACATGGTTTTTACATTTGAAAAGTAAAATCATGTATCTGAATATAGAATTATATGATGACTTCTCTGATTTTTGAAATGTCAGTTTTCAAATTTTAAAAAAGTATTTCCATTCAGTTACTGCAACCTAATTATCTTAAACCATTATTTAGAATTTTTATTATTCAACACAGTTTTCAACAGTGGCTTAAAGAATAAAGGCAAATAGCGATTAGATAAATTAGAGATAAATACCATACCGTTTACCGATTTTTGGATAGGTTTGCGCAATATTTTGTGAAGTGACCAAACATAATAACTTTAATGTTACCATAATAGCACCTTAGTTCTGAACTTTGTCAATAGATGGTACTGCCTTAACTTTAAAACCACAATATAAGAATTAAAGTGAGTTTAAAACGCGCTTTAGGTAGTGTCTGCCGTACTTCATCTTAGCGTTATTGTTTGACGCGCCGGACACGTCTGATCTAGGCCCTAAGG
Source organism: Rhysida immarginata (assembly GCA_023313115.1). Classification (NCBI taxonomy): domain Eukaryota; kingdom Metazoa; phylum Arthropoda; class Chilopoda; order Scolopendromorpha; family Scolopendridae; genus Rhysida; species Rhysida immarginata. The sequence continues at coordinate 1,131,252 of JAHWFO010112271.1, read as the reverse complement.
GGTTACCTGTCGTATAATTAATTATTGATGTTTATCTTCTGTGTTTTACGGGTTTAGGTTTGATTAATTTGCGATGCTATTGTTGTTTGGTTTCGTATTGATATTAATACGCTTTGGCTATTCTCACGGACTTCGATTTGCTTTGCAATTCGGATTTTACTTTTGCTTTGTGAATTGGTTTGGTTTTATTCAAATTTTGTACGATTGGAGATAAATAGCATTAGAAGCGCCCGGGGGCACGTCCTGGTTCACTTTCCGTCCTTCATGCACGGGGATGATTGTGTTTGTTGTGTGCCCGAATGGCCCGTGGATCATGTTTTTGACAACTGTGCAGTAATAATATCGTCAATTTGGTTGGAAGGCAATTTTACTTTTAGCGACAGTAAAAGATGTACGTGAAAGCCGCTGAGTCTCGCCAATATTTGACATTTCGTGAGCAGATGTACCAACTTCCAAACTTTATTTTCAAATGTCCAGACGACTGGCAAAAGTTTGCGTATTTGTTTGTGTGTTTGGAAAGGAAAGAGAAAGAACGAGTATTGGTCAGGAAACTCTGCAGCTAAAAGACAAATGGGCATCGGGAACATCTGAACAACGGGAGCTTCGTCTAGAGCAGGAGGATATAAGAACTACGTTAGGGGCAAGGGAAACTTCGAAAGAAAAGATGAGATCTAAAGTGTCCAGTGATATTTCCCGCTGGTGAAAATAGATATTTTAATCTCAGGCAGGTTAATCCAACAAGAGGATAAGTAAAATCTCGGGCGACGCCGGGTTTTTAGCTAGTAGTCTTAAAAATTTTTAGATCATCAGCGTACAACAAAACGGAAGAGTACTGTATGGTATTTGGTAAGTCTGACACAAACACAGAAAACAAAAGAGGTCCAAGCGTAGACCCCTGAGGTATACCACGGATAGGGTGGAAGGGTTGGGATTGTTTGCCGCTAATTTCAACCACACAACCACCAACGATGATCTCGGACATATTCCTACTAGGGAATTTTGCGGCATTCCAGTAAGCGTAACGATTGCTACGAGATTACAGTAGCAGCCGCGACCGATGGCTTAACGTCCCCTCCGAAGCATGGGGAGTTCAAGATGGAAGAACCGCTGATGGACGCACAGTTAGTATCTATCACCTCCATCTGCTGGGCATCCACCATTGGTCCCTCAGCAAATGGATCCGACCAAGTAGTCCCTCCATTAGCCATGCCCCAGTTGCTGTCTCTCCCAGCAACAGGTCCATCAAGTCACTGGATGTCGCCCACTAATCGGACGGAATCAGCGAGACAATCGGGGCACGATCGCCCCCCCCCCCCCCCCCCCCACACACACTTTCCTGCTTTCAACTTGATGACACGGCTGACACGGCTAAACTCAAACCAATCACTGAAGCAATCTCTCAAAAAGTCCTAGCTGTGTGATTGTGCAGAGTTAAGATCTTCGTATACGTTTCCTAGGTGTCGCATCCATCTCTCGGCGAATCGCCAAAGGTATGTCCTCCAAAAACTCTGGTAAAACATTCTCCAAAAAAATCTCATTATTTTGATGGGTGAGATAGGATTTTTTAGTCAATGTGGTTTTGCTTTCAATGTGCCCTTGTTGGAACTGAGTGATTTCTGACCATGGGTTTATTGGCAAAAATAGCTCATATACGGGGTTGGTGAGAAATAAGTTTCCTACTTCAGAGAGCTCTGGAGTGCGTTCTACTGCTCCAAATGAGACAAAATTTGTACTACACATAATTCACCAAGGGGTTGTCATTTATTAAATAAAAAAGTAAAAAAAATCCGTCGATAGGTGGCGCTGGGTCACACATATAAATATTGAAGATGCTTACACACGTAAATATTTAATATGTAGCAATAAAACTGTTCAATATGTACCCCCTTCATTTTGAACAATGTTCTCTAATCGCAAAACTAAAAATGTAGCTGTTAACTTGGCCATTGAGGCAAAAGTGAGCTGCGTCAGTCCATGTCTAAATGACGTCAATTACATGAAGTCGGGCAAGAAGTGCAAAGGTTTTATGAATCTCTGACTCCCCTACATGCAATTACATGAATCTCTCAGTCCCCTACATGCTTCATTTTGTAGGTCAGACTAGGTTAGGTTACGGCATCATCTATTGATAAATGTGTGTATTTAATTCTTTTATTTAATAAATGCCCAGCGCATTGTTTGATTTATCTGTAGTACAAATTTTGTCTCATTTGGAGCAGTAGAATGCACTCCAGAGCTCTCTGAAGTGGGAACCTCTTATTTCCCTGTTAAGTTTGGGCAAGAAGTTCTGACACACTCTGTATATTTTCCTTAAGATAAAAATATATAACTTTTCCACTTATATGAGTATCTTTTGCTGCGAAACGTTAATGTTCCCAGTACCTTAGATGCTTCTCACTGTTTTTATTTAGCACAAACCTACTTTGAATATTATTCAAATTAAAAACAATTTTGTCCATTATTAAATTTGTAATTTAAAAAATGTTCCTGAAATGATGTTTGTTTATTTGTTTGTTTTGTATGGGTTTAACATTCTTTTCAACTGCTATGGTCATTTCAGGACGGCGTTATAGGGGCCGCAAATTTTGCCTCGCAAGGGTTCTTTAACGTGCAGCCGGCAAACGACTACACGGAAGCAACGGCTTTTCTTCCCTTCCGAATGAAGTGCGTGATCTTAAGATTTTCCCCCTGAAAAAATCCTGGTCGTCCTCGGCCGGGGTCGAACCCGCGTCCTCGGGCATCAGAGGCGATCACGTAACCACTGAGCCACCGAGGCCGATGTTCCTCAAATGATATCTAAAGACATGTTCCTATAATAATTACTTTTATTACAGCAATTTAAATTTTTATGCTTGCCCCTTTTAAATAACATTTAATGACAAGATTAGCAATAATCTCGACCAATGTCTTGAAATAATGACATGAAAAAATGAGTGAAATAGTTGATAGTTGGTACTGTAGGTCGCTAAATTAAGTGTCACGGAAAAATTTGGCAGTGGAAGCGTTAATGTGTAAATGAACCAAATGTGTAAATGAACCAAAATTAGGTTCTAACACGAAGCTAGAGGAAATCTATAAGCTTTATACATTGCAACAGCAATATGCACCCCTGCTGACGGGCCGACCTCCTAAATTCATTAAACTCGGACTTATGCTTCAGAAACTCCAAGCGTTTAAACCCTAAACGCCAATTCGGAAATTAACAAACCAGCGAGTTGCGGTTTCTTTAGTCCGCCCAATAAGCTAGTCCTAAATTTAGGGAAGATTACACGGGACCGTCAACGGAGGACTAAATAATCGCCGTAAAATTATACAATACCAAAAACATTCAAACACAACGAATGTTATAATTTGACAATGCTGACGGGTCTAAATGCACTGTTAGACCTTTCGACCTTTACTTGATAAGTCGCTATGAGATGAGGAAACTTCCTCCCAGACAACGATATGAAATGAATAGATCGCTTATTTAACCGCCATCTTTGGGGCAATTTGAAGGCAGCGAAAAGTGGAACTATAGTGGCTAGAAGAATAGTGTGGCAACGGCTACTACTCGCAATGCTACGTGGCTGATTCCCGCTTTGATGATAGTAGCGGTGGCGCTGCAATCGACATAGATGCGAGTTTGAGATGGAAATCTTAGGCTGACGGAGGTTTTTTTTCAGCTATATTATGGGTGAAGTAATTTTATTTATAAAAATTTAGTATATTTTAGTAATTGTCTTCCACAGAACTTGAGGATACTCTTTAACGTTAAAATAAATGAAAAAAAATCTGCTGTTGAAATAAATAAGTTGAAATATAAGATCACAGATGGATGAAGGTATCCATCCCTAATCAAATGGAATATGAGCCCTTCCGAGCCAGAAGAGTTAAATTTTGAGTAATTAAGCATTAAACATAGATCTGCTAAATTAAGTCTAATAAAATATAAACATAAAATCTAATAATATAATGCTGTACACAGCTGGCCACCTAACAAATGATAGAAAATGAATTTTCACAGATGTTTCAGGAGAAAAGGAAATAAACAAATGAGGCGTTCACCCCTCTACCCTCTAACTCAGAAGGCCTCATATGTGAAATGCACAATATTGAAAAATACATAGAGATCAAAGAAAATGTATTTTTTCATATAAAATTCATTTATCACATGATTTACAACCAACTACTTTTTTATGTGATGATAAAATATTTAAGTATCAGATATTTTAGGTTAATAGGTTTGAAAAAAAAACTTTTTCTTATTATTTAAAAAAAAAGTAAGAAATATAATAAATTTGTATTTAAATCTGCTTTGATTGCACTTTATTATTTAAAAAAAGGAATTCTTAAGAATTATTCTGATTTTCTTAGATTTTACATAAAGAAAAAAATAAATGAGAAATACAGACAGTAAAGTGGTTCTTGAAATTTTAAAAGACAACAGTAAGAGGGGAGCGGTGCTAATTTATTCCAAAACTAAAATCAGATGAAGAAATCGAACAACTTATCTAAAGAAAATAACTGTGTGTGAAACGGTCGTGTATTTCTCTATAAGATAACTGAAAAAGAATAAAATCATTTGAAATTAAAAAATACTGCAAAATCATCTCTAAATTAAAAACAAAAAGGGGGAAGGTCGAAATATTATTAAAATGGTATATTATTTAATGTTCTGGAATGAAAATGAAATAATAAATCAAATTTAAAAGTATTACGAAGAAATTAATGGAGCCTTATTGATGTAAAGCTCTGGATGTTTAGCTACTATGTTGATGTAGCTGCCATCTGGCGGCATCATCATTCGAGGAATCAGATTTGAACGCTCGCTGCCACACTATACTTCTAGCCACTATAGTGGAACTAATCTCCATTCCTATGGTAGTCTGAACATCGCCAGCCAAAGCGCCATTACTGTATATCCGCTTTGTCGCCAGCTGAGAAAGCACCCCCCCCCCTCTCCACCAACATCGTGCTTGTAGTCTGAAATTTCTTATGCGATCTCCCAAATTTAGAAAGTTTTTAATAAATGCGGTATATAATTTCATAAATACCTCTAAACAATCATTCTGATAACACTGAAACGACGATAACAACGTTGGATACATCTAATCAACCAATCACGATATGAAAGACCAGGATTTTTACATGAGAAAAACATTCTAAAACGCAGAAAATAAAAAATCCACCTGTGAAAGGTCAGTGGTGAACCTTTAATATATCTTTTATTACAATTTAAAGATGAACAAGAAATCTGCATTGAGTTTTGGTGTGTTTATCTACGCAAAATTACACACGTAAAGATCAATGAAAGCCATTTTTGACTACCAAAGCAATGGCCGCCAGGCCTTCAAATGGGGACACGATGGTGGCGCTGAAAGCAGCTCATGAGCGATCTACTCATTTCATATCGTTGCTCCCAGACAATCTATTAGAGGCAGCAACTACGCAACCGCGTTTAAGGGTTCCAGCAGGAGACCGAAACTAAGGTAAAAGAAAAAGAACCCAATTAATAGAACGCAAACGACCGCTGCCGAGCAATTAAAGTTAGAATGGCTAATCGTTTTAACAACTGAGAAAAGGAGGCTTAATGATTCCAAGCTTAATACTAAACGCGAGTAAGAGCGAATATACGAGAGGAAAGAGAAAGAACTTGCCTGGTTTCTGCGTAAATATAGCAGAGGTCCTCCTCCTGGAACGCTTGTAAGCCCCACGGCAATATCAGGTGCAGTGGGCTTGAATTGTGGAGGTCTCCGGGCAGTACTTCCTTCCACGATGTGGGTGCTACGGCGGATGGGACACATCGTATGGAAACCAGGGCGTGAAGGCCAGAGTAACGAACGTTGAAGGCTTGCAACGACGCAATAACAGTCACTGGTCCTCCGGGACGCACTGCCTGGGCCGACGTCGTGGCAAATTTCTCGTACCGGGCGTCGGTATCACTGGCGAACATAGCAGAAACGTTGATAGTTCCTGTTGACGAGCCTTGTTCCCTCAACAAGGTCCGGGTGACGTGGCTGTAATTGACAGCGGCGTAATTCACAGCCGGCCGATGTTGCTCAGTCCTCGTGGCGTTCTCTGCTCGCTGTGAAAAATCTGGAACTCCAGAACAAACACAATTATTGTCACCAAGCAAAGTCGTCGCGTTACTAAGCCTTTTCTTGTGCGTTCGTGTCAGCTTTCGAACTCGCACACTTCATAAATTTGCAGTCCTGAGCAAGAGAGTTCTTTCTATGGCTGCGAGCTCCTCGCTTCTTCTCTCGGCCTCGAGAAAACTTACGAGCTCTGGATACACGTCCGCATTCGGTAAAAGCTCGCACTCCAGACTCCTCTCTCGATTCACTCTCTACTCTTGAAACGCGCGCCTCCTTTTCAAAAACGCTTGCGCCGCTTACTTTGATAGCGCGTTTACGGCGCTTTTTCTTGGAGCGCATGATATTCGCGCGCTCGCCGCCAATAGCTGCCGCTACTGTCTCGCTCTCTTTGAGCTCCAGTTTTGGTTTCGCACTTTCGTCATTTTGCCTATCTGTCACGAACGATCGTGACATTAAGTAGAAGCAAAGCAGATCCTGGATTACATACTAGTAGGTAGGCAACGATATCCTTCCTTTTAAATACACATTGCATAACTATTTGAAGGAAGTATTTTCGTCTAAAATGGAAACTCGAAATTCGTCACCTTCGTGATTCTGTGCCTTTTCTGTTGGCATTAGTCACTGGCGATAGAATACAGTAGTTGCAATATTCTGGATTGAAGAAACCTGGGATCGAACACTCTGCCACTAAGGTACATCCATCTCTTTCATTTAAGTAACTTACATTATTTTTTATCGCCTATGAAAATAATCTTTAAAACTTGAACTATAACATTTATGTTTTATACACTGTTTGGTTTGGTTTGTTTTAGTATTAACGTCCTTTTCAACTGCCATGGTCATTTCAGGACGGCGTTATAGGGGCCGCAAATTTTGCCTCGCAAGGGTTCTTTAACGTGCAGCCGGCAAACCAACGGCTTTACTTCCTTTCTGAACGAAGTGCGTGATCTCAGGATTTTCCCCCTGAAAAAATCCTCGTCGTCCTCGGCCGGGGTCGAACCCGCGTCCTCGGGCATCAGAGGCGATCACGCAACCACTGAGCCACCGTGGCCGATTTTATACACTGTCATATCAATGAATTATGATCAGCACCCTTCAAGACACATGCATGGTACGCCCCAACAACGATTACACATTGCAAAATTTGCATAACAGGCTGGGAAAGCTTTAAAGCTGGTGCATCAAACGGCAGGTGCACGAGCTTCAAGATGGGTAAACGTCCGGATTTAACGGACATCCAAAAAGGGATGACAATAGGCTATCGCTGCAAGGGTGGCACCATCTCTGAAACGGCGCGATTTGTGAACTGTTCACGGTCCGCTGTAGTGAAGGTGTAAAAAGAGTGGACAGCAGGGACAGAAATCGCGTCCCAACACCATCACTGTAAAGGGTCACGAGCCATCGACCAACGGGGTGAGCGGCGCCTACGAAGACTCGTAAAAGGTGACAGGAGAGCCACAGTCCATCGACTGACCACCAGATTCAACAGTGGTGCCAACAGACATGTATTCGACATTACCGTTGAACGCACCTTACTACGGATGGACCTGAACAGTCGACGCATGGTTGCTGTGTATATGAAAATTTATGTTTATATCCAAAGCAAACTATTAGGTTCTTTTTGAAATTGTTACTCCTACAAAGTAAGCATTTATATTATTGAATGGAAAGTATGCGTTATTATATGCTGAAAAGCATATATTGGTTTCGCTCTGTTTGTGTGTCTGTCTGTCTGTCCGTCCGTCTGTATGTCCGACGATTTCTCGAGAATGCTTTAACTTTTTCAAGTTCATTTTTCGCTGTTCGATAGAGACCCTTCCTGAGCTCACCTGATTAGTTTGTCGTCGAAATCGGTCTAATAGTCACGTGACTATTGAGACCCAAACCCCCCCCCCCCATTACATTTTTTTATTGGCAATATAAGGCATGTAATATGTCATTCGAACGGGAATGACGAGCACAAGACGAATATGACATTCTTTTCGATTTTCGAAATGCTACGTCCGAGAAAATGACCCCCAAAAAGTACTTCAATGACCCCTTATTACGAGCTTTAGCTAAAGCTATATATAAGAATACAAGCATGATCAGTACCTTTATGTGCCTGGCCAGCCATCGTTTGCACGAAAACGTGAAAATGGAAGAACTTAACAGCGATATATCAACTTTTGATGAGCTCTCGTGGACCCCTTCAAGCACGTGCACTAATGTTAAGAATATGAACTTAGGGCATGTAATATATCAATCGAATCCTACCGACGAGTCATAAGTGAATACAGTGTTACTTTTTGTTTATCATTTAAGCATTGTTGATGGCAGCCTGGAGCACGTGCCCGTTATGAAGCTTTCTTGATGCACGTGCTCATTTCATTTTAAAATTCAGTGCTGTTAGGCCTATTGTTAAATGTGTTAATTAATGTTAGGGCGATGGTTAAAAATGGCTAAATAACGTTAGGCCTATAGTTAAAATGACTAAATAATGTTAGGCCTGTTGTTAAAAATGGCTGATTAATGTTAGGCTTATAGTTAAAAATGGCTTATTAAAGTTAGGCCTATTGTAAAAAATGGCTAATTTATGTTAGGCCTAGAGTTAAAATGACTAAATAATGTTAGGCCTATAGTTCAAAATGGCTAATTAATCTTAGACCTATTGTTAAAAATGGCTAATTAATGTTAGGCCTATTGTTAAAAATGGCTAATTTATGTTAGGCCTACAGTTAAAATGACTAAATATTGTTAGGCCTATTGTGAAAAATGGCTAATTTATGTTATGCTTATAGTTAAAAATGGCTAATTTATGTTAGGCCTGTTGTTAAAAATGGCTAATTAATATTAGGCTTATAGTTAAAAATGGCTAATTAATGTTAGGCCTACAGTTAAAATGACTAAATATTGTTAGGCCTATTGTGAAAAATGGCTAATTTATGTTAGGCCTACAGTTAAAATGACTAAATAATGTTAGGCCTATTGTTAAAATGGCTAATTGAAGTTAGGCCTATATTTTAAAATAGAATCAAAGGTATTTCCACTGTGTATTTAAACCAAGTGCAAGTAAAAGTGAGATATTAAAATTACATCTGCGTCAGAGCTAAAGCTCCTTGGAATGCTTAAAAGATTTTTCCCAGCAATGTTTTGAAACAATGGTTTTTCTCTCCTGACGTTTATGATAACTTTGATCTAGCAGGGGAAAGAACATAGGCCCAGTAGTTTAAAACATTTAGACGTGCGAGGATTTCATTCTCATTTCGCGCGCGTTTGGAAAGATTTGTGTGAGCGCTGCAATCGAATACGTAAATTTACATGCAGTTTTCGCCATTGCTGTATATAAAAATATTACAGTAATATTAAACAACAAATTTTTATATTCTACTTTTCAGCATATTTGAAAATCGTTTTACGAGTTATATTCTTGTCTTATAAGTTGATTTCTGAAAGACTTTCAATGTGACTTATTTCGATGATAGGATGGGAATTTGAGATTGGATTTCGTCTTTAAGATTGAAAGCTTCTATGAGAAAACCACAACACCATTTCACGTGGCTTTAAATGAAATTTTTAAGATTTGTATTCGTTCGTAATAAAATGTCAGGATAAGCCGTTACGCTTCTTTTCATTAAAGATGACCCAACAATGGGGCGCTCTTTACATTCAAGGAGACCCAGCGGTGCAGACCTCAGTGCCACTAATTAACAGTGCAGGACCAGACTTCTTAGATTATTTTGAGAAGCATGTTAAGAGAAACGAGGCAAACACAAGAATAATTTGCAAAGAAAGTACGTAAGTACTTATTTTGACTTAATATATTTTCTAATTTTCACGAACGCACGCAGTTTGTGAAATAAAAAGATTGCAGCTAAAGAAGCAGAGCAGAAAAGCAACTCAAAATAGAATTGCAAAGTCAATTTCACAATCATTCATTGTATTTAGGCCTTATGTTGTAGTATTAATCACACTATTGAAATACTTATATTCATGCAGCTCTTTCTGAGCAAACAAATGTTGAATGGATGAAAGTTATTTCATTACTGTAAGAATTTCATAAACCGTTTTATACGAGGGTTGGGGCATAAGTCATGGCAACTATTTTTTTTTGTGAGAATTCGACCGTGAGTGGAAAATGTGAAATATATAGATGAAAGGACAAGGAATGGAGGAAAGGTATGGACATTTAACAACACGGAAATATTTAGCTCTTCATGTTTATTAAGGTAGTTGATATAACGTTACAACTTTCATGTTCCAGAATCATTACAGCAGACATATCCATTCTAAAGGGCCTCAAAGTAGTCCCCTGAACGTTCACATTACGCTGCCAACGATGTGACAGGCGCCCATATCATCTCCTTCACCATTTCTCTCACCATGTGGAAATCTGGTCATCTCCTGTTGCACAATACGGGTATTTGCAATGTCCATTCGTGTCCGAAGCTGTCTACCACGTAATGGTTCCTTACCGTCCGTATAAGGTCAAAATCACATGGTGAAAAGTCTGGAGAGTAAAGTGGGTGCCCCAATTCTTAGCAAAGCCAGCGGAGACCGGCTATATTGATATACGAGCGTTGTTCAACTCGGGTTACATCCATCCTGCACGGCGGTTGACTAAGAACTGATTTAACATTGTTCTCAATGCAACAAAAGGAAATCACAGAGCCATCTGGTGTTGTGGAAATATACTATGAATGAACGGTTTCCTCGAGACATATGACATTTTGTGATACCATCCCTTAGCTATGAGAAAAAAAATAGTTGTCATACTTATGCCCAAACCCTCGTATTTCTGATATGAAATTTCCTGACTTTATTGCTATTATATTCTTTCTAGAGTTTTTCTATCTACGGATTAGATCATCATATGTGACCCAGATCGTCTTACTTGAAAGTAGTGGCATGACATCAAAGCAATCTACGGTAATTGATCGTACTGGCTAACGCTTTGAAACTATTAAATTTTGTGGAGATATAATATATATTTCGTTCTGGAATATTTTTACAAGCAATATACACTGAACAACCAATTTATTAGAGACACCTCTTACTGAAAATGGATCGGCCTCCCAGTGACACCCAAACAATGGAACAGGCCGTGTATAAAAGGGATGCATTGGATCACAAGTTGCAGTCAGCAGTAGAAGTGGCTGAATATGGGTAAATCCAATGATTTGACCAACTTTGGAGAGGCATTATCGTTGGAGCTCGACGGGCGCAGTTGAACATTTCGAAAATCGCAGCTCTTCTCGGGTTTTCCCGGGCAACAGTGTCAAGGGTATTCCGTGAATGGCAGTTCTGCCAAAAAACAACCTCCAACAAACACAACTCCGGACGAAACAGGGGCGTGGATGAACGAGGCCAACGGCGACTGGCACTGATCATCCACAGCAACAGGACGGGAACAGCCCAACAAATTGCAGCGCAGTTCAAAGCGGGAGCATCCCAACCCATTTCGGAGCACACGGTACGGAGCACCTTGCACCGAGCTGGGTTTAACAATAGGCGGCCAGTACGAGTACCATGTTGCTGTCAAAGCAAAATGGGAAAGCGCGCCTACTATGGGCACACAGGCATCGCCGCTGGACACTGGATGAGTGGAAGAAGATCGCCTAGTCCGACGAATCGCGGTTCCCACTTCATCATGCGGATGGCAGACTGCGCATCTGGAGCAAACAGCACGAGGCCATGGACCCATCCTGTCAGCAGACAAACGTACTGGCGGGTGGAGAAGGAGTGCTTGTCTGGGGTGTCTTCTCATGGGACACACTGGGCCATCTGATATCCGTAGACACATCCCTGAATGCGGCACACAGCCTGAACATTGTTGCCGATCAGGTACACCCGTTCATGACGACTGTGTTTCCTGGTGGTGACGGACAGTTTTAGCAGTACAATGCTCCCTGCCACCGTGCTCGAATGGTCTTGGACTGGTTCGAAGAACATGACGCCGACTTCCACCTGCTTCAGTGGCTAGCTGAGTCGCCCGATCTCAACCCGATAGAGCATTTATGAGAGAACCATCCGACGTCTTCCCACATTTCCGTCCAACCTGCACCAATTACGGGACGCTGTGATGTCAGCTTCGGCTGCTATTCCTCCACAAGAGTTTCAACACCTTATTGAATCCATGCCAGCACGCATTCAGGCAGTTCTCGCCGCTAAAGGAGGCGCAACACGCTATTAGCGGGGTGACTCTGATAAATTGGTCGTTCAGTGTATTCAAAGTTTTGGATATAACGGAATTATTGAATGATCTTTATTGAAAAGGCGAGAAAGGAGGAAAAACGATCTTTAATCTTATTAACAATCATAATCATCCCAATGATATTTGGCGCCTTAAAAAAACTAATATCCACCGCCATGGTTATCAGAAACCTGAGACATGCCTTCAACAATACCTTGAATGGATTAATAATCCAACTGGAATTTCTCAACCCAAAAATGTTATTATTCAACCCCCTCGTCACAGATGAAATATCGTCTCCTCCTTGTATCCCTTTCGGGAAATCTTTTAAAAAAACTTATATCTTCATTTAAATTACCTTCTTCGAATAATACGCAAATCTTGTCAACTAATGTCTTTAAAGACCTGGGCAACAAAGGTATTCAGATAATAAGGACGTTATGTGTTAACATTGTAGCGACTAAAAAATTCCCAAAAGCGATTAAAGTATCCAACATCACGCCGATCTTTAAAAAAGGAATCCTAGTGACTATACCAATTACCGTCCAATTACTGTTTTTTCACCTATAACAAAAATTATCGAAAAGGTTATTTTTAAAGATCCGAAAATACCAATTCAGCAAAAAGAAAGCCTACCAGGAAATATATTCAATGGAGAACTCTATTTCTTTATCTGAAAGCTATTTGTGCCTATGATCAACACCAAAGTTGTTGATCACGATATGAACAAAAGTCTTCGACCCTTACCTGTCTCTTATACGTGATTATTATGTCGATCGCTATAATATTATCAACAATAACCCTTCCACACAGGCAGAGTCAACTGTGGAATTATACAAGAATCTGAGTTGGGCCTTTGCTATTTGCTGTGAAATCTTCTTCATTATACAAACATCAATTTCATTTTCAGATTATCAGTTATCTTGACGACAATTTTTTTATACCACGTGTAAAAATAATAGCCAAGACCTATCTCTTAATTTATTAGATCATGATATTAATTATCTTCACGAATGGCATCAGAAACCGGGGACTTTGCTTAAATAAAAGCAAAACGAATATTCTTATCATCTCCAAAGCTTATCAGCCAAATACTAATACCGTAACAGTTCTTGGTATAACCTTCGAAAATACTTTACTTGAGTTTCCTTTTTTTTTTTAATTATTTTAATTTTTTTTATAATTTTAGATGTTACTTTTTGAGATGTTTATTAAATATTTTTACGTTATTCTTACGTGGGTCGTAGGTTTTTGTGGAATTCATTAATCGATACGATGATAACAAAATTACATCGAAAGGTATATTTCTTCAAAGGCATACGAACTTTCACCATTTCACCACTAAACACGATATGATCAAACTAATGAAAACTGTCGTCATTCCATGTTTAAATTATAATGTTGTTTTCTGGGCCGCTACTACTAAGTCTAACATTAATCGATTAACAGTGGCATATAATCATATTATCCGTACTGCCTTCAAATTGACCAATTACACTGGCCAACAAAATTTAAGATTTTTCTTTTAACCAAATGCAACTGGGTGATTTTTGATAGTATTTATTCTGTTGATTACGAATATAATTTTGAAATTTCTCTAGCACGCGCGGATTTCTTTTTTTTTCAATGAAAATTTTTTTAAATTATTCAGCGTTTGAGGCCTGATAAATTTCCTTGCGGCCCCAAAATATGGATAGTTTAACATTGCAGACGCTTCACTTCCCACCCATTACGTTAACATAGAAGTCTCAAAGTGCATAACTTGGGAACGTGACGTGACAGAAAAAAAAATCTAAAAGCTGATTCGGATTCTACATACAAATTACTACTATGTGTTGTCTTAGTTACAAAATGTGTGTTGACTAGTGTTATGAGTCTGTCACTAAACACTGTTGTCGGTTAAATTTACCCACCATTTATCAATTTAAATTCAGCTGATTGGAGTTACAGGGGATCATCTGGTCTACGTGATATACAGAAGGTTGATTACGATCTATGGTAACGATTTGGAGGAGAAAGTTTATGAAAAAAATCCCTTTCACCACCAACGGCCTGTTCTATTTGGTGACCCTGTCTGTGAACTGTTGCTCTGCACCATAGCTTTCACTGTAGAAGAGATGTCTGCAGATCGGCGAGGCTGATGTTATTCCATTCCTATTTGCAAGCTTTCCAGAGACCCTCAATTGTTGTTGGACGGCGTTGAGAAAGGGTTCTTTTCAATAATCCAAATCCAAAGACATCCATCGGGGATGCATCTGGTGACTTGACGGGGATATCATGAAAGGGTATAACGTGAATTCTAGTTTCATCTTCCAAATCCAACATACCAGTGATGGCTACAGAAACAAAGGGCAGCATGGCGCGCTCGAAGGCAATGGGACAATGAATGTCGGAAAGGGGCACAGAATACAGCTAAATTCTTGCTTTAAAGTTATTAAAAGTACATGGACATTTCAGTGACCTACATTTATTTTTTAAGGTATAATGCTAACTTCGGAATTTGTATGCGATTAGGGCACATTAAGGCTTTCTAATTTCTTCTAGGCTAATCTCTTCGTTACTTTGTGATGCCACGAAAAGACATCATCTGGTGGTACAGTCCTCAATATTTTTTAAAGTATATTTTCAACAATTTATCCACTATTTTTGCAAGATAAAATTGCGAATAATGATTGCATTAAGATTTTTAAACTTTATACCTTATACAGTTTATCTGCATTATCCCTCAACATTTTATTAATGCTAATTTAAACATGAAAGCTTATTGAGGAATACTTCTTCTCGCAGACGAAGCTGCTTGTTTTGACAGCAAAGCGACCACAGGAAACCACCACAACGAATACAAAAGGCTCGACTTGTCAGCGCGGAGGATAAAAAAAGCACAAGGAGTAACGCGATAAACAGCTGGTCACGGCTACCAACTAAACTGATACAGTTAGTTAATATTTTAAATGAATGTACGTAGCAGTTTAATTGAAATGTTTAGGCTTTAAATCACTCACGCCACAATGATAAGCTCTAATGAATACTTAAGCCGCACATTGTTGGCATTTATGGGTTTCAGTTTCCTTGAGCTTGTGCAGCGCCGAGGGGCAGCGTGGCGGGACAAGGGGCAGCATGGCGCTGCGCCACGCTGATTTTGCCTAGCGGCATCACTGCATACGAGGGGCGATTGATAAATAAGATCTCCATGGCTCTAACTTTTTTATTTACCTCGCCGCAGAACCAACTCATGTCCCTTAAGGGGCTCTTTCTTCTTTAGGAAGTGGTGAAAGTCGCAATGTGCAAAGTCTTTCATTTTTGAACTGCAATTTTTTATCTTTGAACTGTAGGCGCTGCAACGCCTCTGGTGTGTGGTGACTCGTGTGCGGGCGGACGTTATCGTACTCCAGAAGAGGGTCCAAAGCTGCCATTCAATCCTGGTGTCGACAACAACTCCGGAATTCCTCTCCGACGGGTTCACCCAACTAGTCACGCGTTGGCGCAATGCGTGGAAAGGGATGGGGACTATGTCGAAAAGTGAATAGTGCATTACATAGAGGACAAATGTGTGTTTAAGATACAAAAAGAAGTTTGAAAATCGGTTAACAAATAAAAAAGTTACAGCCATGGAAACCTTATTTATCAATCGCCCCTCGTATACTGAACGGTCAAGTTAGATGTATGGCTGGAGGCTTTGTCGTGATGCAGCAAACTTTGGTTTTGTCCTCTCCATAAAATGCGGAGATTTCCTCGTGTAAAATTGCATCGAGAATATGCTGCTGATAGTGAAGGGAGTTAACCTTAGCCTTCCTGTCCACTCTTCTGATTGCGGGATTGCCGTTGTACGAGTATCCTTCAATCACCATGAATCTTTTTGAAAAACATCCTTACATTCCTTGGATCACTTTTGATATGACTTCTCTCCAAGTGGACGGTAGAAAATCGCGCGGGGTCTGTTGCAATCATTTATATAGACGTAGGCTTCATCCAAAGTGACAGCGTTCATCCATGTTCCGCTGCGAGGTAACTCTCATAGAGCCTCCGACAGTTTTTCTTCCTTTCTGCATAATCGTAATCCCTTCTACGATTATGCTTTCTGCAACGTGTCGTGACAGCAGGTTATGAATACGAATCTTCTGACGCTTTCCAGTTGCAAATCTTTGTTTATTATTTTATTCACGATAGCCTGTGAAGTTCCTATAACGTTTGCGAACAATTTTTGGGTTGCTGGATTTTCACACTGGGCAAGCTGCTTGACCTTTGGAATTCAAGATGTAAAATTTCAGATGTTTGACTGTAACACTCTTCAGAACAGAATTACACAATAATCTGTCCAACGAAAGAAAAACTGGGCGTGTCTAAGTTAATTAGATTTCCGATTTCAATTGTTAGACGTTGTTGCTAAATAAAATTAACGATGTTTAACAATTGAAATTGGAAATTTAACTAATTACGCCCAGCCTTTCTTTCGTTGGACAGAGTATAGTAGCAGGTATTTCTAAATTTCAGTAATGATGCTTTCGTTCTGGTTGATCTGGTTTTGATAAGTATCTAGTTCTCTAAAATGCCTCAGAATATCGCAGCAGAAAGCCCATTCTTTCACCGTCTGTCCTTGTGCAACAAATTCCTTGAGAATAAACCCTTTTATGTGAAAAAGTATTGAAATATCTTAACATTGCTAGTCTTTGAAACAATTTAACTTTTAGTTACACCTTTCAACGCGGATAATTATACAGAAAAATGTTTCTTTATATGCGATGCGAAGGTTCCTTGAACGTAATCTCTTATTTATTACCATGTGAACTCAACAGATATAAAGAGCACTGTAAAACTAATATAAGCATCTGTTGGCATGCTCGCACATGAAGCAGTACCACCACCCTACAGAATATTTTGACTTGCCTTCGTATAATTATAGCAATAAAGAAGTAACTGGTCAGCTTTACAATTTCAGTTGAATTCTTAATGTCAAATGTATTAAGGATTATGTATTAATCTTGTAAAGAACACTTGGTGGAAAATTGCAATCGTCTTCCTTTCCGGTAAGTGGAATCTCTTCGGCAGTGAACAAAGATCTTGTAAATACTCTTGTTTACCGATATCCTTAAAAGCAACGATGTTAAATCTTGCTGGCTTTTAATTTAATAAAATCCAATTTGTCTTTCGCTTCTCTGACGTGATTACCTGATTATTTTGTTCGTCATCTTCTTATCATTTGATTGACATATTTATGATTCTTGTATATATTCAAATTTGTATAATTATGATACTATAGACTTTACTTTGATTTATTCATCATGATTCCTTTTATGACGGTTTTGTTGTTTTTCTGGAAAGATTTTATTGCTTTATTCATTCCTCTTTAAGGTACAAATGAGGCAACGCCTTTTCGTATTCGAAAAATGAAACGTCACATTGGCAAGGAAGAACAGGATATGAAATGCCTTTGTTACTTCATTATAAAGTTGCCTAGAAATTTTTACAAGTATTAACAAATTTCCTTGCTTTCATCAAAAAAATGGAAAATGTTTCATATGAATAACCATCTAGAAAAGTGAAAAGTCACTCTTCCTTTTCCGAAAATATCGATTACTCAAGACAAGTTTTTATATCACTATCTGATCTTTTCGTTCTTGATGCCGTGATTTCACATAGATTACAGTCTGAAGATCGAAAATGAGTAGAGGGGAAAAAGAAGCAATGAAACAATCGAAATAATGGAGATATCGAGGAACGAACCCGGAGCCTTTCACACGCAAAGGGAACGCTCTACCACTGAGCAACATCCCCTTACCGAATGTTAATATTAAATATTTTTGTTGTGATGATATTAAGTTACACGACTTTACGTCTTTCAGCGTAGAAAACTTGTGTTATAAAACCACAACAGAGATTTACATGTTTTTTAACGAAACTGTTGGGAAATTCGTAATAAAATGTCAGGCTGAGCCAGTTCTTTTCCTTCCATTAAAGATGACCACACAATAGTGTGACCAGTCGTGCTAACATCAGAGTATTAAAGACAGTCCAAGGTCAGGCTTCTTTGATTAATATGAGAAACCTGTTGGGAGAAGCAAGGCAAACATAAGATTAAAGAACGGAAATTTTGTAAAGAAACTTAAGATCTACTTCATATTTTTAATAATTTTCTTACAGTTCTTAAAATTTAAAACAATACAACTAAACAGCAAAACAAAAATGCATGTAAAAAAAAGTACTGCAAAGACAATTTCACAAGCTCTTTTTTGACACGAGATTGTATGACTTTGATTCATTTCCATTCACAGAAATACTGGCTGAAATGCCTCACATAACATGACGCAGTTCGTTCAATTCTTGATACTTTTGCACTATCTTAACTTATAAAGTTAATTGCAACCATATTTCGAGGGCATATTGCTTTCTAAACGGTCGTGTGCGCATATGATTATCCAATGATCTAAACAAGTGATGAGTGCTGAAGGAGATTCGCTTTCGCACTTTGATCATCACCAGTGGCCATCCTATAAGATAAAACGTTAGGTCCAAGGGTCCAAGAGAATATTTTTTTGGTCGAAAATATTCAAATTAAAAACTCTGGTTCAAAAGGTGGCCAAGAAAATTATCAAAAATTCGTATACAAGTGGGAAATGATCAAGAATAGATCCTTCATTCTATAAAAATGAAAATGAAAATATTTTTAGACTTACATTCATTTCTTTGGCATAGCCAACTTCTTCAGCGTTTAAAGACAGACTATACACAAAAATTAGTATGTATACAGTAGATCCAAAGGATTACAGAAAAGAATAAATCAGATAAATTACAGACAGGGACCAATCAGAATAAATGCTGATAAGATTTATTCAGACCAAATAGATCCTTGTTTCTTATTCAAGCCAAAATAATGAAAAAGTCATCGCATTTTTCCTTTCACGGAAAAGTTTTTACAAAATTACTTCTGATTATCTGCTGGTGGAGCAACTTGACGTCAAATTATGTCACTGGAATACAATATTTGTTGAAAATACACAATTTTTTTCTCCAAGATTCAAGACCACATTTTAAAATCGGCTATTTCGAAGGACGACCGACTTTTATGTCAGCTCCTCAATTTTGCTCCGACTTGATAATTTTTATCAAAAATATAAATTTATTATACAGGATGTTTCAAAATACTTTTACAAACTTTTATGGAATGTAGTTATGGCGTCGATTTCATGCGATTTTTTTCTACACGTGAATATTCCAAAGTACGGTGTTCTCCCCCCGTTTTACGAGTTTAATGCTTTTGTTTCCTTTATGCCTAGAGTGGATTTCTACTAACTCGGTGACGTTCTATAACTTTGTAATTGGAACCTTTTCTGTGTCTATCATGTTCAAAAGTTAGTTTTCTTAACTTCTCAGCGCTTACACTAGGGGCGCTGGAAATATTTTTTTCAATCGGACACCACCACTTTCCTATAGAAAGACCTGGCTTTTATGGCTCTAGCACCTTTTGTTATAAAGTTATTCGAGTGTTTCGGGAATTTCCTCTATATCTTGTATATGGGTATTTATTATGCCTATAAAATCTTTGAATGTGAACTTTGGCACATTTTTTTTTTATAATCGATATATTATGGACATAGGTATTACCTAAATAAGTTTCGGTTCGAAATTTTATTATCACTCCTTGAGGTTCCCTAGTGAAAGTAATGAGTGCCTTGGATTTATTACAGTTCCAACCTAACGCCTTATACATTCAGACATCATCCCATCGCAAAATTAGTTTTGTGGCCGCTGTCGCAGCCGAAGATGACCTTTTGCAACGAAACTGTATATAGAAGAAGATACCTTAAATAAATATTTATCATTATTCAAATATTTTATTTTTTTCAATTAGCATTTAAAATGCTCGAAAAGTAAACAAATACTGTGGAGTGGAACAACAACAAAAGGAAAAACCTCTAATCCACAAGGAATTCCCTTTTTGGTTGCTCCATTACACCGTATTTGTTTATTTTCCGTTCAGTATGGTTTCTCGACCCGTGTTAAATTTATTCTTTGAATTTAATTTCCAGATAAGAATTTCTTGTGGGTTAGAGGTTTATCCATTTTTGTTGATTTTAAATTGCTGTTTACCTCTCGTGAACATATATTTAAATCATAACACTTCAATTCATTTTGTTTATTCCCTCTGGTTTTATTTCTCTGCTTTTGTTCTTTCTCTGAACCTGTGACGGTCATGCGGATAAGATAATTGTACTCATTATTGTATACAAACAGAACAACAGCAGTGAAGCTTGTGATTGGCGTTATTGTTAACATTTCATTCCATTTCATCCTGCATTCCACGAAACTCGTTTCAAACCAATAAATTTAAGCTAATATGATAAGTCAATTTGTATCAGATGTGATCATGTAATAAATCAATTGAGGAGTTAAGGTATTAATTTTAACATTTATCCCAAAGAAAGTTATATCAAGTTTCTTAATTCCTTCGTAATAACATTGAGATCTATGGAGTGAGGAAGTTAACCACAGATAAATGAAATGTCTGGCGTAATTGCCTACGACTTCCGAGATAACGAAACCAAACAAGACCGAGGACGATTTAAACATCATTTATTACTGCGAATGTCTCAAATGTAATGTCTCTTTCTCCTTAGTTGCTTGTAAACATGCCACAACAGCATTCTGAAAGTCAGAAAGTGACTATCAAATCTTCGATTGGTTTGTATTGCAGAATCTGGTGTTATCCTGCCTTGGTATTTAATAAACAACTCATAAAAACATTAACAGAGCTTTTTTGGCAACTTTAAATTTAGCGGTGGAATTGAACTGTCTAAAAATATGTTGCTGCTTTAAAAATTCATTTTTCTCTTTCAAAGGCTATAAATTATTTTCATTCTTAAAAATCTTAAACCTTTTCCCGAGCGTCTGTATAAATTGCAAATAAATCTCCTTCACAGTAACGCCTGCCTACGGACAATTTGCTGAGATAACAGGCATTTTATTTGCTAAAAGTTTTCAGTTTTTCCCCTTTACTGCGCATGAGTGAATTTACCTCTTTTAAATTTATGAATATTGCATTTTTATTGTCTTTTGCCAACCCTGAAATATTAGATAATTTATATTATTATTATTATTTGCTCTAAAACTGCGTATATTCCTACGTATACAAATATCTTTCATTAATTTTAAATTTAAATGTGATCAGCCTCCTTTTAATGGGGAAAATCGTAAAATTAATAAAAACAAACAAATAAATAATAAATAAAGTCACCAATCTTGAAAAATGATGAAGAAACTTGTGAGATGGAAGAAAACTCAAAGGATGTAGTCTATTGAAGATGTTGTTGATAGCAGAAATAAACCCAGTCTATTGAGGATGTAGATGAAGTCTTGTGAAGATAATGTTGATAGTGGAAAACGATAATCTCGAAGGAAGTGTTGGTTTTGAAATACACATGAAATTTTGAAGAGGGTGATTTAAATATTTGGGATAAAATTTATATAAAACGTTTTCGAGAATATTTCTCATCATCAGTAGGATAAAACATTTTGAATGGTGAAAACAGTTGAAATAAGAATTTAACAATTGATATAAAGATGATGAAGGTAAGTTGGTTGTAATTGTTGGTTATGATTGTTGGCTATTGTATACTAGGGTGATTGTTGTTTAAAAGTAGTGTCCATTTATTGTTTATCTCTATTGATGGCTTGGCTAAATTTTTTATTTGTAATGATATTTATTGTTTCTTTAATTAATCTTTTTTTATAATTTTCTTCTTTTCCAATGATTTTTTGTGTTATTCCAATCTGTTGTGTGGTTTTCTTTGATACAATGATTTACTAAATGGAGATTTTTGTCTTTGTGGCGAAGTGCTCTTTCATGTTCTTTTAATCTTATTTCTAATTGTCGTTTAGTTAGACCTGTGTAGATATGTTCACAATTTTTACATGGTATTTGATAAATTATATTTCTAATGTTCCATTTTTCTTTATTATTTTGACATATTTCTTTGAAATATTCTCGAAAACGTTTTATATAAATTTTATCCCAAATATTTGGATCACCCTCTTCAAAATTTCATCTGTATTTCAAAACCAACACTTCCTTCAAGTTTATCGTTTTCCACTATCAACATTATTTTCACAAGACTTCATCTACATCCTCAATAGACTGGGTTTATTTCTGCTATCAACAACATCTTCAATAGACTACATCCTTTGAGTTTTCTTCCATCTCACAAGTTTCTTCATCCTTTTTCAAGATTGGTGACTTTATTTATTATTTATTTTTTTGTTTTTATTAATTTTACGATTTTCCCCATTAAAAGGAGACTGACCACATTTAAATTTAAAATTAATCATTTAAACTCCTTAGATCAATAATCTTTCATTAATGTTCATATCTTATTTTAAAAAAGAAAAGGGCATTGATATACAAGATTATATCTGGAGGTGAATTGACAGCAAATTAAAATCAATAAATTTTAACTACTGTTTTACAGAGTTTGCTTTCTTTAAAATAATTTTGACAGAATTTGTATCTAGGCTTTGAGTTTGCAATTTTTATTTATATACTTATTTAATACAGGGAACAAAATACAAAAAAGAATACAAGCAAAGATGATGCGTACAATGGAAGTAAAATAAATTTTTGCAAACATTCCAAGAGGGAATTTCAGCTGTGACGAGGGAAAGTCAGTAAATAAGTTATAAATGGATATAGAAATGAAACAAATAAAAGTAGTTTTCAAGTCAGTATTCTTATTTGTTTCATTTCTGTATCCATTTCTAACATACTTACTGAGTTCCCCTCGCATTATTAATGTATCGTGAACAATTGAGCAATCGTGGGTCGATAAAGCGACCTGCTTACGTCAACATTGCTTAAAAGATAAAGAGAAAGTAGCTGTGTATTCGTTCTTGACGAATCGATTGTTATATGACATACCATTATCTTGGCATTCTTTACGGTCACTGTTTTAGAACATGAATTCTATTTGAAGGGGTCCATGAAAAAGCCTGAAAAGTTGATACAGCCGAGCTGAGACCTTGATGGTCATATTTCTGAAAACAGATTTTGAAAAAGTTAATCCGTTTTCAAGTTAATGTGCAAACAGCGGACGGATAAACGTACAGACCAAGGGTGCATTCTTATAAGTAGCTTTTTCTTAAAGCTCCTAAACAATGAAAAGTAAAATACAAGTTCAAATCCGTGCCGGTCCTCCTTCTGTGGAGATATGTAATAGTTTTTTACTATGGAGTTGAAATGTTTACAGCTAAGACGGCATTTAGATGAACGGCTGTAACTTTATAGTGATGAACGGATGTCATATGGTAAAAGGTTCCAAGAGGATATGATGTTATATATGATACTGGGGCTTCGACGAAAAAGACCCAAATTGTGAGAAAAAGACAATAGATGCTCCATTACGATAGTGCACCCCCATTTAGAGCATCAGAAACACACAGCTTTTAGGCCGTAAAAGCATGATCACACCTCTCACACGTGGTAGCAGCGAGAGCTGACCCTTCCTCTTCTAGAAGATGAACGGATATATATATTTAGAGAAGGACGAGACACAAGAATCCTGGAATACAATAATATTCTAATATTCTATTTGCTTTTAGAGAATTATCCTTTTTGCTTTGATAAAGGATAGTCTCTAACCGAAACGTCAGCTTTTTATTTTGATTTTTGATTAATTATTTTTGTTTATTTTATCTTATTTTTTATTCATTTTGTATTTTTATTAATAACTATTAATTCTTCTAGAAGATGAAATTCAAACTGAAGGGGCGCCGTTTTGAAACCGTGAATAAGATCCAGCTCCAGTCGCAGGAGTTTGACATGCTTCGAGAAGAGGATTTCCAGAGATCCTTCCAAAAGTGGTAAAAGCGCTGGAAGTGGCAATTGTGTAGAAAAGTAGTGTTAGGTTTACTATTGTTGCAAATAGTTTTTTGTTGAGATACTCGTACTTTGATCCGTTTTAAAGTTTCTCCTGAAATATCTCGAAAACAACATATGGGCTCAAAAAACAGTTCAATAACAGCTACATGTTTTTTGACGTACTATCCGAATATGCAATAAAAAATGGGGGTTCATATTTAAGATATCCCACTCCCTTTGGAAGGGGATCTAGTTTAGTACCATTCGTATGCCCCCTACTCGTTAAGCTGGCATAACGAGGAGGGGTAGCTGAATGATTTTCATATACAATTGTTCTTTATAGCTTCTGGCATTACCGTATAGGCGAAGTGCTTGATATGCATATCGAAAGTAATTTCTTTCTCTTCAACGAAACTACTGTATATGGTGCGCCCAAATGAAAGGGAGACTTTCACTGTAGCGCCGTTCTGTCTAATCGAAGTTGGTAGATATGCATGTCGATAGATGTAGCGTCATCCCGGCTCCACACGTCCCAAAACAGCCCACTTTGCCATGAAGGCCGGAAAAGTGATGCTCAGTTTCTTTTTCGACGAAGAAAGACCTATACCACGCTAGAACGGGGCGAAACAGTTCACGCTGAACACGTTACTGAAGCCATCGAAGACAAGCGCAGAGAGAAGCTCTCGAAACAAGACTAAGCCACTTGCGGCCAAGAAGACCCTCCATCTGCTGCAAACATTTCGATGGGAAGTTCCTCAAACATCCTCCGTACATCCCCGACATCTCCCCGTATGACTTCCATATTTTCGGCCCCTTAAAAAAATCACTGACAGGTCATCGGTTCACCTTCGACAAGGAAGTGCAGAACACCGTGGAAAAAGGATCCGTATGCAACCCAGGAGTTTCAACATTGAAGTCATCATTCGCTTCTTACGCTCTGAGATCAGTGCATCATTATCAAAGGCAATTATGTGCAGGAGTCATGTTACACATTCATTGTACGTCAAACATTCTGTACTTAAAATATTCTGTAATTAAATATTCGTTAGATGTAACCGTAGTCTCCTTTTCATTTGGGCACACCTTATACATTAAACCAACAGTTATAATTTTTAAATGGGTAGATTATCGTTGGCTTTCTTGATTCATCGAGGAATATTGCGTCTAACCCACTGACAAACACAAACACCTTTGCCCTCGGCAGGACTTCAACGCGCGACTCTCCGGCTTCGAGAGCGATAAGACCCCCACCAAGCCGGCTAAAATGACACTACACAGAGCCTCCTGTAGTTATATCCCACACAGGAATAGCACTAAATTTTGCAGGATGGGTTCCGCGATAAAAAAAAAATTGTAGTGACGACTAAATTTCTAATAAGAAAGATTTTAAATAAATTCCTGAGTGGTGTTTGTAAAAATTATTTATTACTAATGGTAAAGGCAAAAATGGAACTGAAGAATACATGAGTCTAGCGGAGTCTTGAAGAAATAATTGAATCGTTAGCGGAATGTCTGGACCTGTTTCCATATGTAAAAAAAATGTCTTCAATTTTATCGAATATTTGTGTAAGATTTTGAACGTTTTTATGAAGAGCTCAACTATAAAGTATTTCGTTCTTAAAGAACATCGACTTAAACGATGTCGTTTCCAAACTTCATTAAAATAACTAGTATAGATGGCAATTTCAATAAGAAACTTCATTAAATTTATACGTAAGGTGATGCAGTTTACTTGCTTAAAATTTCATATCAATTTTAATCTAGCGCTTAATTTCCATTAAACTGGCCAACGAACCAACCTTTGACGGAGTTTTATTACTCTAAATAATATCCTATTTCACCATTATTAGAATTTTGGCATAGTTCCCGTGAAACGCCCTACCTATAAGGTTGTTATACCTTGTAATTATTCTAATTAATTAAAACTGAAGGCTGCAGTTCTAAAATTATAAAAAGCGATGGTGCAAAAAATATGGAACTAAACAGGGCAATTACAATGTAAACTTTAGAAGTTGGTTGGTGTCATTAACATGTTTTTAATACAATATGAATTGTTTCGAAAATGTTAAAAAATTGGAATTTCTGCAAAGATCTTTGTAGATTTTGTTTTTATCTGTTTGATTTTTGAGCTGTATTTTTTGCTTAGTCTTTAAACACATTTGTGCCAATGGTTTTTAGCAGTCGACAGGTTAAATTTGATAAATCCAAGTGAAACTCGTTTTGATAAAAACGGCTGTTATAAAAAATAATTTGGAGTCATTGCTATCTCATTAAATAAATCCAAAAAATATTATATTTCAATATATGATCAATTTATCTTTTAAATTCAGAACAGAAAATATTGGAATGCCATCTACAGAAGCTTCTTCTATCATTGAATGGAAAGAGGGAACCCATTAAGTCCGCAAGCCATCCTCGACCGGAAGCGGCTATCACGTGATCGCTCTCCTGCCAAATCAGCCAGAAGTGATGTTATATGAAAAAACGTCAACCAAAGGCTCTGTCGCCCTGATAAATGACGTGGCATATTTCCAAAACGCGTCCGCGGTCTCTCCCCCGGGGCGACAGAAGCAAAACCTTAAAACGGGACCTTCTCCTTCACGTTCTAGAAAAAGAATGGAAGGAACATCGTAACGTCACAATGAAGAAGTGTGACATTTAACTTTTATCTCAATATGGTTTTCGTTTTCTTTTATTTTCCCCTCTAACAATGTTTTTTCCATGAGATAGACTTTAGATCTGCGATTAAGTTGGCCGTTAGGTCTTCCCCAAAAATCAAAAATCGGTAAAATATCATCTGTTCTGAAAAATAATATGGCTTTTCATTTTCAAAGAACTTCATCATAGTATTTATACTTTAGAGATATTTTTTTTTTGAATCTAGCTATTTTCTTATTTTCCATGTAAATAAAGCATTTCTTCATATTTTTAATTTAATTTAATTTAATTTAATTTAATTAGACAGATTATCGATTTCACCACTCACGGTTTGGTAATTCTTGGAATTGAGATATTTATTACGAATAAGCAAGGTGTGAAGAGAATATCAGGATGAATTCTTATTTAAAAGTTGAGAAATATTGGTTTATTATTTGATTAGATACGTTTAGATACGCTGTGAATTTCTAGAATTTAATATAAAAATAGCTTGCACTAATTTTCTAAGATCAGAAACTTCCATTCACCTGAAAGGGATGTTCGATGATCCAATTTTTTTCTCTTCACGATGAAAATCCGATCGATACTACTTTATTTTCCATTTGAAAATCTTCTGATATAAAAAAGTTAGATCAACACTAAAAGTTTAATATAATAAAATATTCAGAACTTCTTCCATCTGGTTTTCAAAAATCTTCTTCAATACCCCGGATAGTGAAAATTTAAAGTTTTAATCTACACTATTCGAAGAAAATATATCGTACCTGAATACGAATGCGATCCAACTTAACATAAAAAACCGATAAACAAATAGTGAAGAAATTATTGCATTTAAGAAGCATTACTTGTAAATCGTAAAAAGTGACCCGAGTTTTATGACTATCATTTTGTTTTCATAATGTCTCCGCGATAATCAACGCATACAATGCAGCAATGGTATGCTTTGTTATTAGGAAAGTTGAAGTAAGTTTAGTGATTCAAAATTAATATGTTAACAAACAACTGCTGTGAAGGATTAAACCGAAATTCCCGTTAATGCCAAAGGACTCTTCGGTACAAAGAATAAATGGGAATGATTCAAAACATCAAAAGAGTATGTTCAATTTGGAAGTAAAAGCATTTAGGATTCGTTCACATGTTACGATACTCTTATAATGAATTTCATCAATGCAAAGATATCGAAATCGACGCTTTCCGTAATGGAATTCATGGCTGGCTGGTTTAAATTGATTTTTCAAAGTGCTCAGAGTTTGTTGATCGGTAATTCAAAATCTGTTTCTTTTACTTCTTTGATCAGAATCAGATGAATTTTTGAATTGAAGTTCAATAACAGGGTAGCCGAAAGCATCAGTTAAAAGTGAAGCACATCTGATGGGATTCTCATGAATTTTAATAAGGCTGGATGAAAATAATCTTATTTTTGACATGCATATGTTCGAAGACTTTTAATACCCAAAAACTTGAAGAGTGAGGATTTCCGCCAGTTTCGGATTTTCCTGAAATCTGATTAAAAAAGATTACGAAAGTTTTGATCCCACACGCTACATTTCCGTTTTGTATAAATAAGATTTCTTAAAAAGCTCCTTTTTGTATGATAAAGAAAAGGTGAATTAAAAAAAGTTAAAAATATGTTGTTTTTTTTCAAATTTTGTTGGACTGTCATATTTTCTTTGATATTATGCCACATTGATCGTTTCCCACGAGCGCCCCTTTAGTCCAAGAGAACTTTGAAAATATTACATGTAATACGCCTTCTAAATATCTTTAGTAAAGCTTTTCTTTATCAAATCAAAATATAATTTATTTTCTTTTAAAAATACAATTTATTTTCTACTTTCTAGTCTTAAGGATCCCCTCCCCCCCAGGTCAAACGTTCTTTATTTCATGCTTTTAAGCCTTTCTTCTTGCAAACTCTATTTATGCTTATAATCAGTTATTCATCCTAAAACAAAAAAATAGAGCCAATCTACCATATCAAAAATGTCCGTTTCATATATTCGTGCAGAATGGACCATTCATTGAATCCAATTACACCATTTACAATTCCTTTAGATCACCATTTAGACTTTTTTTCCCAGAAATGAAAACTGAAAAAAAATTTACCAAGAAGTTAAAAAGTATAACATCAATAAAATATAGATACGTTATACAATATATGGAGGCCTTGCAATGCAATGAAAACATCCGCCAACCGGTTTCACCATTGCAGGTACGTCTAGAACCATTGCAGCTAGAACCGTTGCAGCTACGTCTAGAACCATTAACGTTTTCAAATGGCAACATATGCCAAGTGATATGTCATTCCATCGAAAATGATGAGAAGCGAAAGAAGATGGAGCTCTATTACATTTTATAAATACTACCTTAGAGAAGAACAAATAAATTGGGATTAAAAATACCCCTTTTTGTTTTTAAGTAATAAAAAAGTTGTTAGTTATCCTAAAACCAGGTTCTATAGCACAAAGAGTGCGATATTATGTTGGCATGAAGTACCATTTTTTGAAATAAATAAAATGCTCAAAATATTTGAATAACCATGCGTTTTTGTGGTCAGTCTAAACAGATCAGATAAGGTCATGTATAGGTATTATGGGTCCCCAGGGCGTGTGTATGGGGGGGAGGGGGCATTTTCAATGTATGGAAAAATACATACATTTAAACTCCATCATAAAAAAGAAGTAAAATCAATATTCAATAGTTAAAACATTGAAATAAATAATTTAAAATATCTGCTATTATTTAACAATGAAACTTTCGCACCTCGTTGATAGCACTGCTTTACTGACAGAAAGTCAACAAGAAGCGCGATATCTATACCTTAAATTTTGCAACTAGTTTTGCTTTATTTATTTTTACCTATTTCCTAGACGGCATTAATAGTTGATTTATTAAGCTGAGGGGCCAATTTACCAGCAAAGGGTCACATTACCACCTTTTCCTCTACTGTAACAAATCGATGAATCAGGGCTTCCGCTACTTTCCCATATCATCCTCGGGATTGGTAGTACCGGAGTTGTTAAGAGTCATTGGCTTTATTCGATGCAGATTCCAGTAACTGTAGAAATTTTCATTAAGGAATATTTACGAACAACCGAAGACTTCTTAAAAATTCTTTAATATGCATTTATAATATACATTGCCCGGCCACTTTATTAAGTACTCCTTTGTTCGCCAGAAAGATTCGTCCAACGACGTAGAACACCACATGGACAGACAACAAAGCAATCCTACTATCAGTTGAGCGTGCAAGCATCAACGAGAATGAGAAAAAGCAGTGATCTAATGGGCTTTGAACGAGGCATGAGAGTAGAGGCCAAGTGAACTGAAACTAACATGTAGAAAAAGGCTGTCTTCTAAACTTTTCATTTACCGCATTTTCAAGGGTGTATCTAGAGTGATGGCGAGTAGTGGACCAAACAGAAAGACATTTATTCAGCGCCAGTCATGCGGATAGAGAGTGCTCTCTGATCAGAGAAGTCGAAGGAGGATAGCTAAGATGGTACAATCAAAGAGACAGTTCACAATTAGCCGAATTATGTCGGAATTGAACGTTGGCGTAAATTGAACATATCGAAAGGCATGGGTTGGCGTAGCTTTTCGAAGAAGAGCTGCAACAGTCGACAGGCCTTGCGGGTATCATTGTTATGATAGATGAATAAGAAAGTCGCTTTCGGTGGATACAGGAACACCCTCGATAGCTGAAAACATGTTCGGATGAGTCATGGCGGCAAGCTGTGGGGGTGATGCTATTTTGTGGAACACTTTGGATTCCTTGTTACCCCTAGATAAACGTATTAATACTAAAACCTACGAAAATATTATTGATAACCGGGCATATCCGTGTATCGCAGTAGAGGGTTACTTCCAACAGGATAATGGGCCAGCGAACAGAGTCTACATCTCTGTAGGATAGTTCCAGAAATATACCAGCGATTTTTCTTTGTTGAATTATCTCGCAAATATTCCCAATTCAAATGGCTAAAGTGATAGAAGGGAGAATCATTGCTTTAGTTGCGTGCAACCAATTCTATTGTTAAATGAGTTATTTATCAAATGAATAGCGCAGCGTTTACAGACCTCAAGGTAATTTAATCGAGGAACCTTCTCGAGGAAAGTGGCAAAGGTTTTCCTAAGAGTGCTTTCCTCGAAACAGGAAAATGGCTATGGAAAGAGACATCCTACATCATTAACGAAGGAGAGCTTCGTTGCACTGTAAATAATGCAAGGAGACTCTCTCTCTCTCAAGCATACTTGAGTATTATAACTTCATTATAAATTGGAATGTTTATATCGCCTATGTTTAAACCAAGTCATGTTTTCAAACTGCCTGGTTATCATTTGTATCGTAAAGTCTTTTAATAATATTGCTAGTCATGCTTCTGGAAGTGTAGCGATCAGTGTCAGATCGGTATTGATCATCGTGATATTGTCATTTCCAACTATCTAGGGATAGAAGCGGTTTCCCTGATTATAAATGACGTTGATGCGAGTGAAGCTTAATTCATGTGAACTTGATGAATTGCTCTCTCAGCTATTATGGAGGTTAACTTGAACGCCAAGCACCCTCACTAGAATTTTAAATGTGAGGGGGACCCAAAAAATTATTTCTGTCTACTAATTAACGAAAGTTGTGTTATGATCTCACTGATCAAGTTCTTACCTTAAGAATGTTATATTGCCAATGAAGTTTCTGATGTCATCAAGAATCTAATAACCAAAAAGAGCGGCAGGGTTTGCTTTCCTCACAATCAGTGCTCTCAAGAATTTGCCTACTAATTTCATCTTTATTATTACCAGGGTCATGAATGACTGTTGGAGTCTTAGCTATTTCAATGAAAATTAGAAGGAATTTATTAATATATCAAAGCCTGGTCTAAACTCTACTCTCACCGCCTATTACAGCCTCATAAGCTTATTACCAATATTGACGAAAGTATTCAAACGCGTGATTCTTAGGATTCTCATTCAGGCTACTCCTGTCAGCTTCATATTTGCTGGTCAAAATACTCCTCTCAAACACTCAATGTATGAATATTTTTTTTATGACCATTATGATCTCATTTATAAGGTTATTATGATGATTCCTTTGATTCGCTCTTTTCTACCAAACAGGACATTTCGAGTCAAGGTTGGTTGTGTAGTTCTCCAAAGTAGCTTGTGCTTTCTAAAAATTCGATAAGTATGGAGTTTATTTTATATAAACCTAATGCCTATATAAGCCTTGAGTGTAAGTACTATCAAAGGCTTTTTTACAATCAATGTAGGCCGCATAAGGTGTCGATATTTAATGAGAGCTGCGTAAGATCATACTGTCCTTCAGGAATTGCTGCTTACAGCCCATGCGATTTCTATGGCATCCGTTTTCTTGCTCAGTGAATATATTGTTTGTATCAATATATGCATGCATTTTGTTCGCAATACAAGAATTTATTATTTTGTATAGTATAGGCAGGCATATGATAGGTCTACATTGTGCGGGGTCAGTAATGTTTTCTGATTTTAGTACCATTACGTTATTTTTTGTGCAGGAAGTGTGGCAATATTTCTGGTGTTTGCATAGTGTAGAGGAGACCAGAGATAATTGATACATTTTTCAGTTTTTAATTTTTCTAATCTTTTGTAAAACTTTAAAAATTTCAATACAATTTGAAATAACAGCTTGTTTTTTTTTTCTTTTTAATTGGCCGATAGTCATTTTCATATATGAAGTATATTTTATATGTTTATATATACATGATGTCCCACTCGGGGCTGACCCTTTAAGAATACGAATTACTTTGCAACACTTGCATGAAACATCATGCACCAATGCTCAAAATATTCCTTATTTAATGCAAATTGCTTCGGCACAGGGTTGCAGCTTCACGTGGCGCCAGCGCGGCGCAGACGACTGTTTAGATCAGAGAGTCCATCCCTGCAAAGTGGCGAAAACAAGCATGCAGTATACCGTACCACAAAGAGTCTTCATTGTGAAGACCTACTGGGTCACTGGGTCAGTTACACCTCGAACGCCCGATTTAACTCCGCCAGAGTTCTTTTTATTTCAAAGATCATGGTTTATGCAAGCAAACTCAGGACCATTGAAGACCTCAAAGTAAACATCAAGCGTGACATTGCTGCCTTT
This sequence comes from Rhysida immarginata, assembly GCA_023313115.1. Taxonomy (NCBI): domain Eukaryota; kingdom Metazoa; phylum Arthropoda; class Chilopoda; order Scolopendromorpha; family Scolopendridae; genus Rhysida; species Rhysida immarginata. The sequence goes on along the minus strand of JAHWFO010112271.1, from coordinate 1,098,376 downwards.
GACAGTGACATGTTGCAGAGAACATTCGAGAATATGGAGTATCGCGTTGCTTTGTGTGCGGGCATTGCGGGAGGACATTTTCAACACCTTTATAACAAGATTAAACAGAGTATAAAAAACCCGACTTTAATGAAACTTTCACTATCGCCTAGCTATATTAGTCTATATCTTGAAAACTAATGAACCGATTTTGATGAAACTTGGATTTATTCCTAAGTTGAAAGATGCTTAATCCAATAAAAAAAGAATTATTGCAATTCGATTTCTATTTCTGAGAAACTCGTGGACAAACATACATACATACATAATGCATACAAACACTTATGAAATTTGCCATACTTATTTAGAAGCCCACATAGACTAACATATATGAATATTGTGTAATTCCAACAATATTACAAACATACACATCAAATTGATAACCTCCTTTTTTGGAGTCGGTTAAAAAAAGTATTCATATATGTTAGTCTATGTGGGCTTCTAAACAAGTATGCCAAATTTCATAAGTGTGTGTATGTATGTTTGTATGTATGTATTGTAACAATTATAAATCTAGGAAGGCATTGGAACTGAAAGACTTCTAGGAATCGTCGCTTCCCGACGTTACAGAGGTAGTTTTCTTCGTTGTTCCTCGTCTGCAGAAGACACAAAAAAATATTGAGATTAACTATAGATAACATAAACCACGTTATGTCTCTTTCACTATATTAAACTTATCTTTATTAGTAGAAGCGGATAGCCATATCCTTCGTCCATTGGAGTTTCTTCACTTCTTGTAGACTTAGGTTGTGTTTAACCTAGTGTCGCTGAAGGGTGTCACCAAGTTTGGCGACTGAGAATTTAACCAAGGCTCCCGATCGTATATCACAATCGGGGAGCAAGCTTGGCACTCGCGTAACGCCATCTGTTAAGAGTAATCAGAGGCTAAGCGGAATTTCCCAGGGAAGCCAGAAGCAGGAGCGTTGTAAAGAGAAAAAGCGGAAGCGGCGTAAAAAGATGCACAAACGGGCAGGTAACGAGCGGGAAGATTCAAATCTAGGAGAGAGTTTACGAGACCGAGCGAAAAGGACGCGCGGGAATCGCTTCCGTAGTAATCGAGCTGGTGAGCGTCCACGTATGCAATTGAGAAGTTCGAACGAAGCTTTCGAACGCCCGCCAAGTTCGCCCCTGCATCTCGAAACGCTCGAGGAAGGACTCTCGCAGAACAGAACGATTCCTCCGCACGAAGCGAGCGCTCATATGCGTGTTTCATTACTAACTGTGTGCTCCTGCCCTATGAACTTAGCCGTCCACGACTACGAAGCAAGGCTGTCCGAGGCAATGCACGAGGAAGGCATCGAGCGAGTGTTTTCGACGGGGGTAAAGCTCTGGAGTGCTGGAACGTTGGTTCGTCCGCCTAGCATAGAACTCTCCGCCCTTCCTATCGTCGTAGCTCCTGTCCTTTCCCACGCTACCAGAACGTTGGTCGTCGTAGCTGCATTGGAAGCCGCAGACTGGCAGAAGCTTCAACCACTAGACACAAGACTAATTCCAGCGGGATCCAGCGTCTGGATCACACCCACGAAGCCTTTTGGCAACAAGGATTGGGCTCCTTCGTGTCCTACATAAGGTGGGTGATGTTTTCTCCAGTCCGTATGTTAAGCTCGGTCACAATTACGAATGCTCTCTCATAGATTGCGTAATTCATCCCGCTCGAGCGCGTTGTTTAACGTGAATGAGGGTATAGTAAATAAAATTTATTGTAACGTGAAAGAATTGTCTCTCGCCAACCGCTTATGCACCGCGCTCTTTTGGCTAGGCGTAGTTTGCGCGTTGAACTCGTCTTTGCGGTTTACTCATTTTTCTCTTGCAATCTTTCTTTTAGTTATTTGCGACTTCAAGCCCAAATCTAGATACGCTGGTCGTCGCCGTTTTCGAACGGTGCAGCGGAGGTGGCGCCTAGCAAAGTAGCGGGAAAATACCGGCCTTGCGTCGACCGACCTGAGTTCCTCCCTGGCATTGGGCGTTCCTGCGTCCGCTGTAGATTTAGTTTCCCACGCTATTTTTTTGGTAACAATAATAATTTGGACCAAACTCTTAGCAAGCTATTTAATGCTTTCAGTCGCAATTCCGGACACGGTAACTTAGTCCCGTCTCCATATTAAAAAGGAGAGTCGTAAAACAACGTCTCCTATAATTTTGATAAGAGATTAAAACCCCTAGAGGGGGCGATCGTATTAGTTCACATTTATTACGCTACCTTATTGTAAATCTGGGATTTGTTCCGTAGATGGGCCTATACGTTTTTTTTGTATTTCTATTGTCGTTGTTAACGTACTTACACGACAATTGGCCCGCTTGTTGTTTTATACATTCTTATTTATGTAACTAAGTGTAAAACGGTGTTTGTACATCCGTTCGGGCAAGGTACAGTCTATCCGCGTTTCTTGCGCTTAAGCAAGATCGTAGCCCATATTAATCTTATATTATTGTATTTATTATAAATGTTGTTAATGTTAATAAATAATTTAAGCCAAAAGGTATACTCTGTGGTCTCTTTCAGCATTTACAAATTTCCACTGCGCAATACTCTTTTATACGTGACAAAGGGGAAAATTATAACATAACATTAGGCGCCAAAGCAAAAGTTCTGACTAATCACCGTGGCTTTATTCTTCTTTTATCCTCAAAAGACAGAATTCTTCAACATACATAAAGATTAATCGGTTAATATCAAACATCAAGCCCGTAAACCTTTATCAACTGCTCGCCAACGGGCGTTCAGAAAACTAAAAAAAATGGTTTAAACATAAAGAAATTAGTTTTAAATAATTGATTGTCTTGTTTCCAACAATAATAGACAAAGCACATAATAAAAAGGGTTCAATTTTAAACAAAGATTTTTTTTTGTTTTTTTTTTCATTTCTTTATATCAACTAAATTCATTTGCTTTATAGAATCTCCTAATCAACTTCTGAGGATATCCTCAGAAACAAAATATTATTCAGTTTCTTTTCTGAGATTTATTCTAATTACCTTTGGTCTACTTAAAGTCTCACAAATTACTGTTTACACTTCACTGTTTCATACCATTTAAGTTTAGCATATTCGTCGTCATCTATTCTTTATTTTATTTACGGATAGTCAGGTAAGTACGTTATTCTTTCCATTTGTATGTCTAAATGATCTTATCATAAGTAGTCGATAAGTTTAGGGTATAAGAGGGGGGGGGAGAGCTAAAAGCATTCTAACAATATTTGTGGGGTAGGGAAGGGATTCCAAAACCGAGATTTTGGAAGGGTTAGTGTAAAACCCGCTTATGAGAAGCATCCTTTCCTTAGTCTTCGAAGTAAACTGCTATCAGCACAACTTTTATTTTTAGCATCAATTCATTTGAGTAAACGTATTCCACCAATTATCTCTTCTTCTTAGGCGTCTCGTAGTCGGTCAGCGCAATCTAAAGTAAAAATCAAAACAAAGAAAACTTTAACAGAAGTTTTATGTTCTATATATGGCCGCTTTAGTATACCAATACCGGATGGAAGTACTCTATTCGGCGTTTGTTTCTATAATATTCTTCTTGAGCGTCTTCCCGACAAAACATATTTTTTTATATTTCTCAGTCATTTTCGTTAACTTCAGATCTGTTAGAGAGATATTCCTTTCTATGAGTTTTCATATCTCTTTTATCAATTCTGCTCCGTTGGTGTGTTTACCGCCGGATCGAGCAACTTCTCGTTGTAATGGCGATCTGCCTTTTTCTTCTCATGAAGTAATTATTTTTGCTTTCTCTTACGTCGTTAAGGAGGATAAAAACCTTACTCTACAAACTTTTATTGCCTGTATGCCGTCATTGTTGTCCGGAACCATTACCATTGTTTTGTAAGCTCACGACTATGATTGTTGCCTTTTACTTTGCCATGAAAAAGGCGATTATTTAGAGGTAGCTATATATTTTTATGACCTATTTAGGAAATCTTTCTTCTCTTGCTTTGGGGCAAGGAGAAGGAAAATGAGTAGGAGAGATCTATATCGTGTAACGTTTAGACTGTTACAGTATGTATGTATGTATGTATGTATGTATGTATGTATGTATGTATGTATGTATGTATGTTTGTCCACGTATTTCTCAGAAACCAGAAATCGAATTGCAATAATTCTTTTTTATTGGATTAAGTATCTTTCAACTTAGGGATAAATCCAAGTTTCATTAAAATCGGTTCAGTAGTTTTCAAGATATGGACTGATATAGCTAGGTGATAGTGAAAGTTTCATTAAAGTCGGTTTTATACTTGCTCTTGGATCTTGTGAGATGGAACGGAACTTTTCAGTCGAATTTTGAAGCACTTCCACTTTTCCTGATGACGACACATTTTAGCAATTTTTTTCTTTCCAATTTCGGGGTTGCCCCCACAAAAAAATTTAAATACACTGGCGGAAAAAAAAATCCCAACACCACGAAGGACTTGTTTTAGATAAATGAAATTTGGATAGTATATTCAGCTATGGTATTTATTCAATTGATTCAAGTTTCAAGGTTACAACTTATAGAGGGCGCCACCAGCGCCACCGTGTACATTCAAATGAGACATTCTAATGACATAAAGGAGATCAGACGCGCCTGTGTCACTTCAGACACTTGTGGACATGTGTGATTGAGTACGTAAAACATGCCTCGAAAGCGACTGTGACGTGAATATGGGCAGCTAACCCAATTCGAACGAGGACGTGTAGTGGGCCTTCGAGAGGGTGGACTTTCGTTCCGTGCTATGGCAGAACGCATGGGTCGAGACGTTGCCACTGTATACAATTGATGGCAGCAATGGTCCAGATAAGGCAGGATTACCAGGAGACCAGAATCTGGACGACCCCTGGCCACTGGAGACACGGTTGACCGGCGCATCTGTAGGATGGCTGTGGCAAATCGGACAGCATCTGCAGCGGACATTTGGGCTGCTGTAGCACCCAACGTCACTCCACGCACAATTCGGAACCGTCTCCTGGCCAGGAACTTCCACTCCAGGCGCCCTGTGGCATGTTTGCCTCTTACCCCTCAACACCGTGCGGCACGTCTTCAGTTGTGTCAAGCCATAGCGACTTGGAGGGCAGGATGGAGGTCTGTGGTCTTCACGGATGAAAGTCGTTTCTGTCTGGGTCAGAGTGATGGTCGCACAAGGGTCAGGAGGAGGAGTGGGGAAGTCCTGTTACCGAGCTGTATCCGTCGTCAGCATACTGGCCCCACCCCTGGCGTTATGGTATGGGGAGGGATTTCTTTCGACAGCAGGACCCCTGGTGGTTATCCCAGTCACCATGACGGCAAATGCTTATATTCGGATGGTTGTTGAACCCATTGTGCTGCCATTCATGGCTGGTACTATGCCAGGGGGGCTGTTCCAACAAGATAACGCTCGATCCCACACTGCCGCTGTAACCCAACGTGCCCTTCAGGGTGTCCACATCCTACCATGGCCAGCACGATCACCAGATCTGTCGCCCATCGAGAACGTCTGGGACATGGTCGGACGCAGTGTCAGGGCTCTTCCACAACCAGCAACAACTGTCGCTGATCTGACCATCAAACAGGCATGGAATGCCATACCACAAAATGACATTCGGCATCTCTACGACCGTATGCATGCACGTGTGCAGGCCTGCATAGACCAGCGCGGCGACTACAGCGGGTACTAAAGTCCGTGCTTTTCACCATGTACAGGGTGGCGCTGGTGGTGTGCCCTATGAGTTGTAACCTTGAAACTTGAATCAATTGAATAAATACCATAGCTGAATATACTGTCCAAATTTCATTCATCTAACACAAGTCCTTCGTAGCGTTGGGATTTTTTTTCCGCCAGTGTAGATTCATTTTCTTTCATGGAGTTTTATTTGCGTGGAACAGTTTGTGACGTCAGAATTTCTTCTAAGTGATTGGTTTCGTTTGGTTTGTTTGGTATTAACGTCCTTTTCAACTGCTGTGGTCATTTCAGGACGGCGTTATAGGGGCCGCAAATTTTGCCTCGCAAGGGTTCTTTAACGTGCAGCCGGCAAACGACTACACGGGACCAACGGCTTTGCTTCCCTTCCGAAGGAAGTGCGTGATCTCATGATTTTCCCCGTGAAAAAATCCTCGTTGTCCTCGGCCGGGGTCGAACTCGCGTCCTCGGGCGTCAGAGGCGATCACGCAACCCCTGAGCCACCGAGGCCGATCTCTTCTAAGTGATAAAACTTAACTTTCATTTTGAGAATAAGGGTGGTTAAAAATGCTTCAATTTTCTCTTTTATTTATTTTATACTCTGTTTAATCTTGTGTAATGTGGACATGTTTTCCATTAAATAAAGTTATTTCAGGTTCCTACAGATTGCCTTTACGTTAACACGTTCCAGAGTTATATGAAATTTTAAAGGGCCAGTCCCGAGTGGGACACACTGTATAAATTTTTATATTCGGCTATATGAAAATATCTGTCTGCTCCATATTGAGGGGATATCAAGAAGTAGCGCCGTTTATTTTTAACGGAGGAAATATAGTCGCTGCGTAAAAGTTAACATAGCCCAAAAAAAAGGCTGAGTACAAGCACAGACATTTCATAACAAGAATTGTTTTCGCGCTCGCCCACGACGTGCTATCAGTCGTTTTACAAATGGCCGCCGCTATCACATTGTCTAAAGTGAAAGAACAGCGTGCTGTTATAAGGCTTCTTTTCTCAAAAGGTAAGAAAACCGCTAAAATTCATGGGGAAATGGTAGAAGTTTACATTGCCGAGTATCTGAACTATTTCAATGGGTGCAAATGGTATAAAAGATTTCGGGGGGGGGGGGGGCTAGGAATTTTTGGCGTCGACTACTTAGGTCATTTTGCGCCTTTTACACAAGTTATATCTGTACGCAGCTCGGGACAAACGGCGGGAGTCGAACCCACGGCCAGGCGGACTCGAGAACTAGAAAGCCTACGCCCTAGCCCTCTCGGCCAACTTGGTCGGCAAATATTTCGGTAAGGAAAAGTTAGCCTTGCCGATAAACAGCATTCTGGCAATCTGCATCATCGGCAAAACCAGCCATTATCGAGGACATTAACAAAACAATCAGAGAAAACCGTCGCATTTTCTTGAAAGAAGTGAGTGAAACGTTTCACATATCCTATGGATCTGCAACTTGGATACTGCAAAGTCTGTTCGCGTTGGATTCCAGAACAGATCAACAACACAGTGCTGTGCAGTTTGCAACATCTGCAGCAGTACAATGGTGTTTCTGAATGGCATTGTCACAGAAGATGAGTCCTGGGTCTTGCATTTCAGGAGTCTAAAATTGCAAGCATGATGTGGAAACATACAAATTTTCCGGTTCGCAAAAAATTCAAAGGTTATCCTTCAGCTCGGAAGATTATGCTTACAGTTTTTTGGGATATGCAAGGCATCCTACTCGCTGAGCTCCTGTCTCGTGGGTCAACCGTCAACGCCGCTACCTGTTGTGAAACGTTGACTAAACTGTGGCGTGCTATTCGGGATAAGCGACCAGAAAGAGGAAACGATTGTTCGACTTCTTCATGACAACGCACGCCCGCATGTGGCCAACGTCTTCCAAGCAATAACTGGTCCATTTCTGTTTGGGTCCACCCAGCCTACATTCCGGACAAAGCGCCCTCGGACTACTACCCCAATGAAGAGATTTCTGGGTGGTCAGAGGTTTGAGACTGACAAGGAACTCAAATCAGCCGCGCGTCATTGGCTGTATTCACAGGCGACGGAGTTCTACGAGTGATGGAGTTCGTATGAGCGGCATATTCTGAAACTGGTGCAGTATTGGGACAAATGCCTAAATCGTCAAGGTGCCTATGTGGAAAAGTAGATAAAGCCGTGTAGTTTCAGCTGCACTTAGTGGTTTTGTAATTTCTTTTGAAAAAAGTAAATGACGTTACTTTCTGATATCTCCTCGTATCTTAGTATAAAACGAGAATTAAAACCGGTTTTAAAAACAGGGAGTTCTTTTTTTCAAGAAGGATTATAAGTGAAAATAAACGAAACTTTATTGAATGCTCTTTTGTGAAATATTTCTGATTTATACTCTATCCAACGAAAGTTTGAATGGGCGTGTCCAATTAAATTTCCAATTTCAATTATTCGACATTGTTAATTTTATTTTGCAACAATATCTAAACATTTGAAAGCTGAAATGTAACTGGACACACGCCATCAAACTTTCGTTGGACAGAGTATAGTACGATAAATTGAGAACGAATTAACTTTTTCACATCCAAAACAAACTATGGCACCACAAAGAGAATGCAGAGAATGCGGTAAAACAATATTTTCATCTGGTAAGTGTTTACAATTTTACAATCAGGAAATAGCTACTAAAATCAGTGTATAAAATGTAGATTGAAATAATCTAATGTTTCTATTCAAGGAAACACTTCTAATATGTGGGATCATATTCATCGTATGCACAAAAAGTTAATTCGTCTTGGACAGAACAGTTCCTCCAGTAGCCATTTGTCTGATGTTTTTTCTCTACAAGTGGATGATAGTACTTCTCACGAAGCAGAAGACAGACCAACATCATCTTTATCAGAAAACTCTTCTTTTAGTAAGACCATCATTACTTCATTTAATAGGCAAAGGGATTTTGCAAGTGACGGTCTAAAAACACACAAGATAACAAATGCCTTA
>JAHWFO010112271.1:1003777-1079734 GCA_023313115.1 Rhysida immarginata | reverse complement strand
AGAGTTTGTGCAGCTGATATTCTCTTACATCATCATCAGTATCACTAATGTCAATGTCACTAAATTCACTATCAGATCTTTGAATTAGGTCAAAAATGTCTTCAGCTGTTAGTGGTTTACTCCTCTTAGGGCGACAATTGGCTGAAAATAACATACATTCCAGTGAGGATTATATGTAGCCTATTTTATAATTACTTTTTTACTTTGTTGAAATTATTTTTATGGACTTTTGCATGCACTTTACCTATTTATTTATATAGTTATTTATTTATATAATAACCTAAACAATATTGTCTTGCTTAAATTTGGTACTGTACATTACATTAAAAATATAAAAATAAAGTTTTTATATTTAATTATTTTTATAATCACACAGTAATTTATGTATGCCTTATTTCAAAGAAAATTGAAACTGAACATCAAAAGTATACAAATGAACCAATGTTGCAAATATGCAACATGTGACTTTAGACTACTAAAACGGGCATATTTTTTTACATTCGTCAGTCAAAACCACGTGATTATTTTAGTTTAGACTGTTATAAGTAAATATAAAGCAAAATAATACTTTTTGAATACAAAATGTTATAGGTAAAGGCCATCTGGATTTTTTCTTCTGGGGATATGTTAGTTTTTCCTAGATACAGAATGTACTAGACCAACGTTGATGACATTGAAACTCTCAAGAACAGAAAAATTGAAACAATCGCTGAAATCACTTCCGAAATGCTAGCCCGAACATGCTATAAATGGGGGGGTGGGCTCACAGAAATTTATTAAGGCATGCTAAGAAACTTTTTGAGCTTTTATTGTGAATAAAAAAATCACGTTAAATTCTGTAATAGTTTTTGAGTAATAAACATTTAGAATACGGGACATAATTTAGAAACACCTTCTATATGTGTATTATGTGGTATCAGGTCAGTTTGTCGAAGGTGTTATCGTCGAGCGTCATTTCGTCGACTGTGTCATTTGGGCGGGTAGTTAGTTCGTCGGACGTCAATTAGTCGAACGTCAATTCGTCGAGGTCTCTGTTGGTCGGGCGGTCAATTTGTCGGAGACAAATTCGTCGGGTGTTTAAGTTGGTCGAGATAATAAATAAATGAACAGAAAAAACTTTAATAAAATTTATTAACGAAAATTTTTTTTATTAATTTAATTACTTGAAAAGTAAACAATAAATGCCGTTACTGTTAAAAACAGTATTCAAATACAGCTTTTGTAAACAACGTGATGTAGCGGCTAAAATGAATTGTAACCACTATAAACGTGACCTTGTTGACAAGGGGTCCGGATATTTGCCCCAAACTGCTTATACCACTTCAGTATCCTTCATTTTCAGAATGAACTTAATAACTGTGTAAAATTAATTTCATTCTGCAAATGAAGGATACTGAAGGGGTATAAGCAGTTTGGGGCAAATGTCCATTTGTCAACAAGATCACGTTTATTGTAGCTACAATTCATTTTAGTCTCTGTATCACATTGTTTACAAAAGCTGTATTTAAATACTGATTTTTAACAGTAAAGGCATTTATTGTTACCTTTCCAGTAATGAAATTAATAACAAAGATTTTTTCGTTAATAAATTTTATGAAAGTTTTTCCTGACCATTTATTTATTCTCTAGACCAACTGCAACACCCGACGAATTTGTCTCCGACAAATTGACCATCCGACTAACTGAAACCTCGATGAATTTGTCTCCGACAAATTGACCGCCCGACTAACTGAAACCTCGACGAATTGACGTTCGACTAATTGACCTCCGACGAACTAACTACCCGACCAACTGACACAGTCGACGAAATGACGTTCGACGAATTGACTCTGACGAATTGACACGTAACCGTATTATGTATGTTCGCGATTTTCTCAAAAACTACTGATCCGGTTTGGATGGGGTTTTCATTATTCGACTGAATATTTTTCTGGGAAGGTTTTTGACTCATGAAGTCGGTTCATTTTTGTTGAAAAAGTTCTTGTTTGTTGAGATACACCAAATCGTTCTTTACTTACTCGACCTTCGTACAAACATAGCAAGAGATGAGACACAAATTACCAAATATAAGCTGTTAAAATACCAACGGACTGTGACGCAACTTGGTAAATACATACGAAAACCAAACTGAGAAACCAAAAGAGTTCACATATTTCTTATTGTCTTTCCTGTCATCGGGGTTGTTCACACTCACTATACAAAAGCTCACAACTTTGAATACAATACCGCACGTGTACAAAATTCTACAGAAAATCAATCTTAAACACATTTTTCGTTTATTTTTTGGGCGTTCCGTAAGACTGGGTTTGTACATGCAATATTGTACGGTAATTTCTATACTAAGACATTAATTCTTCCACCGAAACGTAATTTTTCCCATCCCCTTTATGAGTCCCTTATGTTTGGTTCTATTCTGCCGGCCATTGAGACTTAGTTTCGGACTTGGTCTTTCCAAAACAATAATAATAAAAAATATTATTATTTATTAAAAAATATCAAATTGGCCTAACTCCGATTGCCAAACTTTAAGGAGAAATTCAAAATAAGATTGAGCACATGATGAGAAGAGAAAAATTGCTTGCACCTAATACGTTTAAAATTTATTTATTTATTATTATTATTATTATTATTATTATTATTATTATTATTACATTGATTATTAATAGTTTGATATCATTGTTAAAAATCAATAAAGGCTTGTCAGCATTGTTTTCGAAAAGCTTGATTTATAGTTCACTAAAATGGATGCTTTCAAGTGCAAACATAAACAAACAAATAAATAAGAAAGGAAGAAGAGGAGAGAACTATTTTTTTATATCTCAAGAACAAAAAACGAGCACAACGGAATGGAAACTGAAAAGTGCAGAAGGGAAGAAATAAAAAGCAGGAGAAAATAATAGAAATGAATGAATGAGTCCTAGGAGACAACAGAGCACAATATACGTTAACGTTGAAATATGAGAATAAACAAGGTTTTTATCTACGGAATAAAATCAAGACTAGGAGTTCGTTCTTCTCTCGACATTCATCAGTCTACGGAGCTGTTTATTTATTTTTTGAACCATTTTTCACCTTATCTCCTCGGCTTTTCTCTCTGTATTTACAACCATTATTACATCTCCATCTTGCCGTCGACATTCTCTCTTTTTGAAAAGCTTTCACTAGAGGAACTCTTTAGCACGAAATCCCTTTTCCCTTCCACTCTTTCTCTTCGTAGGGCTCAAGACCATGTCTCTCTTATCGTTTTTCTTATTTCTCACACGAACTTTGCTTGTGTTTTTCTCTCCACTTGTCAAAAAAAGCTTGTCAACATGGCACGACACGATTCCGTCAATTGTCACCCCGTCGTCTAGGAATTTGAACTCGTGAGCTCTGTTCAAAAGCTTTTTTTTTTTTTTTTGGTGTTTTTTTTTAAGTAAAACTCATTGTTACAAAGAAAATAACCGAGCGAAAATATATACCTGTCAGGCCATTTTCCTGTCTCAGAAACTGATGAAATGCTTTTTCTTTTTTAAAGAGGCCAAATAATGGTGGTTTTTTGGAGTAAAGTGGCGCTGAAAACTCCTCCGATGGATATCGAACCAGTGTTTTAGAGAAAAATATTATTTGAAGAGTAAATTGAATTTGTAAAAAAAAACGTTTTAAGATATGTTTAAAAAGGAATTTATTTTTTGTGATAATGCAAAAAAAAACAAAAAAAAAACAAAAGAAAAAACATACTGAAAGACGGAGTTTTGAAAGTTTTAGGTAACATTTTTGGCACTATTAAGCTTGTCCATTGGAGCAGCAACTACAAAATAAATAGACATTTTAGGAAAAACAACATAATATGCGTATGAAGAAAAATTATAAACAAATTGTTATGTGAGCGTAAATTGAGCCGTGGGGTAAATGAAAGTAATTGCTTCTCTAAAAATAATTATTGATCAGCCTTAAACAAATGTTCGTGCCCTTTTTGTGTACGGAGTTGGCTAATTCCTCCTGGAGATGTTCCCTCAAGAAAATCACCGTCTGGCGCACAAACGTCGGACATAAATTTTTCAACCTAGTTTAACACTAAATAATAGAATTGAATGAATGGCTCCGCTGAGGTACCCCAAAACAATAGAATTCAGCGCTCCGAAATGAATCACCCTCGGTGGAGCACAGATTAGCGCGATTGCCCGTAAATCCGTAGATCTTGGGTTCAATTCCTGGCAGAAAAGCGCTGAAAGTAGGAGTTAAATTGTTTTCATGGAAAACATAGACATTTATAATCAATTATATTGTCAAATCTATGTCAGATGGCTTTATATTGATATTGAAATGAGGGATCCCCTTTTGAAAGATTTGAAGAATCACTATTATACAAGCTGGTCGAAAAGCCTATACCCTCAAATTACTTGATAACTATCGTTGAATTTAAAAATCTGTTAAAGCCAACAAACAGGAATCCGATTATGCAAATTAGGACATATACAAAATTTATCTCTTGAAACCGTAACAGTTAGGGAACAATTTCCAATTACAAACCTGTTCAGATAAAATTATGAACACAATAAAAAACGCATCATAATCGGATGAATAGATCACACAATAATGAAACTGAAGCATTTCTACATGTTTGAATGTCTGTTCTGATAAAGCCGAACTTCAATAGCGCAATGACCATGGAATTCATTTCCTGAACTATCTTCCCAGACATCGATCTACATAATGAATCCCACGTGTGTGAAATATGTAAAACTGTATAGGCATGTGACACAATACCTGTGTAGTAATTTTTACGTTTCATTTTGGTGTGATCTGTTGAATTTGACTGTTGAGAGTGCATAACCGCAACAATCAAATTCGGAGTAGGAGATGTGTTGTTCTGGCCCTCATGCAGTGCACATTGAACGCCTCTAGATAACTGAACATGCTGGACAATAAATTGCTTCGTTTTTATTTAGCGGACCCATATCTCTTTCAGCAGGACAATACACGTGCAAAAAGCTTGCCAATGTAACGGCGTGGTTTGTAGACAATAACATCACCATAGATGATCGGCCTCAACAGATTTCCGACCTGAACAGGTTTGGGATGAACTGTAGTGTCGATTATGGTCCAGGGATGTACGCCCCACAACAAATCAGCAACTCATTACGTTTCTCAAGGAGGAATGGTCCAATATTCCAGCGAACTGCTTTCGTAATCTTGTTGAAAGTATGACCGTAGGACTGCTGTAGTCAGTGCAGCTAAAGGGTGTCCTACATCGTATTAAATTTTGCACAGTGTAGCTACAAAAACTAGAATGTACGTTGTAGTGTATTAATCTAAAGTAATACGAAATGGAAACATAGTGAGAAACCTGAAAAGGCTGACGTCTCGGAAAATGGCTGCTCTTTGTCAAGTTGAGTATTACAGTCGACCGGAACTTTATAGGAGGGTTGGGCGATTAATCGTGATAAATCGATTAGCACGATTAATGGAATCAAATCGATAATATCGATAAATGTTGTTTTAAATATAGGCTAATCGAGTAATCGTGATTAATCGATTAGATTGATTAATTTACACCAGAGATGCTTATAATACATACTGTAAGCGTCTCTGATATAAACACGTCTTGACAAAGAGCTTTCTTGACAAAGATGAGATCATGTGATTCGCTTAATTGATCAGATGATTAATCGATTGAACTTATCGATTGCTTTTGATAATAGATATATTTATCGAACACAGTTATCGCAAAATGCCCAACCCTACTTTTTAGAGCTCTGAGTCGGGGCAGTTTATTCGAGATATAATGAAAAAGTATTTACGACCGTAATATGACGGCAATACTAATTCCAAGACGGTGGGGAGTACGGTGCCTTAGCAAAGTCGTAACGATCAGAACTACAAATGGTGAAACTCTGTAGTTCCTTAGTTTTTCCGCATGAGGGAGCCAACTCCGTTAAGTTGACCTTTGTTTGTTGCACGATAAGGAGAACAGCATGGGTCACGGCGTGATTACATTAGTTCATTCCGTTATTATTATTATTTGGTATGTTTTCTTAAGAGATTTTAACTAATATTTTATATTACTAGGCTGATCTGTTTAAATATTAATGAAATAGAATTTTTTCGGCTGATAGTTAGAAATCAGCATTTCTGAATTGACATTCTCTGTGGCAGAGTTTGTTCTCTAAACTAGAAAATCGCGGGTTCGAATCCCGTTGAGGGCATGGAAAACTAGAGGTTAGGCTGCCCGAGCGGTCCTTCAATTGCTGTCTTCCCCTCCTCCATCCTCTCGAGCAACAAAATAATAAACATCAAGGTTACTAAAACAAGACTGTAAAATGGGCAGTTCTACACTGTAATATTAATATGTACCGACAGAGGAAAAAAACTATTTTCAATGCAATAGGTCAAAAATGCCGCCCGTTAAAAGATAATTTCTCGCTATGGCACTGACGCGATCAGTAGGCATTCCCTACTACGCTAACCATAGCGAAATTAACCATGAGCTACCTTTCAAAATAGATCTAATGGCTATTTAACATCCTGGACATCGAAACGGTAAAAGGAATAAATGAGATGAAGTGGGGCTGAATTGATTGTAGTATTTATTTCCTCAGCATCATGACTTGTCTGTATTTTTTATTTTTTTAAGTGATATGATATTTTTTTTTTTTTTTTTTGCTTTGGGTGGTTTACGTTTCAAAATGGCAGATTCGAAATACATGTGTTAAAGTCCATTTTCATAGTAAAAGAAACAAAACAACAAAAACAAAAACAAAAAAAAACCATTTTCCCTATAAATAATAAAAGTATCATTTTTATATTAAAAAATGCTCTCCAAAATGCATATGACACAAACGGTATTTTTTTTGCCAGCTGTCTGTCCTGATATGGAATTGACATTTAAATAATATTTTATCTTTAGGAGGGCAGAACAAATGATATTCTATAGCCAGACTTGTATTCTGTCACATAACATTCTCTGAAATTTTAGATAATTTTTAAAGTAATTTTTTTTTATGATAAAAATCGACATTGATAAAATTTTTCGTGTATTTTCTTTTTTTATGTGTTTATGATCTTGATTGTAATATTTGTCTTATAATTTCGAGCACACTGTACATTTAGAAAAAAAGATTTTCCTGCCTTGCATAACGTTATGTTCAAAGCAAGAAATGACTTGCTAACTGCAGCGCCAATGTTTCAAATTTTTGCCACATTCCCTGTAAGAATTTGACACACAGAGTGGAAACAAATATTTCTACAATAATTCCAAATCACTTTATCAAGTAAATTAAAATTTATTTTATTTATTTACATCATGGAGAATGTATTACAATTGTTTAGAAGAATTAGAAATGTAATTATATATCTTAAAAAAATTATTTCAGATGAAGGGCAGATCCCATCTCGGTCGAGAGTTCCACTACTTGTAGTTCTATTCGTTATGGCAGGGTCGTCTTTAATGGGAACCATTAAAAGATCATGGAACTACACTGTAGTATCGCCCATAGTATTAGAGGAGAAGTAGTATATCGCCTCTCTAATACCAGTGTTGGGACTTATCTAGATAAATTTCAATTATGTCATCTTTTATCTTTATCTTTATCTAACCATAGTTTATCTTATCTGTTTCAAAAATTTGTAAAAATTTTATAAAGGTTTTAAAAAATTTACTGAAAAAACTTTTCTAAAATTGTAAGGATCTGGTTGACCTTAAATAGATGAGACATGCATCCAGCTCCAGCATGCATGACTAATGTCATGGGCTCATGGCTCTTTCTTTTTAGACAAAGTCACTGAATTTCACAAGTAATCATGTGACCAGTTGAGAAATTCTTTGAGTTCTGCATAAAAGAGATAAGTGCTTATAAGAGCCACTTTTCTTTTCCCCAAAATAACTGTCTTGTCTTCTGCGATTCCGCTTATAAGAGCCTTTTTTCAATTTCCCAGACTGCCGGGCTCTTATAAATGGAGTCGACCGTATCTCAGAAATTACTTCTTGAAGGTATCCCAGTAGCGATGGGTGATATTTTCTAAAATATCGCATTTCGCTATCGTGATCACTTGGACAGCTGATAATAGGCTGTTTGCGCCATGCTGTTTTCTGTTGCATTAGGCTGTCCGATATCGATAGACGCTTAACGACGTGTAAGTCTATCAAACTTACGATCGATACAGAAATAACGGAGCCCTTCAGAGTTAACCTAAAGGGTGACGTCACTAGTCTTCTGCTCCCCTGCTGCTACCGTCAGCAGCCATTGTGTTTTCGCTGTTTCGAAGCTCACTCCTCCAGCTCCAAGTCACTTCTCGAAGCGTTAAAACAAATTAAGAAATTATATATGTATTATAAATAATTAACCATAGCGGGAACAAAAAAAAATTTCGTTTCACCAGGCACGAAACCGACATTGTGATTTCTGAGTTCTTTGGTGGAGCAGATCGAAACTCAAAAGTAAGGCAACGCCTTTTCCTTTACCCACAATCCTAAGCATAAACGTACCGAGTAGCCTCTCTGCGCAACGACCTTTTTTTCATATGCAACATTAACATTAGATTTCCACTATATAAATGCAATGAGCAGCTAACATATCGAAAAAGAGCGTGGTGCAAACAGTCTGTTATCGCAAAAACTGCGATATTTATCACGATATATCGATAGTTTGAAAAGTTGGCTAAATAAAGGCTAAATTTTATCTTAATTTGTTAGATAATTTGTTTTTATCTTTATCTAGATTATATTAAATTATATTATCTATTATCTTATCTAGATAAATATTTAATTCTCATCTTTATCTTAATCTAGATATTGTTTTTATTTTATCTTGCCCAACACTGTCTAATACTATGGTATCGCCGAACTCTTTATCGTCTTGGAAATAGTACCGCCGCTATGTTACGTCTTGAAATGGTATCGCTGTTAAATTATGGCCAATGATGTCGGAGAAACCGTAGATTACCAAGAAAAGCTATATAATCGCCCTGATTGCTTGAATAAACTGCCTCGACTCAGAGCTCTAAAAAGTTCCGGTCGAGTGTACGTATCACTGTCTGAATTCATGTTTTCAGGGTAAACTTTACTCGATTTTCTTTTCTTCTACATTCATGGCCTATCAAATGCAAAATTAAATTTAATGGCATCGCCGCTTCATTAAATACGAGATTTAATTATATTATTAGATTTTCGCTACTAAGTATAAGTATATGAGAGTGTTTATCTATCAAAAATATGCGCGAATTAATGCTTTGATAGCGTGTAGTACAGTTCATCTGGTTCCGTCCTTTTACTCCACAAACAGTCTAATAAATGTTTATTTGCTTTCTGTTGCCATTCCTAATCATACAAAGGGAATGACATTCAGTTGAAATTTTCAGTTATTTTTATTAAAATGCAAAAATAATATTGATGTTTCTCTGAAGTGTGGAGCCCTAACAAGTCGACCATAAAACAATCACGGCGAGGCTTTTTGGAATTCCATCGGCTGTGGAACTTCTCTTTTATTTTTATGATTCTTTTCCGGAATCACTGGTCACGAACAACATCGGTGATGGTTGGCAAAATGCAACTGACCAATCAGACGGAAGGTTTTCCCCCTCCACCAATTGGGGATGGTTCGTTTGGTGCAGAACCGTGTTTGCTAATCTCCAGCAACCATCTCCGTTACGTCGGTGGGATCCGACAGCTGCGCTCCGCTCACGACTCCATCAGGCTGGAACCCTCTTCCACCCCCACCCAACAACTCCCGTCAAACACCACGGGAGACACACAAACAAATCGATGGGAAATCTTCTTCAACATTTCTTTTTCCTCCAAAAGATTTTGTTTTCCTGTCTTCATCTGTCTTTTTCACAGAGACGTATTTTATGATGCGGGTCCATTGCAGGAAAGAAATGAAGAAAGAGCTATTAAATGTTTTATCACACCCAATGAGTTCTGCAATTAACAGAAGAAAGTAGGCTCTTCTTCCAAATAGTTACTTTAGAAAATTAAAGAGTTTTTAAGTTTGTTCCCTGCTGCTTAAAGGATGTAGGCTGTAGCATCAAGTTCGCCCCCTTAAGAACACTGCAGGATAAACTATCTTTGAGCTTAGCGCTGGGTTAAACAACAAATATCTTCCACTAAACTTAAGTGTATCTCCATTTAAAATAGTCTATTTATTCGCAATAAAAACGTACGCAATTGCATAATAACATTTTAAGTAAACCACTGCGAAACATTTACACAACCTGAAGAAATATTTCATTATTCGCCTTATTTCGTCTAGTTAAATTGCATTTCTTAATTATATTTATTGATCATTAAGCTAATTTAACCATGTAAGTTCGCTTAGATTATGAAAAACATGTGTCAAAATTCTAAAGTAAAATAAAAATGCAAACATCTTATTAAACTGTGGATATTTACCGCTCAAAAGAAGAGAGGAGGTCAGTCCACTTGTCCACAAGAAAAATTTTTAAGTGGACAAAATTTTCATGTGGACAAAGTGGATTGATCTCCTCTCTTCTTTTGCGCGATGTGTTAAAATATTTGAGAATTTCAATTACATGTAAAAAAAAAACAAAAAACAAAAACAATAATACGAAGAAAAATAGAAACCACAAATCCACATAGAAATTCTTTAATGATTGGAATGTACATTCCGGCAGATATGCCACCTTTATCAGCAAATCTTACTATGTACCATGTAAATACCAGTTGAGATTGCGCATAGTATTCCAGGCTTTACTTCCATGTTAGAACTCATTTTCTACAACTCTTCATTAATTACATTACTCATGGGAAACATACAGGAACAGACCGTACTAGCATGCCACATGAAACTCTTTCTTACATGAAAGGTTCAAAATTTCCTTCGTTAGCATGGATACATGCATCAACAGGCCGTCGCTGTTGAATCCCGGATGCGCTGGTGTATTCCCGGAGAATAGC
The DNA here is from genome assembly GCA_023313115.1 of Rhysida immarginata. Taxonomy (NCBI): domain Eukaryota; kingdom Metazoa; phylum Arthropoda; class Chilopoda; order Scolopendromorpha; family Scolopendridae; genus Rhysida; species Rhysida immarginata. The sequence continues at coordinate 1,068,840 of JAHWFO010112271.1, read as the reverse complement.
TTATTGTTTCTCAACCTTCCACAATAGCTTTCAAGACTCTCTGCTTCTTGTACCGGGGTTCAATACACAATAGCTTTCAAATGCCCCTACAAATAAAAGTCTAGTGGGTTTAGGTCTGGAGAGCGCGGATTTCTTGTTTTTCAATGAAACATTCTAACTTATTCAGGGTTTGGGGCTCAAAAATATGGATATTTTAACATTGCAGTCTCTATGTGCATAACTTGGAAGCGTGACGTGATAGAAAAAAATCTAAATACAGATTCGGAATCAGCACACTAAAAAGCACATAAAAAAGCCAACTTCAGTCAAAAAGTTTTTTCATCGTTGGCCTGTGTAATTATAAGAAATTTTCAGTTTCTCTATACTATTATATAAAAGAGAGCGAAAAATGTACACTCACTCATTCATTCATCACGAAATCTCCGGAACTATGAAGCCTACAAACTTGAAATTTGGTAAGTATAAGGAGCGTTCAAAGAGAAACGAGCCGGATGCCTAGGAACAGAGGCCTAGGTACTGCTTGACGTCGTCGTCCGAGGTGAATCGTTTGCCCCTCAGAGCCTTTTTTAGGGGACCAAAAATGGCGTAATCGCAGGGACTGTATGGAAGGTGACCGAGAACCTCCCACTTGGATTTTTGCAAAAGTGCCATGATTAAGTTGGCCGTATGAGGTCTTGCATTGTCGTGGAACAGAATGACCCCACGGGTGAGCTTGCCTGGTCGTTTCGATTTGATTGTTTGGTGAAGGGTGGTCAAGTTTTGCGAGTAATGCTGGGCGTTCACTGTTGTCCCGTGCTGCAGGAAGTCTATCAAAGCCCATGTTGGAAAAAGAAAAAAACAAGCGATTAAGAAGATAAAAATGACTGCCTTAGCCAATGGCTATCCTACAAAAAATAATAGACTAAATTGTGAAGAAACACGTTTGGTAAAAATAAACAAGAATATAACTCGTAAAACGATTTTCAAATATGCTGAAAAGAAGAATATAAATATTTGTTGTTTAATATTACAGTCATATTTTATATACAGCCATGGCAAAACTGCATTCAATTTACGTATTCGATTGCAGCGTTCACACGAATCTTTCCAAACACGCGTGAAATGAGAAATGAGCTATTCATCCTTTCTTAATCAAAGTAACCATTCATCCCTTCTTAATCATTGTTGCAAAGCATTGTCGGGAAAAATCTTATAAGCATTCCAAGGAGTTTTACCTGTGACGCCGATGTGATTTTAAATTTCAATATTTCACTTTCACTTGATTTAAATAAACAATAGAAATACCTTTGATTCTATCCACACTCACATCATTTTTAAATATAGGCCTAACTTTAATTAGCCATTTTTAACAATAGGCCTAATATTATTTAGCCATTTTTAACAATAGGCCTAATATTAATTAGCCATTTTTAAATATAGGCCTAACATTAATTAGCCATTTTTCACAATAGGCCTAACATTAATCAGCCATTTTTAACAATAGGCCTAACATAATATAGTCATTTTAACAATAGGCCTAATATTATTTAGCCATTTTTAACATTAGGCCTAATATTAAATAACTATTTTTAACAATAGGCCTAACATTATATATTCATTTTAACAATAGGCTTAACATTAAAATAGCCATTTATAACAATCGCCTTAACATTAATTAGTCACATTTTACAATAGGCCTAACAGCACTAAATTTTAAAACGAAATGAGCACGTGCTTCGACAAAGCTTCACTATGGGCACGTGCTCCAAGCTGCCATCAACAATGCTTAAGTGATAAACAAAAAGTAACATTGTTCACTTATGACTCGTCAGTACGAATCGATTGATATATTGCATGCCTTTAGTTCATATTCTTAACATTAGTGCACGTGCCTGAAGGGGCCCACGAGAGCTCATCAAAAGTTGATATATCGCAGTTGAATTCTTCCATTTTCACGTTATCGTGCAAATGATGGCCGGCCAGACACAAAGATATTGATTATGCTTGTATTCTTATATATTATATATAAAGCTCGCAATATGGGTCATTTTACTACTTTATGGGGGTCATTTTCTCGGATGTAGCATTTCGAAATTCGAAAAGAATGCCATAATCGTCTTGTGCTCGTCATTGCCGTTCGAATGACATATTACATGCCTTATATTGCCAATAAAAAAATTTAATGGGAGGGGTTTGGGCCTCAATAGTCACGTGACTGTTAGACCGATTTCAATCACAAACTAATCAGGTGAGCTCAGGAAGGGCCTCTATCGAAGAGCGAAAGCAGAATTTGAAAAAGTTAAAGCATTCTCGAGTAATCGTCGGACATACATACGGACGGAAGGACGGACGGACAGACAGACAGACAGACAGACAGACACACAAACAGAGCGAAACCAATATATGCTTTTCAGCATATAATACCAATATATGCTTTTCAGCATATAATACCAATATATGCTTTTCAGCATATAATAAAGTATTTATTTGGCCCGTCTTGGTCAAAGAAGAACGTCAACATAACTTTCCTGCGCTTATATGGATTGCCTTGGATTTTTTTGGTGGTGGTGACCCTAGATGCTTCCACTAGAGACTTTGTCGTTTCGATTCTGCTTCGAAGTGATGACACCAAGACTCATCTCCAGCCACCGCTCGTGCCAGGTACTCATTCCCTTCCCTGGAATAGCGCTGCAGATGATCAAGACGCTTGAGTTTTTGGCATCAGTGGAGCCGTACGCGCTTGTTTTCGTCTGTGAGGAGCTGGACGTTTTGGAGCTTGTAGGGCTAGAGTTTGATTTCCTCTGTTACCATTTTCCGCACCGATTCGCGGTTCATTCCGTTCTCACGAGCGATTTGTCTCATTGAGACCCTCGGATTTCGCTGAACTCGCTTTTTGATGATTTCGCGATTCCTGGACGTGTTGGTGGTACGCTTTCTTCCTCTTGCTGGATGGTTGCCTTCATGGCCAAGCTCTTTGAAACGCTTGACCGCTTTGGTGACGACGTCTCTGCTGACATTGAGCAAACGAACAATTTCTCATTGACGCTTTCCTTGACGAAACAGCTCCAAAATTGCACTGCGTTTGCTTGGCATTTCAAAACACACATCAATTAACTCATAATAAGTTGAATAACGGACGATTTGCCCAAGAACATGCAGTAATTGCAATGAATTAAAAATTATTTGGGGGCGCTTTAATAAATTTGCGCCGGGACGCGTCCATTTCTGATGCCATAATTTATTGTCATCCTGTAATAGCTTTGAATTGATGACAAACAAAAACGTAATTTGAGAAAACAGCTCTCACCAGATGGCTTCGACATTAAAGTGGTCCTTTGGTCGCCAAGAATTTAGCTTATTTTTTATGGAGGCCTTCGACAGTGGACGTTTCTCCTGATATTTCTTTTACTATATATTTGCAAGTATTTTCTTAATATGCTTTTCAGGTGTTGTAGTTAAAGGAATGGCTATAAAATGGAAAGCTAGAATCGTGGCAAATGTTAAAGGGATCTCTTTAAAGTTTCTTGAAATGGTAACGTGCGCTTCCTCAAAATGATTTCTCGCTTTCTAAATCATCATTGAGTATTTGCATTTCAACAGGCGATGCATTATAACTTTTCTTTTCCTCCTTTACCTTTTCGGTGTCGATGATTATAAATAACCATGAGGTCTACTTGAAAATTAACCTTGTAGGGGATCAGCCCACTAAAGCTTTGCTTGGTCCTCCAAGATTCTTAGTAAACGGACAAGAACAAACATCCATGCCTTCAGCGGAATTTGAATCCGCGACTCGTGGGTCTGGAGAGCGATAAGGACTGCGTATTAGCGCTCTCGGCCATCAGGCCGACTTATTATAACTTCAACGCCAGTTATCATTAAAATAATTTTTTATTGAATTTTTTTAATCTGTATATATATAAATCAATGCCACTTTTCGTTGTAATTTTATAACTCAAGAACGGGCTCACCTATCCAAACCAAATGTTTAGGCTTTGTTCGGACTATTCAGTAGATGGTTTATGTGAAGTTTCCACAAAATCGGTCGAGCGGTTCTTCATTTATCACATTTTTTGTAACAAATGAATTCAATAAATGGCGGATCATTTTGTTAATGGGGATTTTGCTGTCAAATTGAAACTTTTTTCAGTGTTGACAGGCAAGCATGTTGTTATGTCATTCATGCGGTCATTTCATTTTGGACGTGCTTCGATTAAAGGAAATTGTCAGCGATAATTAGTGCTTTGTGTTTATATTTTTAAACATATTGTTGAGTGCATTCATACAAACGGTGAGTCTTGTACAGTATATAAAGAAACTGGTTGACTGACTCATCAACACACAGCAAAATCTACTGAAGCCACCAACTCGAAACTCGGTGAGGTCATAGGATGGATAGCGTAGGGGCGTGTTAAAACGGGGTTTGTCGAAATTCGGACCCCTTGCCCATCCAGGGGGGCAGAAAGGAACTGCACGTTCGGTCGCTTGGCTCCGCCCCCAATAAACGCAGATCTTCGAAATTTTCTAGGATGGTTTCTAGCTACCGTTCCAAAAAAGTGGTTTTCCCGTTTTTCGATATTCGAATTTTAAGGGTGCGAATCTATTTTTGGGGGCGTTTTCTGTTATTTTGATGCAGCTTCGCGGGGAATAAAAAAGATAAAGCAACGAAATTCGGAGGGCAGGTTCTCGGGGATATTTCCGCTTTGTGAGGGGCGCCAGGAGAGTCCAAAGATTGGCCCCCCGTTTTGTATTTTTACCGCCTAACTCTAATGCGGAAATGCAGAGAGCTTCAAAATTGAGCACGAGGATGTAAAAAGGGAGCATTCAATTAATTTTGAAAAACGATTATTAGGGGGGGCAGAAATCCAAAAAAATCTCAAAATAGGCCTAATTTTGACGTTCGCGTCCGGTCAACGTACGACTTAGATATTTGAACCAAGAATAGTTTACATAATTTGCAAAAAACTAATTTCTGTTTTTTTTTTATATTTTTACCCCTTTGCCCCCTTATGGCCCTCCGTAAAAATATGCGATTTCTCACATTTTTCCTGTATTTCGTGAGTAAAAATAGGTCTAGGATAATGAAATCTGGTACGGTGATGGCAATTGACTAGATCAAATGTCTGTTTGGTTTATTTTTTAATTATCTGGAGCCAATTTTTCGATATTTTATGTTTTCCGGATTTTTCCCGGATTATTTCTTTGGTTTTCATAAATTAACATACAAATTAGCATGTTGAAAGCTTAGTTTTTCCATTGGTCATAAAATATGGATTTTGTTATTTGATTTAAAATTTATTTAAAGTACCCAGGACTATTTTTCGGTTTATTAAGAAGTAGCTGATATACATGGCGTTGCTTGGACTCTTTTTTGATGAAAATTTGCAATTTCTGAATGTGAATATACTGAAAAAGTGAACGTTATTCTCCACCTTTTCTCTCCGGCCCTGCGTCAAACTCACTCAGCTAAAGGGCCGGTGATTTGAGAGGAGTGAAACAGACTACAATAACAACATTTTTAAATAGTTTGTCTGTCTGTTTGTACACGCTAGTCTCCTAAACAATTTGACGATTTTTCATGGGGTTTTCACAGGTAAGTTGAGCGTAGCTTGCGGCAACATATAGGCTTACGAAAAAAAGATTTCTTAATTTAAAATTTTTGGAGTATGCTCAGCTTAGTTGTAGAGAAGTCAAAAGATGGCGCTTCATTAAAAGGCGCTCATATATAACAATAGCGAAGCATTGCCGGGTCTGCTAGTATTTTATAAAATTCAATTTTTCATATTTTGTCTTTCATGACATTGTTGATTAATGTGTTTATTAAAAAGCTATTTAAACTTTAATATAAAAAAATATTCTGTTCTAAATTGTAAGACTGTCTTCTATGTTTTACATTCCCTCAAATTAAATTTTTGATTATATAAAATTAAATTTTTTTTTTTCAATATTTCAAGAAATTTACTTTACTTCAACTTCAAACTACACTGATTGGAAGAAAGTGGAAGAATATGGACACTTTCGATTTTAAACGTTTTGTCGAATATCTAGAAAAATACTTGACTAATTATCCTGAAACTTCAGGGGTGTAAAGAGTATGTTACACCTCATATATTTCAGCGAAAGTTTTGTCCCGAAGGCAAATAGGGGACCAGCAACAAAGTGAGCCAAAAAAATAATGTTTGGGATCACCCTGAGAAAAATAACGCTTGAAATGCGTTGTAGCTTTAGCATAGGATTAAGAAGCTTCTTTTACTTATCCGTGTTCATTTATATGAGAATAACACGTATATTCATGGAGATATAAAGAATTCTTTAAAAATATCGAATTGTTTTTGTAAGTTTTTTGTTTATAACATGCAGCGTATTCAACCCAATGCAATGCCATTCTCAGGAAACTTGACAAATTATAATAGAGATAACACCCTGCAATCAGAATATGAAAATATTAAATATTTGATGAATCATGAGCATTTTTACTAAATAATGTTTAACTGCGCATGCGCTAGATTTACTAAAATGTCTTTTACATAATTTCTTAGCCAAATGTATAGAGCTACTTTTCTAAAAAGCCCAAGCAAATATCGTGAAAATTCAGAAAGATATCGTCGATAGAATGAGTTGAATTTCAGTCGCTCTCAAAAATAAACAAAACGATAAGGGGTGTTTTCCAGATTTTTATTTTTGGACCGGACACCAGTAACTAACTACTTCTAATGCTGATATGAAGGCATCTTATCTTATCTGGTACAGAGGCACCTACTCCTACGAGGGAGTTTTGCGCCATCCCATTGATAACGACTGCTACGAGATGACAGTAGCAGTCGGGACCGACGGCTTAACGTGCCCTCCGAAGCACGGGGGGTTTCATGATGGAAAAGCTGCTGGGGATAAACGAACTAGAGGCTGTCACCAACTGCTGGAACACCAGCTATGGTCAGACCAAAGTCCCCCAACAGCCGCGCCCCAAATAGCTGTCCCGCCAGCGGTGGCCCTCAAGCCCAGGCCGTCACCCAACCAGCAGCTGGCCGCGCCTGAAGTTGCTGAACTCCATCGATTGGCAAGCCAACCGACGAGACAACCAGGCCACGGCCACCCCCGATATGAAGGCATACTGACTTCATATCAGCGTAAGGAGAAGAACTTGATATGTGGTGTAACATGCTCTTTACATCCCTTAAGTTTCAGGATAATTCGTCAAGTTTTTTTTCTAGATATTCGACAAAACGTTTAAAATCGAAAGTGTCCAATTACTTTCTTCCAATCAGTGTATATTGGAAATAGCATAATCTTTTAATCCACTAGTCTGTGCACTCGCGCGAATTCCATTGTCGGAGTCTAACAATTGGACTTTTGTATTTACTGAAGAGTCGATTTTTGCCCCCTCTATTGCATGATTTTGGCTACAGCCCAAGCTTAATAATGTAATGATTTTTAAGATCATCTCCAGTTTATAATCATCATTAAGTAACGAAAGGTGCTTTATGCTATCAGTGTGGGGAAACGTGTCTATCTGTCCGTCTGTCTGTCTATCCGTCTGTCTGTAACTCTAACTCCTCCGAGGCTATGAAAGGTTTTCAAAATCGATTTTTGTCAGTCGATGAATATGGTTCATGGCACGAACCAGTTACAAATATTATCTAAATCGGTTCGTTGGCACGTGCACAAATGGTACCTCTATTTTCCCGCCTAGCAATTTTCAAAAGGAAGATATATTGAGTAATATATAAAACAAATCGTAATGACGATATAGATGCGGATATAAATTACTATTTTCGCCAATTAATAAATACGGTTACGGGAATGAACAATTTTGAAAATGGTTGAAATCGAAACAATGACACATGCTCTAATAGTACCCTTATGACACCCTCAAAAATTTTCAGTGCTAAAATATGGCATGAATGAATATAACGTAAAATTAACGATAGTCGAAATTGGTTTCAAGGAACCTGGCTTAGTGGAACCATTATGGTTCATTGGAACTTTCAATGCTGAAATATGGCATGCAATATATCAAACAGCTTGGATTGATGTGTCATGTATGAATATAACGTAATATTAATGATAGTCGAAATTATTTCAAAGGTACGTGGTTTAATGGTATCATTATGGTCCATTAGAAACTTCCAATGTTAACATAGAGCGGTTTAAGAATATAGTTCCGCGAATGGTTTAGTTTAACCTTTCGGTACTTGGTTATGTCATTATTATGGTTATGTCATTAATGGTTTATTATTTACTTAACAATGTATTTTAAAATTAACAATGCATTACGTGTTCAGCAACAAATAATTAACATTAGCTTACTGTTTTGTTACGTCGTACGATCGTTAAAATACATTAAGTTTGAGCTATAGACAAAATCACGCAATGAGGGGGCAAAAATCGACTCTTCAGTAAATATAGCAGTCCAATTGTTTACTCCAACAATGGAATTCGCGCGAGTGCACAGACCAGAGGATTAAAAGACCATGGCAATAGCCCAGATTAATAATACACAGATGCGACGTTTCTGCGATTCTCTATGGGAGAAAAGGAAACCAGTCACGTGATTGCGATTCATACTCTACCAAGCCGCCGTCAGGGTCATAATAAAAAATAGCATGGAAGTCTACGGAAATACAATTAAGTTCGTAGAATTATATTTCACTTTTAAAGTACAATTAAAGGTGAAATTTGATCTTAAATTGTCCCAAAAGTACTGAACTAACAATAACTATCAGTTTTTTAAAAGTAAAAGATATGTAAAGAATTAAAATTAAGTGTATCATAAATCGATACTGAACACAAAAGTTTGGATATAAATATTGATTTTATTCCGACTATCCTCTAATTTATATATAAAGAACTACTATTAAATATTTTAATAACTCCAGTACAGTAAAAGAAAGTCGTATTTTAAATAATTGTTCAACAACTTAATAAGAAATCCGTTATTAATTTATCAAATTAACTCAATGTAAACATATGGCCTTAAAAGTGATGAATTTTTATTTGTTGTATATAACTAATGTTAATTTTGATAATTTTAGTTTGAAGTTGTAGGCAAGAATAACAAGAAACCACTAATCCACATCAGACTTTTATTCGAACGAGTGCGCATTTCGGCAGCTAAGCTGCCTTCGTCAGCATATACAAGGACTTGATCTGTACAGTGTCTGGCTCCGTTTCTTCCTGTACTTTGAAGTTGTAGTTAATGTTTTGTTTTATACTGACGCATTATAAGGAAGTCAGTGTATAAAATCTGTTAAAATAATAAAAATGAGGTTCCTCATCTCATTTACAGAATCAGGGTTCTCCCCAGGCCCTTTTTAACGGGCGCGCCGCCCGGCTGATTTTGGCGACCGCCCGGCTGAAGAATACACAACACTGCATAATATTTTATTTGTTTTTGTTTTTAATTTTTGTCCGCCCGGTTATTTTAGCTTACCGCCCACCTGATAAAATTTTCTGGGGAGAACACTGAGAATGTAATAAAGTATTACACGTGGCTCACTTTTATTAATTTTCGCTTTTTCCCTCTGGTTTCCCCATAATTTTGATTTTCATTTTGCCATTTGACTATACAAAATGTTTTAACTATAGCAAACAATTCTACAGCATTCTTCAACTGTTCCTTACACCCTGTCAACCAGCTTTCTGATGCATAATTGAAAAAATATTCTACCAGCTTTGTTTTAACGCCAGCCAAATGTAACATATGAGGAATTATTTCCTCAGTATTTTTTTCACATGTCAGTAGAAAAGAAACCCAATCATCAACAGGCACAGTTAAAGAATGAACATTTCCTGATTCTCTCTTATAATTTTTCAAGAGCAAAATATTTGATTACCATGTGATAGTTCTTTATTATCCATGCGAAACATATTTCTGCAATTTAAGCAATCATGACGTAAAATTATTTTGTTGGAAATATAACCAGCAAAATAAACAAGGGCGATTTCTTCTGGCATGGATATTGTCACTGAATTTAAATCCTCAGCAAAATGCACTGATTGAGGCAATGATTGCTGAACATCCAGCATTGTGGATTTTATTTTTATATTATTTATTTTTATTTATTTTGATTTTAGTTTTTCTATCTCGGCCAAACCTAATTTTGATTCATGTACAAGGTGATTATAATTAAAGTCCCTTTGTAAAAATGCTATAAAAAAACAACCATGAGTCCGAATGACTTCAAATTTGGACTGAGCATTCTTGAAGAAGGGGCATTTGATATGGATAAGAAAAAAAATAGTTCCAAAATTTATCACTAGATGGCGCTGTAAGCGGCATATTATGCCTAGGAGGATTTGTACTATGCAAATTGAAAGATACGCATGCGCATGAGACATTGCATGTGTTATAAAAACGCAGGCCTCATGGCGTTCTCGTCATATTTCAATTCAAAATGTCACTTCTAGCTGAATCCGCTTCCGTTATGCCGCTTACAGCGCCATCTAGTGATAAATTTTGGAACTATTTTTTTCTTATCCCATATCAAATGCCCCTTCTTCAAGAATGCTCAGTCCAAATTTGAAGTCATTCGGACTCATGGTTGTTTCTTTATAGCATTTTTACAAAGGGACTTTAATTATAATCACCTTGTACATCATTCTGACAATTTGAATGCTCACTAGGTTTTAAGAGCGAATAAAAATAAAAAATAAAGAGAAATAAAAATACGCTAAATTAATTCGATTTAAAAAAAATAAAAATACGTTTAATTACTTTAAATTACAGCATTAAATCACTTAAATTTAAAGCAATATGAAAAAAAAAAACACTTTAAAAAGAAGAATTTCAAAAAAATTAATTACAATTTGTCACTTTTAAAATACAGCAATTAAACAAAAAAATTAAATACGAGGTTCATTCAAACTAAACGATCTTCTATTTTTTTAATTTTGTTTTTTATTGCTTTTTTTTAAAAAAAAATTCCTTTAATAAATTAATCATATGTAACCAATGTCGCTGATTGCACTGCCTTACACGATGGGTACCAATGTAACCTTTTGACCCCACTAAGCACAATAACAATCAACAACAAAGGTTGGTTTCTTTAAAAAAAGAGGTCAGGTTGTGTCTTTTCTATTCAAGTAAGTTAGGCGAATTTGAGAATCAAATAAATATATTTTTATTCAAAGATAAATAAACACCAAAGAGAAACAAATAAAATTCAGCACTTAACCTACGGAAAGAAAGGACAGATCTTAACACAAAATGAAGGAAGTTAATTCTATAAATCCCCAAATACTTAAATCTAAGATAACATGCAAAATATATATCAACACTAGCTCTGGCTCTTTCAACTACTGAGAATGACTAATCTGTAAAGGCTCACTTTAAACCACTTCACTTAAACTTCTTATTTATCACCATAAAGTCATTACTATTCGCAAATCTTAAAAATCAAGTATATCACATTAGTCACAGTTACAGTATCAGGTTATCCATAAAATCTCAATCACTTGTATTCCACCTTGTTGGGCACTCATTACACTTAATTAACATGCCATTAAATTTCACTAAACCTTAAAATGATCTGGATCAGTTAGTGAGTCCACTGGATAGCTCAAACTGTCTCCACTAAGTTCGACTGAAGATTCAAAATGCGCCGTTGTCTTCTTTTCACAACGATAGCACTTCAGCACGATGACCCCTCGCAACAGCTTTTTCCTTTAGCTCACAAAGCCTTGAAGAATGTTGAGGTTCAAATCTCCAATAATGACTCCACCATATGCAGATGGTGTTTCCCCGTGTAGTGAGTTAAGTGAGGTGCTCAGTGTGCCGTGCTCTACCTGGCCTAGGTTGGCCAGGTCAACAGCGTCACCTGACACCCCCCTCAATAAACCATCTATTCCAAATTTGAGAGTAATATCCATCTATTAGCATCTTATGATGAGCCTGCACACACCTTAATTTGGAAGGAGAAACTAATAGACTTGTTTGACTGGCCATGATAGCTTCACAGCAGCCGTGAATGTCTCAACTAGCTCCCCCCTCCAAATGTCAAGAGCGGAGCGCTCAGCCTCCCTTATGCAATCGCCTTGGCAGACTCGTACTATTTTTATGCTCCTCTCTCGCTTATATCCTGAGAGCATTTCCGGTCTCCCTTCCCTTTCTTGTTTTATTAGAATCCGATACGAACAAACGAAGAAATCATTATCATTTCCAACTCTTCATAAAATTCATAAAATAAACTACTCTTCAATTAATTCAATACTTCGATTCACCGTACCTAAGAATCCAAAGACCAATTTCAACTATATTTAAGTACAACCCAAAAGATAGTCTCATCCTGTTACAGCACCTCTCCTCTTGCTGTTTCACAATTGTATATCCTCGATTTATATCCAATTTTAGAATTACAAATTCTATCAACGCTTTGAATTCTCATTACAAAAATTCCTATACTTTTATATTCTCCTTGTTAAATTGAATAACATATGCAATTATTCCAATGATCAAGTCTCTCCCTAAAATAGTTTTTCAACACAACACGTGATAACGTCACACATAAATAAATAAATGGCCCACATCTAATAATTACCAGGCCCTAAATCCTTGACTCTTTACGAAAATTTTCGAAAAGGGACTTGCTCAGATAATTTTCTGTTGTTTTTTTTTTAATAAATGTTTAATTTTAGTATCCGTTTGACGCAGATAGAAAAAAAACAACAAATGTGTATGCGCATTCTGCAGCGTGCACTACAAGCAGCCTTTGTATTCAACTCTTCTTAATCATCTCTTCTCTTTGTTAAAAAAAAAACGAAAAGTCACTCGATATGTACAGACCGTATATTAAAAATACAGATCTTAATCCCCATTTTTAATACGTGATACAGGCTTTATAAGTGTAAGTTTAATAAGCCTGTATCCCCACTTATAGCATGTAATCTGCTCTGCTGATCAGATTGTGACCTTAACGGATGCTTGGTGAACTGCAGTAACTGAGGCCAATTGCATGACTCATCGAGTTTCCCTCAGCTTAACCTGGGTTGACGCATCTGTGTATTCTTAATCTGTGGCAATAGTTTTTCAATGTGTCAGTCTGTGCCATCTGGTGGTAGACTTCGACGGAATTGGTTTGGTTTGGTTTGGTTCACAGAGTAAACAGAGCGCTTACGACCTCAAAAGCGCGTCGCCTCTTGGCAGCCATCTTGTGGTGGGACGATGCCGCGTTTTACACAGTAGAAGACATACTCATAATAGCAAATAAACCGCTTTTTACATGGTATACGTTGATTTTCATGTGAAATTATTATATTTTCCCAAAACTGTTTCACCGATGCACAAAAAAAGTGATTTTTTTTGGTAACATTCATCAATTTCATAGGAAATAAAAATTAATGTTCAACTACTACATGACCTTACATTTTCTCAATTTCAATTTAATTTTAAATAAAATAAAATATATAAAATAAATATTTTAAAGCACACACTTTCACCCTAAAAAGTTCAGAAAAAAGTGAAAAATCGAATTAAAAAAAAAGGTAAAAGTGTGGTGGCGCGTTTATTATTATGTAGTATATTCTTTTTAAAATTTAATATTAAACGCACCACCACACTTTTACCGTTTTTTTAAATTAGATTTTTACTTTTTTCTGAACTTTTTAAGGTGAAAGTGTGCGCTTTAAAATTTTTATTTTATATATTTTATTAAGTAGCGGAAGAATGGAGCTACTTATTGTAAACAAAATACCGAGGGGCCAGATACTGTGGATGGACATCAAATTAAGGAGAACTGGGAAACTACTAATCCACATAACGAAACTTTATTGCGATGGATACGTATTTCAGCAACCACGCTGCCTTCTTCAGCATCCGATGGAAGCTTTAGATCAGAGAAACAACGTTTCACTGATGACAAGTGAGTGCTTTACAGGTCTTATATAGCTACGTTAAACCAATCACAATCGGCCTCGGTGGCTCGCGTGATCGCCTCTGATGCCCGAGTACGCGGGTTCGATCCTGGCCGAGGACGACGAGGATTTTTCAGGGGGAAATCCTGAGATCACGCACTTCCTTCGGAAGGGAAGTAAAGCCGTTGGTCCCGTGTAGTCGTTTGCCGGCTGCACGTTAAAGAACGCTTGCGAGGCAAAATTTGCGGCCCCTATAACGCCGTCCTGAAATGACCATAGCAGTTGAAAAGGACGTTAATACCAAACAAACCAAACCAAACCAAACCAATCACATAAATTAAATTAAACCAATCACATAATTTATCCAATAGTATACAAGAAAAAGATCAAAGTGTAATGATACAAATGCTTGAAACCTGAAGACTAGGGGGATCCAATCGGTATATTGTTGAAAGTTGGTTGTTAGTAAGGTTGAAGTAGCGTCATTGTTTGTTGATAGGTTTTGAACTTGCACAGTTTAGCAACAGTCTTTAGTTGGAATATGTCCAGTGGTCTTTTATCACTGTTCAGTAGTTTATTTGGCTCTTCTCTGGATATCTCATAGCTCTCGAGGAAATTCAGAAGCTGTGGGTCTCTCGTACTGTGGATAATCTTCAGGTCGTCTGGTCGGTAGTCATGTCCTTGGTCCAAAATATGGTCCGCAAATCTGGAGATGCCGTAGTTTCCGTTCTTGATGTAGGAGAGGTTCTCCTTGATTCTTGTGCAGACTGCTCTACGGGATTGCCCGTAGTAAACCGCTTCACATTTAGAGCATGATAGTCTGTAGACACCAGGTCTTTGGTCTGCGGATATGATGTCTTTGGGGTTGCCCAATCTTCGGCTCAATGTGTCCGAGCTTCTGTGTGCAGTTTCCAATCCAAATTGTTTGGCTATTTTGGCCATTCCTTTATTGAGGTGTTTGTTATAGGGGAATACCACCCGTCCTATAGTCTCTTCTTTGTTGTTGCCTAGTGTTGTGATATTCTGAACGGCTACCTTGCATTGTATTTTTCTGATGATGCTATTTATGACTTCTTCTTGATAGCCATTTTTCCCAGTTCGGTCTTCCTATTCTCGTCACTTAGCGGGATGGTATGCGCTCGTGACACCATGTGCCTGAACGCGGCCAGTTTATGTTGATGGCAGTGATTTGAGACGGGACCATATATAAAACTCCAAAACGACCCATCCAAGAAACTTCTACAAGACACAAGAAACTGCATCCAAAGTTGCAAATATATCTGCAAGAACATGAAGCCAGGTGATCTAATACCTACAAATCCAATGCCACCCCGTCTGTACCTAAAACACACAAAGCAGGAAGTCAATGGAGACCAATTGTCAACAATATAGATTCCCCAACAGACCGGCTCGCCAGGTATGTACTACAGAACTATCTACTCAAACTCAATCTTATGGGACATAATTTTTCTATCAAGAATACACTTGAACTGAGCCAGAAACTTATCAACACCCAGTTAGAGGACAGTGATGTGTTAATATCGTTTGACATTGTGGCGCTCTACCCAAGCATACTTATAGCCAAAGCTATCAATACCATGTTCGAAAACGACTTACCATTAGGAATAATCAAAGACGTGACAAGTGTAGTGAAGTTGATCTTGTACAACAATATCTTCGTCTTCAACAATACCTGGTACAAGATGACCGATGGAACACCCATGGGAAGTAGTATCAGCCCATTTATCGCAAACATTTACATCAGAAGACTGGAAAACCAGGCCATAACCGAATTCCCCTTCTTTCCAAAGACTTGGCTACAGTATTTAGACGATGTCTTTGGAATAACCCCAGAAAATGAGGTGGACCCACTTCTGGACAATCTTAACAACCTGTGCCCCAAGATCAAATTCACTACCGAAAAAGAAGTTAACTATAGCATCCCATATTTGGATGTGAAAATAACCAGGACCAACCAACACCTAGAGTTCAACATACACCGAAAATCCAATTACGTAGCCAGCTACATCAAAAGTGAATCAAATCACTGCCATCAACATAAACTGGCCGCGTTCAGGCACATGGTGTTACGAGCGCATACCATCCCGCTAAGTGACGAGAATAGGAAGACCGAACTGGGAAAAATCAAAATCTACGATGAACAAAATGGCTACCAAGAAGAAGTCATAAATACCATCATCAGAAAAGTACAACGCAAGGTAGCCGTTCAGAATATCACAACACTAGGTAACAACAAAGAAGAGACTATAGGACGGGTGGTACTCCCCTATAACAAACACCTCAATAAAAGAATGGCCAAAATAGCCAAACAATTCGGATTGGAAACTGCACACAGAAGCTCGGACACATTGAGCCGAAGATTGGGCAACCCCAAAGACATCATACCCGCAGACTAAAGACCTGGTGTCTACAGACTAGCATGCTCTAAATGTGAAGCGGTTTTTTTTTTTATTCAAATGTCTTTTTACTAACTAACTAATAGTAATCCTATACGTCCATCCAGGGCCTGTATGGCCTGAGGCCGACGAGTTGGGTCCCTGGATGAAACAGGATTAACGACTGCTGTATGATGGTCACAGCAGCCAGGGGGTGAAGATTGTGAGTCACTGAATGGTCGCCCATCCAGTGGCTAGCGGTGCCTGATGTTGCTTAACTTCACAGAAGTTGTTACAGTGAAAGCCCACCAGGCCACGGCCTCCCCTACAACGGCAATCCCGTAGAGCAGTCTGCCCAAGAATCAAGGAGCAGCTCTCTTACATCAAGAACGGAAACTACGGCATCTCCAGATTTGCGGACCATATTTTGGACTAAGGACATGACTACCGACCAGGCGACCTGAAGATTATCCACAATACGAGAGACCCACAGCTGCTGAATTTCTTCGAGAGCTATGAGATATCCAGAGAAGAGCCAAGTAGACTACTGAACAGTGATAAAGGACCACTGGACATATCCCAACTAAAGACTGTTGCTAAACTGTGCAAGTTCAAAACCCATCAACAAACAATGACGCCACTTCAACAGATGACCAATGACCAACAACCAACTTTCAGCAATATACCGATTGGATCCCCCTAGTCTTCAGGTTTCAAGCATTTGTATCATTACACTGTGTTCCGTTCCTTGTATACTGTTGGATAAATTATGTGATTGGTTTAATTTAATTTATGTGATTGGTTTAACGTACCTATATAAGACCTGTAAAGCACTCACTTGCCATCAGCAGCAATCATTATCAAGGATGGCATTATTCATCGTGAGTCTGTCACTCCCAACTACGAAGGAATGGAAGCCGTTTCCGTGATTATTAATGACGCTGATGCAGGCGAAATCAAGCTCACCTCATTATATAACTCGCCTAAACACAAGCTTGGTCTTTGCGAGCTTGATGAGCTTCTTTCCGGGCCCATTCCAGTAATAATGGCGGGAGACTTAAATGCCAAACACCAAGCATGGAACTCAAAATGCTCAAATCAAAATGGTAATATCTTACATGGTTACACCCTAAACGAGATTAACACCTTCGTTGCTGGCCCCCTTGAGGACACGTACTACTGTGACCACTCTCCTGTCAGCGATGTGCTGGACATAGCAGTTCTTAAAGGTTTCTTCAATCCCTATAATATATTTACAGTAGACGACTTAAACTCTGATCACCGACCAGTCATGCTTGTCTTCGACGGCTTAGACATTGATGTGAAAATAGGGCTTCGCACCAAACAGGACTGGAAGCTCTTTAAGGATATACTTCGAGAAAAAAGCGTTCCATACAAGGAGGTTAACGACAACGAGGACATCAACAAAAATATCAGTGCAATCACTCGTGTTATCAAGGATGCTACTATTTCTAGTATCACCGCTGCTGACCGAAAACGTCCCAAACACGTCGACCTCCCTCCTCACATTAGGCATCTCATTCTTGAAAGGAATTCATATAGGAGACTATGGCAACGCAAGCGACTACCCTATTTCAAGACTAAGTACAACAGGCTTTCTCGCAAGGTTCAGGAAGAGGTAAACTTTCTACGAGCAGAAAGGTGGAGCGAAAAACTGAAGTCTTTGTCTGTCCAGGATAACTCACTCTGGGGTACTGTGAGGGCCTTAAAGGGAACCAGACCCATCCAATTGCCGCCACTGCTTGCAGGCAATGGCAGCGTTGTCACCAGTGATGAGGAAAAGGCTCAACTCATCGCCGATTCCCTAAAAAGTCAATTTACCACGCCTGGTGAGACAGACTTGGACAGCCTTCAAAACACTCAGCTAGTTAACAATGGGTGCATCGCTTACCAGTGCATTCATCGTGTTCCCACCCCTGTGGAAGTCATTAGTGCCCAAGAAATCTCCGACGTCATCAAGCGACTTAAGACAAAGAAAGCAGCGGGCATTGATTGCATCACTAACAGTGCTCTCAAGAACTTGCCTTCTAATATTATCTCGATCATCACCAAAGCCATGAATGACTGCTGGAAACTTGGTTACTTCCCCGACCAGTGGAAAGAATCCGTCATAGTTACCATACCAAAGCCTGGTCTAAACCCTGCTCTTGCTGTCAGCTACAGGCCCATAAGCTTACTACCTATGTTATCCAAAGTCTTTGAACGCTGCATTCTGAAGAGGTTTAACGAATTCTGTGTAGCAAAAAATCTCGTTCGTGATGAGCAATTTGGCTTTCGCCCAGGTCACTCCTGCCAACTTCAGATCTGGAGGCTTGTTGCAGACCTAAACACTCCTCTTAACTGTGCTAAGTATGGTGGTCTTGTCTTCTTGGATGTTCGTAAAGCTTTTGACCAGGTTTGGCACAACGGCCTCATATTCAAGATGATTACATGTGGTTTTTCGGACAAACTCATTAGCTTGATTAATTCCTTCCTCTCAAACAGGATATTTCGTGTCAAGGTTGGCTGCTCCATGTCAAACCCTTGTGACGTCAATGCTGGTGTTCCCCAGGGCTCTGTCCTAGGGCCTGCATTGTTCAACTTTTTCATCAGTGACTTCCCAACTTTTACCAAGTGCAAACTATATCTGTTTGCTGATGACGCGGCCATCATGACTACTGACCGCAATCCCACTCACGTCATATCACGCTTACAAAAGGCCTTACAATTGTGCGAAGAGTGGTTTGCAAAGTGGAGACTCGACCTGAACGTTGACAAATGCAAGGCAATGTTCATTACGAAGAAACTTCGGAAACCACCGAGTCCTCTCTTCCTTTCTGGTAAAGAGCTCGAATGGGTTAAGAATTACAAATACCTCGGAGTGATGGTAGATGCCAGGCTAAATTGGAGCGACCACGTTTCCTATGCGATAAGTAAAGCTAAAAAGGCCAAGTTTAGTCTGGTTGCTCTTCTGGGGCGAAACAGCGCCCTTGGAATGGCTAGCAGACTCTTGCTTTATAAGATGGTTATACGAACCATTCTTCTTTATGGTATGCCTGCCTGGGCTACAATATGTAAGACCAGATGGAAGGATCTCCAAACCTTCCAAAACGTTACCCTGAGGACTATCGCCCAACTTGACAGGAGAGTCGCAACAAATATTTCTATTGCTGAGAATTTCCATATACTTCCAATTGGTAGCTATGTCCAGGAGTCGTTGAAGAAGTTGCTGCCGAAGATTAAGCACCATCCTAATCCTCTGGTTGCAGATATTCTGGAGCATCCACTCACATTTAGAAGATTCCTCAGGCATCGCAGGCCTCGTCACGTCCTGGACATCGATTTCGACGACATTCAAAAGGCCATCTTTCCCGATTACTGGATCTCGTAGCTCCATGTCCCTCGTCAATCAACAATCAACTTCATCGTCCTTATAGGAAAGGACTCCATCTTATCCCCTGGATGACTTAACTAGGTTTCATCTGGCTTCTTGCCTAGTTCAGTGTACTTCCCTTGGTTACTTCCTGGATGAGTATGGCAGTGAAAGCGTTGCTTTCGGACCGCTTGTTTCGTTTTCCCTGCGCTGTTCGATTGTCGATTGTCTCACTTGCCATCAGTGAAACGTTGTTTCTCTGATCTAAAGCTTCCATCGGATGCTGAAGAAGGCAGCGTGGCTGCTGAAATACGTATCCATCGCAATAAAGTTTCGTTATGTGGATTGGTGGTTTCCCAATTCTCCTTAATTTGAGCTACTTATTGTTTTCACAATGTCCGTCTGTCCGTCCGTCCGTCCCCTTCATAATTTCCGCATTTTTTGAGGTAGAAGGTTGAAATTCGGAATGTAGCTTACTATGGGCATATGCACCTTCACTATTTAGTTTGGTTTTGATTGGCCCACAGTGGAATTTGCGATCTGAGTCCCACCAAAAGATGGCCGCGCGAGAGTTTCCGGTGGCGACGCAGCTGGCTAACACATCTAATGCTGCATGATCGCTCTGTTTACTCTGTGGGTTTGGTTTGTTTGGTATTAACGTCCTTTAGAACTGCTATGGTCATTTCAGGACGGCGTTATAGGGGCCGCAAATTTTGCCTCCCAAGGGTTCTTTAACGTGCAGCCGGCAAACGACGGAAGGAAGTGCGTGATCTGAGGATTTCCCCCTGAAAAATCCTCGTCGTCCTCGACCGGGATCGAACTCGCGTACTCGGGCATCAGAGGCGATCACGCAACACACTAAGCCACCGAGGCCGATGAGGCGGAATTGACCTGCCTTTAATTTATAAGTAGCAAGCCAATTAATAAGAAAAGGATTTTATCAAAAAATTTGGTTGAGGAAACCAACTAAATCAGAAAATGAAATTATCAGCAAATTTGTTTCAGATGTTTTTATAATTTATGTCCTCTCAATCCAACAAACTGCTTTTACCAATGAAGCATATTAAAGATAGACTCCGAATCAGTTCAATCTTAAATGAAAGATTTTGGTCTGTAGATTTGTCAAGTTAGTTTTTGCGTCCATAATTACTTTTAATTTTCGGTAATTTACTATTAAAAATTGCTTTAAGCACATGCATAATGAATTGATAAAAACTACCTTTAAGTATGTACATCCCCAAAAATTGGCATCCATGCAAGATTCTGTGCTTTTAAGCTGCTCTATTATTCTATTTGCGCTCTGACAATTTTTTTATTAATTTATTTTTAAAAAATGTGGAGATTAATAATAAGATGGTTTGCTTACCGTCAAATTTTGACGGCATCCATCTAGTACTTTTTTTAAAATTGCTGTAACAAACAAATCAAGAAAAAGAACCTAATCTAACTTTACAGTAAAATAAGAAAAAGGTTCAGATATTCATAATCAAGGTTTGCACTTAGATAATCGAAAAATAATAGGATATCTGATATTTTAAATCAAAATAATAATCGAGAATTCGCAGTATCGCCTACATTCCAAATATCGATCATCCCTAGATCGGAGTATGTTTACCATTGGAAGAAAAGCGTCCATCTCACTAAAAGAACAACCGAAGCACAAGGTAAACTGAATTTTTTTAAACTATTTTTTTATTTATTCACTTTATTCAAAAATGCACTTAACCATGGCAGGAAAAAATTATGTATATATATAACTCCAAGGTTATTAGAATAATAAGGTTGCGCGCTCAGAGCAGATCTCGCAACTTCTCACACAATCTCAAAAAGATCCCGGCGTGCTGTGACGTCATCCAGAGGCGAAATGGAGCGAATAGCAATTGAATCCGTGCGAATTTCGGTTTGATTAAGGCATTACTAGGTATTTTCGTGCAACTCATGAGAGCTATTTCGGAATTAAATTGTTGCTCGATACTGCCTACATCCTGATGAAGTGAATATAGAGTAATTAAACTTTAAATTTTACTGTTTAAATGGTTTGCAACTGTGCAATAGCGTGTTGCCAGAATGAAGGAGAGGTGGAAGGCATTTCGTTCTTCTCTTTTCCCAAGGACCCTAAGCATTTAATTTATTTTATTACGCATCTAATTTTTTATAGTTTCTTTTAAATTCGACTATTCGAGAATTCTCTTGTCTATGAAAGCTTACTCGGTCAATTTTCATTTATTCTGATCGATTCAGACTTATTGATATAAACAGGAATATGTGAGATAGTACTAATGTGAGACTCTTCATATATTCATGATATAACTTCATTTACTGTAAAATCAAAGTTCCAATAATATAGCAATTTTATCGTTTTATTTTAAGTTTCAGAAATTACATGTCATGCAATTAATTAATATTCAATTAATTTCCGACCATTATTGTGTAAAATTGAATTCATACTTTTTGTTTGCAATATACCGTCGTGATTGTATCGTCAGGGAGTAAAGAATAGTCTATTCTTTACTCCCTGGTATCGTTTTCTCTTCCGCGCCGATTGCCTCTGGCTGACGTCATCAGCTTTGCTTGAATTCGACCAATAGGAGGGAACCTTCATGAACGCGCAACCTTATTATTCTAATAACCTTGATATAACTCAACATCCTACCAGTAATCATAAACTCACGATAACTTTTTTAAAATTACGAGATAGATAGATAAATTTTCGTAGATAGATTTTCGTGAGTCCAAGTGCTTTTGACTGCACTCAGCACTTTACCTGGCTTGCTCTCAAATTAGTTATCATTAAAAATAACCATAAAGGAAAATCAAAATAGTTTAATGGAAGCCATTAATGTAAAGGTTTTTATACAATTAACAAAGATTTCATGTAAACAAGAAAAAATGATTAGAAGTGATAAGAGGTACACCTTTAAAACCTTCAGGCTTTAATATTCTAACCGCCCTAGTGGCAGTAAGACGTAAAATAGGATTGATTACGCCCTACTGCATTGTGAACGTACATATTGAATATTTCTGTAGCATTTCTGTTGCGATTTTTAATATTTTTTAAGTAAATAAAGTATGAAGTAGATTTGATGTAAGCAATATAATACGTTTTATTAAATATGGCAATGCGTTTCGAATCCCTGATATGAAGGTGTAAATTTTGAATTAGTTGGGAATGAAATTGACCAATCAGAATTTGTTTGTTTTGGTGGTTTGCTGTGATTATTTGAGGATAAATGACGTGCTAACTTACAAGTTTCAAATTATCAATTACTTAAATTTTAATTTAGGATATCATCAATTGTATTTGAGTATTCAATGGATTTTTGATTCCATGTAAATTTTGTAAAATTTAGTGCTTCCCGTTAAATGACGGAGTTTCTTTTCAAATAAAAAAGACCTCCGGACATTTGTCGAACAAACTTCGTGGCAACGTTGAGTTTTTTCCATCCTTGAGCTCCGTCTTACAAGTCTTTTTCGTGCCGGAATCTGAACACTTTCTAAATTCTCGTGTTTCAGATATTCCCTTATATTTGCTTTTAATTAGCTCATTGCCCATTGACCCATTTGTAAATATCTTTGGAAATCTTGCACGCTCGTAGCAGTGCGCATGCGCACAGCCTCCTAGCATCCCTTGTGAACAGGTAGACACCATGTATTAAGATTCTTAAGGTTGCCGCCGTGTGTGAAATACAGTCGGTTATCCGTTTTTTGAGA
The DNA here is from genome assembly GCA_023313115.1 of Rhysida immarginata. Lineage (NCBI taxonomy): Eukaryota > Metazoa > Arthropoda > Chilopoda > Scolopendromorpha > Scolopendridae > Rhysida > Rhysida immarginata. Next base: position 1,045,536 of record JAHWFO010112271.1, on the reverse strand, counting down.
GCAAGAAACATGACAGCAGCAGACCTAATTCAATGTGTGGCTGCTCCACGACAATGCAAGGCCAGACTCTGCTCAAACGCAAGCTCTAATCAGATCTACTGATTGGGAACAACTTGACCACTCGCCTTACATGCCGGATCTCGCGTCCAGTGACTACCACCTGTTCACCTGTACTAAAGGAGTTTCTCGGCAGCCTACGTTTCTCTCAGCTTTCTTCACAGGCAAACAGATTCTATGCAGAAGTGTGCATGCAGAAGCTCATTGAGCGCTACGACAAGTGTTTAAATAAACTTGAAAACCAGTAAAAGTATGTAGATTCTGGTAAGATATAAATTTTGAAAATATATATTTAGTAGTTTTTTAAAATTACAAAACGGACTTTACTTTAAAAAGAACCCTCGTAATTTCGTCTGTTGGGCCAAATCGGCGTTTCTCCTCAATGTCGAATTTCGATTTCATATCATTGTTGATGAATGATAACCTAACTCAACAATAACTCGCTAATTATTCATTTTGAATTGGTAACAATACTGACAATAACAATATTCACGGTATTTTTAAAAAGGGCCACCGCTTGCGCTTGTGCAGGTTGTTTCCAGTCGTGACGAGGCGCCACATAACTAATTGACAGGGGCGCTTGCACAAGAGTATCATATCCATGCGGCCCCATAGTTGTTAAATTACCAAGTTATCTTTGCGGTAAATATTTGAATTGGATAAGTTTTTGAATGAGTTTTTACCGCAACCGTCGAATTGGACTATTTACACTTCTATTATCACTATCTATAAACGATTGAATTCATAAATCCAAATGGACTTTCATTCCATCGATGTTCTTAAAGCTGGAACGTAATTCACGTTTTTGATAACTCATCTACTGGTTTCTGCAGTGAAACGCAATCGCTATATAGATCATTCAATTGATGGAAGCAGAAATCAATACACATAAAGGAAATATTGGATTTCTACATCGAATGAGACTTCATCCGGATGATAATGCATTACCATTTACGTCACATCGACTTCAGTTAGGGTCTTTTTCGACTCGACTACCTCTTTCTCAAATGTCTGAATTGCGCGAATCACTAAATTATATACATAGACAACAATCCGCCATTACAGAAAACTTTTGGCGAACTCTAGAGCTTTGCGAACCAAAGTTTGGCAAACACTGAATTGGGCTATCGTATTCAATTAAGAAAAGCCAAGGACAGGTATTGAAGAAAAAAATTATTTATTTAATCTTTAGTAAAGAAGAGTAATCTTTAATTTTATTCACCGACAGCCATAGGTTGCTTTGTCACGAATCACAAAATGAGTAATTGTCTCAAATAAAGGCAAGTAGAATATTTTTGTTACAAGAAATATACTTTAAAATTGTAAATACAGTAATCCCTCGGTATCCGCGGTCTAGAGAATTTCCCTCTGTTCACTTGGGAAAATGTATTCAATGCAAGTAAATAGTGTCAGTGACATTTTACGAACCTTCTGTTTAAAAAAACGCATCATTGGCTTCGAAAAACCAAAACAGTGACAACCCACTGCGTGCAAAAGGTTTCGTCGCATGAAAATAAGTTAAAAGTTCTAGACTTGTTGAGTGAGGGTAAAAACAATACTGATGTCGGCTGTATATTTGGAGTTAACAAATCCACTGTTCCCACGATACAGAAAAACGAAGAGGCCATCATAGGTAAAAAGAAATAATGATCGCCTTTAACTTTGAGTCAAAGCGGGTATATACCCGCTTTGAGTCGACTGGCAACTTGACATCCCCTAAGCCCCGTTATCTCATAAGGCTTTAGCCTCGTTATCCACGGGGTTTTCGGGAAACAAGCCCTCATGGACAACAAGGGATTACTGTACACATGCCTATTGAAGCGCTAATTTTTAGCGAATACGTAGTGGATAAATATCAAATAAATAAGTAATATCTGTTTACTAAAATAAATAAAAGGAACAGAAATTTTACGAGAATTCTTATCGTATTTAAGTTTTAATTTTATTTATTATATGAATACACAAACTTATTGGTACATAGTGAAGGAATTCACATAAACAAAAGGGTTGAACTATACTCTGTCCAACGAAAGTTGATTGGGCGTTTCCAATTTAAATTGTTAGATATTGTTTTTTTTTTAACTTCTCAACAATGTCTAACAATCGAAATCTGAAGTTTAACTGGATACACCCAGTCAAACTTTCGTTGGACAGAGTATACTCTATTATCGATATTATATATTTCAGTAGATTCTGTCATTCCGTCATCGTCACACAGATTGTTTCCAACAAACGAAAAAACACTGATTGCTAAAATCCAAGATGGAGCGCAGCTGAGGAGAAAGACAGGCCCGGCGCTGAAAACTCGCATCAACAAGATAGGAAGAGCAATAATGTAACCTTCATTTTTCCATATTGGATTTTAACAATCAGTGTTTCTTTGTTGTTGAACACAATGTGCTGTTTGAAGGGTCCAAAGCAAATTTCATGAGGAAGGTTCAAGCATACAATAGTGTGTGCGCCTTCACCTCTGTGGGAGCCTCAATTCACGAGAATATTATTGTTGTCGATCAGTATGCGAGCAGTTGGAACGGAGTCTACACGTTCAGAGGTCAAGGTTCCATGTGTCACTGATCGGCGGGCTTCTTCCACCTGAAAGAAAGCCCAAGTTTGCCCAGTTCTATGCTTACGATGCCGACATGGACATCATGGGTAGTTTGATCGAAGCTGCCGTCCGAACGATCCAGAGAATGCTGACTCAAATCAGTCCCTTCGTCCACAGAAGAACTGACACGAAATTTCAATGATCTTCGGTTGGTCATCCATTAACACCTGGAGAAGATATTCATACTCTCATAGCCGAACAATGACTGACGAAGTTGCGGTATTCATATTTGATGGTGAAAACGTCGACTGCATTTGACACATAATTGAATTTGAGAAAGATCTCAGATATGACCCTCTCTAATCTCTTTACTAACAAGTAAGTCCATTTAGTGAACGTGGGTGGTTCGCACAATTGCTGGACGCGAATGGCATTGTCGTAAGTTCTACGCCCATTAGCTCTTCACGCGGCCAGATCAATTTGGCATCTTTCACCGCTCCGGAAAGTTGTTCCAACAGTGGTGTGTCGAGCAATACGTGAAGAATACAGCACCTTGGATTCATGAAGAACTACCAAGCACTTTCGTGCCAGGTTGTTGGGTCGTGTTGGGAATTCATTCTATTCCCACCGTCATTACAAGAGGAGAGTGATACATGCTCAAGCAATTGCCCGAGATGACAATTGTGCGCGAGCTTGGCAAACCAGACCACTTTATTACAGTAACATGCAATCCAGACTAGCCACAAATCAAAGAAGCTCTTGGTGGGATGAAGACAGAAGATCGACCATATAAGTCATCCACAAAATCCAAGAAAACAAATACGTTCCTGTAATCATTAAAGTGGTATTTAAAAGCTAGAACAATTTAAAGAACAGAAGTTTCAGATCGGCCTCGGTGGCTCAGTGGTTGCGGGATCGCCTCTGATGCCCGAGGACACGGGTTCGACCCCGGCCGAGGACGACGAGGATTTTTTCAGATGGAAAATCCTGAGATCACGCACTTCCATCGGAAGGGAAGTAAAGCCGTAGGTCACGTGTAGTCGTTTGCCGGCTGCACGTTAAAGAACCCTTGCAAGGCAAAATTTGCGGCTCCTATAACGCTGTCCTGAAATGACCATAGCAGTTGAAAAGGACGTTAATACCAAACCAACCAAACCAAACAGAAGTTTCAGAAGATAGTCTAGAAATTCTGAGACAGGAAGAATAACAGCCAAATTGTATATCTTTTACGAGAATAGTCAACCTTAGCAATATTTGAAGTGAAAAAAACGAGGGTCCAAAGAGATGCGGTAAAGGAATATATAATTAGCAATATATTCAGTTCTATGATAAATAAAATGGCCTCTCAACAAAGGATTAAAATTTGGGATCAAAACAAGACCGAAATGGCAATCCTCACACTAAACAAAGAAAAAAGAAACGAAGCCAGGATACTATCAGCCTGTGCGATCAACAAAATAGTAAATATCACCTAACATAAAAAGCGAAATTTGTTCCGTAATTATTGGAAACATCAACTAAAAGTTTCGGGATAACAAGGCAATCGCAATGAAAGAACAAAGGAACGCCACACCTACAAAGGAATTTGTTATCTACGAAGCGGTAACACCATAAATTTTACTGAAGGTAACGCCATCAAAGCTGTTGTCCACACCTAAAGTGGAAACCAATGCACTTAAGGAATACAAGTCAAACATGTTATCCAACATCAACATCTCCCAGAATATTTAACCGGAACCACTGAACATGAAAGCTGTGATCAAAATTCATAAGGTAGGCGACCCATCGGCATCATTAATTGACATCAACTCTGCACTGACTTATTCAGTATTCATGAAACTTCCTACAATCTTGTGACAGAGAATTGTTCTCAATAATTACAATGTAAAAGTCCCTTGTTGTTATCAACAAACTGAAGAATTTGGTCAAGCTGATATCATGAAATGTTCTCTACAGTTACCGGGTGGGCAAGAAATAACGTGAGGTGTTCAGAGCTCGCTAGCGGGAATTCTATTAGGCCAAATGCACTACATTTTGGTGTATATACTTAGTGGAACATGCAGTTTCGATTTCTGCAAAAAAATAGTACCAAAAGTCGCCATAGGGGGCGCTTATTTCAAGAAAACAATGAATACCTAATTGTCAAATGAACAAATACCATACAAACCAACTTTAGTAACAACAATAAACAATGTTTTATTTTTAATTACAAATGTGTTTCAATATGACCACCAGTGTACTGTTCCAATAGCTGCATGCGGTACACGACATTTTCTACGGCAGCATATCTGCATTAATTAGTCTGATATATAACTTTATTTGATCCTTTAAGGCTGAGAGGTCAGGAACATGTGCTTGATACACAAGGCTTTTCAAATATCCCCATAACCAAAAATCACAAGGGTTGAGGTCAGGCGACCTGGGTGGCCATACCATGGGAAATGCACGACTAATTATTCTGTTGTCTGAAAAACGTTCTCGCAAGATCTGCTGCACCTGACGTCCGATGTGCGGTGGCGCACCATCCTGCATAAAAATGGTAGAATCCAGACAACCCTTTTCGTGCAATTGTGGTATCACAAAATTCTCAAGCATATCGGCATACCTGGCAGAATTGACGGAACAAGTCACCGGTCCACGGGGACGGATTTTTTCAAATAAGTACGGGCCGATGATGAAAGAAGCAGTAAAGCCGCACCATACTGTTAGTTTCGGTGAATGCATAGGAGTTGGCAGACACACTTGTGGATTTGATGCAGCCCAAATACGGCAGTTGTGGGTATTGATTTCACCATTCAAATAAAAATGTGCCTCATCACTCCATGAAATTTGCGATGGCCATGCATCATCCACTTCCATACGTGCTAAAAATCTCAACGAAAAGTCAGTTCGGGTACGTTCATCTCCAGGAAGCAATTGTTGAACAGGCGTGAGTTTATAGGGATAAAATGTCAATATCTTATGCAATATTTTCCTCACCGTCGAATATGGGATATCTGTTTGGCGTGCTATTGCGTGTGCACTGCTGGTACCCTGCACAGTAGTCATCTCCTGTTCCACAACAGCAGTTGCAACTTCTTCAACGTGTTGCTGCCTGATTCGTTTGCGTCCCCGGCCTGGTTGCAATCCTAGAGTTCCGGTAGATTCAAATCGTTCAATCATTTTCCGTAAGTTAGTTATGCTCACCGGTCCTCTTCGTAACGTTTTCAATCGCCGGAATTCACGAAGGGCAGCACTTGCATTGTCGCTCTTCTGATAAAACAACTTGACTAATAACGCCCGGCCAGGCAGAGTTAGCGTCATCGTCAGGCCATTCGTTCGTGAATGATGGGAAATCCTCAGCCTTGCCTTTTATTGTCATGATTGCTCAACACGGAACGCGCTTATGCAAATGTAGTCATTGTTTTCTTGAAATAAGCGCCCCCTATGGCGACTTTTGGTACTTTTTTTTGCAGAAATCGAAACTGCATGTTCCACTAAGTATATACACCAAAATCTACTGCATTTGGCCTAATAGAATTCCCGCTAGCGAGCTCTGAACACCTCACCTTATTTCTTGCTGATGAAGAGGAGAGACTGAAAACTCAAACAAGAACCAGAACATAATGAGAAAATGATGAAATTGATATTACGAGAAAATTATTTGGTATATAGACGGAAAATATACAATCAGTACGAAAGGTTAGCAAATAGTACACCTACTAGTAGAATCGTTGCAGAAATGTACCTCAGTATTTCGAAGAAACCACCGAAAGAGAAATCAAAGAAAAAACTTGAAATCAAAGCCAATGAGTCTGTATGAGTCGTAGATGGTAACATCATTGTCTGTGGTAAAAGGGTGACCCACGCCGAGGAACAACAAATGCTAACAGACTGTTTCCCAATTTTCAGAAGCTAGAAGTAAAGAGTTTAACACCATCAAAGACATCACAAAGTGAAACGGATATTCTAACAATGAAATTTATCAATAACAGGGAAGATGTACATAAGATAAGAAGCTGGGAAAAGAAAATAAAGAAGATATTTGGAACAATTTAACTTTATCAATCACAACGTACTGTCGTGTGCAAAAAATGTTTTTACCTGCTCCGTAGGAACTGAGCTAACCGGATGTTAATCGGTTGCAAATCAGGTACTTTTACTGAGAGTCAAGGCAGATTAGACTGGACCTGTCCCTTCTGAATGAAAATAGGGTAGCAGTTAATCGCTTGGGATGTGCTATTCACGTGCTCAACTTTGACTTAAATCAAAACCTTTTTGCGCCCGACTGTACATCTAGTGACCAACGCCCCAAAGGTTTTCCAATTCCGGGTGGACACCAACGCACTAACGTAACTTAACCTTGAAGATAATCTCCGCTCTGGTCGACCGTCTGCTATTGATGAAGATGCACTGAAGGAACTCAATGAAGGTAATCCACGCCAAGCCTCTCATGAATTAGCCAGACAACTCTCTGTAACAGAGAGAACTGTGCATAACCATCTTCCATACATGGAAATTCAAAAAACTGGATAAATACCTCTCTATGCTCTCTTAAGGGCGGTTCACATGAGCCATATCTGGCGCATTCGACGCGAATTTGGTTGCCGGAGCAGTTTCACATTCAGCGAATTCGCGATAGAAAGCGGGTTAGAGGCAACAACGGCGCGGATTTTGGAGTTCCAACCGTGTTGGAATTTTCGGAAGTCGCCCCGAATGCGCAACCAATCTACTACGAGTGAGCATTTCTCCAGTCCCAGAATCCTTACCAGTTTCTACCTCGCTTCCGCCAGTCAAGTCGGCCATATTGAAATTCGCTGATAATAAAAAAAATATAAAATTCCTCGTTTTCTTTCATTTTTCTTAAAAAAAAAATTTAATATATACATGTACGCGATGCCAAGAAAGCCATATTATAAGGATATACAAGGGTGAGTCAGAGGTCCTTGGACAACTTCATAATGCGAAACCTGAAGGGAAAAAGTGAAAAGTTATGATGACAACTAATGATGGGGTGTATGTCGATCATGGCCCATCATCAGTTATCATAACCTTTCACTTTTTCCCTTCAGGTTTCGCATTATGAAGGTGTCCAAGGACTTTTGACTCACACTGTATATACACGAAGTCTAGAAAACAACAGAGACCAGATAAAAGAACGACTTATCCAACATCCAATCAGAGCGCAATTCACCTAGCTCCCCGCTTCGATCCCGCTGAATATGAAACGGCTCCGCATTTTAAAACGCGAGGCTTTGTGACACCTACATTCGGGAAAACGCTTCATGCTGCGAAGTCGCTGAATGTCAACCGCCATTTAGCAGCGAATTAAGTGCAACGCTTGACTACTTGCTCATCCTTGCTCCAACGTCATCACAGAGAGTCATTGATGGATCTAATTACATGCGATGAAAAATGGTAAAATATACAGTATATTATATTATCATTCCTACTAATTGTTATCACTAGGGGAACCTACTAGAAAGAACTCAAAGCAGGACCTATACACAAAGAAAATGTTGCCGACTGCTTTCTAGTAGAAGTAGTGTACTTTGAGGTCTTAAGGCACGGTCAAACCCTCATCTTACATACTGTATGTACTATGAAATGCTCCAATGGGCTCATCAGAAACTCTTCCAACAACAACAATACGCATTGGTAAATCCCAAAGAGCCCCTATTACTACAGGATATTGGAAGCCCGCACATAACTTTACAGACTCGTTCAAAGATTATGAGGTTGGGTGGGACGCTTTGCCTCATCCTCCCTACTCAAATAACATCTCACCCAGAATATCACCTGCTTGTTTAATCATATGGCACACAACAGCTTACAAATACCCATGCCCTCGAAATAGAGTTGCAAGACTTTTTCACCTTCAAACTCAAAGATTTTTACCAAAGAGATGAGATTTACATATTACCCATCCGTTGGAGATAGGTTATTGAAGTGATGGAGATTATTTTGATAAATAAATTCATGTAATGAAATTTTATACTGAAAATACACATGAAGTTTTTAACTGACTTGATGCTATGCTGAACATATGGTTGATGAAAAGCGTAAATTGGAAATATGAAGGAAGGTATGGATATAATATGAAGGGTACCCTAAAAGTTTTTTTAGCCAGGAATGATGCACGCATCTTACGAAGACCATTCTTTTAGCACTTTTCGAAGTACTCTCCCTATATAAAGTTTCATACTGCTGATCCAGTCGGACATGTCCTGAGTAGTTAGCTTCAATATGTAGTCGTTGTACGCTGATAGGACGCTATCGTCACCGGCGAAATGGAACCCCTTCTTCATTGTGGGGAACAAACAGAAGTCACAAGGTGCCAAGTCTGGAGAGCAGGAGGATGGCTCCACACATTCATCCGATTCTCACAGAAAAACTCGGTTGTCTTAATAGCGGCATGTGCTGGGGCGTTGTGAGGATGCCACAAGAAACCTCTCGTTCAGGTCCTTGGATGCTTCTCCTTCCAATTTTCTAGGACTTTTATCATGCAGGTTGTCACAGACCACTCTGCTGTAACCGTCGTTTTTTTTCAAGTATAGGAGTGCGCACACGGCCAGTGGAACAGAAGAAAATTACACCATCACATTCCCAGCACTCCCAGATGTTTTGCATTGCTGTGGTGGTTCTTGCCCTTTGGCGAGCCACTGTTTAGATTGTTCCTTAGTTTCGGGATCGTAATTGTAGACCCATATTTCATCGCCTGTGAAGATGACTTGTCACGCTTTGATGCCCCATTGTTGAGCATTCCTGAGATGCAGATGGTCATGCAAGATTGTTTTAATCGCTGATAAGCGATGCCCAGGCTTGCCTGAATTCGGGAATAGGTTACCCACGATTATTTTTAGGCGTAACTGCATCGGCTAGCCGTCCAGTGCGAGGTTTGTCTTAAACTCGACTTAACCGGCATCCAGGTCGCAGAATGTTTCCTTCGATTTTTTCAAATAATAGCATGACCTTGTACTTGGAGAATTGACCTCAGCTTTAATTTAATAATTTCTTACGTGTGTTCATCAGCTTTGTTGATTTTGTAAAAAGGAACGCCAGATCTGAGCCGGGTGCCTGCCCTCCATCTTGGGTTTTCATCTTGACTACTTGATTTGGGCTTGATTACATGTCTTTAATGAATATTACGCCTTACGAAAGGTAGTTCTAGCCTGCCGACTAGGTAACTGCTCTAATTAAACCTAGACGACATGTAAACAGCGTAATGCTTTCATGTCTGCAGTGGCGCAATTGGTTATCACGTCAGCGGCATGAGCTGAAGTTTCCTGGTTCGATCCCATGCTGTGGAATTTTCTTTTCTGTTTCCATCAATAATTTAACATCTGGGCCCATCTTGAATTATTATTTGTAGTTTAATTTGAAAACTGTATAATCAATGGCATAGCTAGAGGTTAGACCAGTTTACTGCCTCCCCCCCCCCTCAAGAACAACATAATAAATATCAAACTTACTAAAAAACTAAACTGTGAAATGGACAATTCTACATTGTAAAATGGAGAGCTGTATTCTCCCGACAGAAACAGTTTTTCTCAATGCTGCTCTAGGCGGACCACCTTATACCCTCCTCCCCCACTATCGCTACTTCCCTAGGAAACTCTAATGTATACTTGCTAAGAGGCAATAATGTATAGACGTATACTAAGAAGTCAACCGAAACAACTTTAGAAAGAATCTAAAGATAAATAAAACAAGGAATTAATATAAAAATAAAAGAAATAAAAACTCTTTCACCACAACAAAAATTAAGGAAAAATACAACCTGAACCTGGAAGCGCTTTTCGACAGCAAGGCTATCATCATTCAGCAGGGACCAAGGAGTACACTAGGGGGAACCGAGTGAACTGATTTGAAAGCGGAAAAAACTAAATATAGCGAAAAGACCACGGTTTTAGGCCACTCAGAGAAATTACACCAAAAGGGGACAAATTAATGACTGGACAGTTGGGTCCACCATTGGATTAATGCTGAGTCGCCAATGGGACCTGAGTCTGAATTTAGTAGTAAATTATTATTGGTTTTTTGTATGGCCATACTTTCAAAAGCGTCCAGCAGGTGTTTTTTATTTATTGAATGTAACAATTTTAAATTATCGATAGAAAAATCATGTCCAGTCTCGATGGAGTGTTTTGCTATGGCGGAAAGGTTGCTTCTCCCGAATCTTCTGTGGTCTATGTGTTCTTTAAACCTGGTTGATAAACTGCGTTTCGTTTGACCTTTGTAAACCATTGGGCAATGGGAACAGTGGGCTTCATAGATTCCAGACTTCTGTAGGTGCGATATTTTGTCCTAGGGATTATCCAACAAATATCTTATTTGGTTCGGGTTGCTAAAAGATAAAGAAATGTTATGTGGTTTAAAGATCGAATTAAGTCCTTTAATAAAAATCTTATTATAGGATAAGGAGATAATTTTTTTCTTTTCTTTAACGGTGTCTAAGGTGGTTGTGTCTGAAATAAACTTTTTTGAATTTCCTTTTTCTTAACAGGTCTACAACAGTTCTAGAGCTGTAACCGTTTTTTATAGCAATATTTTTAATTAAGGAGATTTCGTGCTTAAAAGCGGTTTTACTCAGGGGAAGATTGAGGGCTCTATCGATCATAAAGATAAACGTGGAAACTTTTTGGTTCCAGGGGTGACTAGAATCAATGGGAATGTAATTTAGTTTATTGGTTGGTTTTCGAAAAACGTCGAAAGATAATGAGTTTTTATCCCTAATAATTAAAATATCCAAAAAGGGTAGCTTATTATTCTCTTCCATTTCGAAAGTAAACTTAATCGAGGGAAAGAAGCTACTGATGTGTTGAACGAAATTATTTACATCACAAACATTGGTATCGAAAATGGCAAAAATGTCATCGACGTACCGGAACCAAGTGTCGGGAAAATAATTACCAGAGTTTTTTAGAATTTCCTCGAAACTTTTGAGGAAAATCTCAGCCATTATCGGACTGAGGCATGATCCCATGGGAGTACCACTATTCATTTTATAAACCTGGCCATTGTATTGAAAGATGTTGTTGTTAACGCAGAGTTCTGTTAAACTTATACATTCATCAATATTAATTTCACGGATTTGGTTCTTGCGAAGAATGTCTTTAAGGAAATTAAGAGTTTCAGGAATAGGTACATTGGGAAATAGTGAGACAATGTCAAACGAAACAAGTATCTCACCGTCTTTGACCACTTTATTTTTTAATTTTTTGACTAATTCTATGCTATTTTTAACCGAACTATCGAAAACTGAGAGTTTTAGAGTTTTTTTAGAAATTTGGCCAAAAACTTAGAAATCAAATAGGTTGGGAAATCTATGTTAGATACGATCGGCCGCATTTTGTTCCCAGGTTTGTGAATCTTGGGTAGTGCATATAATTTGGGTAAAGTGGGATTGGCAATGGTCAGTGAGGGCACCATTTTTAGGAACAGTATTAGGGCACTTATTTAAAACCTTCTTCACTTCTTTAGTTAGTTTAGTTAAAGGGTCACCATTTAAGGTATCAAATGAGCCTTCAGAGATAAGATCATTGACCCTATTAACCCTATTGACCCTATTAAAATAGTCGGATTTTTTCATAATAACCGTGTTGTTACCCTTGTCACTTTTTAAGAAGAAACAGTCTTTAGATTTAAGAGAATTAATAATTTTAAAATTTTGTTTATCTGAAACATTCTGGATGTTGTTGTTCCAATTCTTTAATAAAATTTTTGTGCATTGTTCTCTAATGGTTTTTTTTGCGCATTATTCTTAATTGTTCTTAATTTTTGTTGTGGTGAAAGAGTTTTTTATTTCTTTTATTTACTATTATCCACATACTTATTTTTTCCTTTTTTTGTCATATTAGTACACATTCTGTTTACTTTTGTGCCTTTATTCCGGGAAATTTTTCATTTAAGGAATTAATGTTCCCGGAAGAGAGTATAAGAAAATAGCGGAAGCACTGGAAGATCTATTTTTTACTCCTTTAATTTTAACCCCATTTTCGTTTTATCACGAACATAATATTCAGAGAATGAAAAATAACTTATGTTTTTTTTGTTTCTCGTCATTTCCGTTCGAGTGATATATCACATGTCATATGTTGCCATTTGAAAACACTAATAGCTATAAAGACCACGTCATCACTATCTCAACAACTCCGATTCGACTGGAACAATTTGGCCAAACTTCATATAATAAGATCTTGCTTAGAAGCATCTGCATACTGAATAAATTCCTTTACATACTTATATGTTATTATAAACCAGATAGACCCCTGTAACTCCGTTCCTACACCAGTGGACCAATCGAAACCGAACTAAATTGTGAAATAGGACATATCCATTATAAGCTGTATTCCCAATTTACCGGGCTTTACGTGTCCAGTCAAGACATTCCAGGCACTACTGCAAGTGCATTTCCTGTTCTTTGCTGCAATCGGGTGTTCCATATATTTATGCGACTTCCAGTTTGGATTTGCTTCAATTCTCGTCAAAACATGTAGAAAATATGTAGGGGACAGATGGACAGACAGACTGATGGACACGGTAAAACAACCAAAAAGTAACTCCATTTTCCCGTTACTTAGTAATTAAAAAAAAATTAAGTTCTCAAAGAACCTTTTCACTTTTTGACATGTGAAACGAATTTGTTTTTACATCCGGAAATGGAATTTTCTGAGAATTCTTACAAAATGGCTGCTGGGCTTATCTTTGCTGCCTCACCTAGCGAACAATTACGGTCGCCCACAAATCAATAGTCCGACGAGATCGGATATTTGTGGCGTTGATTTATTGGCAAAAGAGAAGCAGAAGAAGATGCACCCAACTCTCGTTGACGGTTAAAATGCTTCTGGCTGCTCCTATTCGGCCAACCCCTGTGGTTGACACTCCGTGACATGTTCACGAGCAACAAAACGGCAACTGTTGCCATGACAGATGACGGGTTGTGCACCGACGGTGAAACCAACCTTGAAGTAAAGAGACAGAGAGCGAGATATATTTATATATAGATATATTTATATATCCTAAAACATTGCGATGTTATCAGCTGTAAGTTATCTCTTGTCGGTAAAAGAGGGGAAGGTCAATGCGATAGAAATCGATGGACTGCTCCGGATTAAGGAAGGCTTTTAAACGTAATGATTTTTCTATCATATTTGATATATAGCTAAATGTTTCCAAATAATGAGTCATCAGTAATCAAAATCTATTAGCTTCTCATTTGTCTTAAAAATATTCTTAGTGCATTATTGATCGCTGAATGCCGTCGTCTTACTTACTACTGTCTTTAAGTCTGTCCAGACATTATCTTTGAGCAATTTTAATTTTGTCTTTAATTAAATTTTTAACTCTCTTTTTAATTAAATCTACTCAACCTCTTTATTTTCTCATACACGTTAAGGCTTTTTTTTACAGTATTTTTTAAGCATGGCGTTTAAAAATAACAAGAACACTTTCTTGAAGTACTTCTTTAAAATAATATTTTTATGAATATGAATCAAAGATCGATTTTTCAATAAGAATAATGAAAGGCGTGCTGCAAGTTTCAATGCCATCAGTTTTAAAGAATTTTAATGGAGAGTATGAGGTCTAATTAAAGATGAACATTCTTAATGAGGCTTACACTTTATTGACTCCGTTTGGCTGTAACTACTGAAAAGACTCGTAAAGAGACAGGGTCTTAATTAACCTATCGCTCCTGCTCTTGATTCGATTGCAGATTGACAGGCTGGAATTCAGCCATAGCACTTAACGGGAATCCTCACTGGCGCCTGTAATTTAAGAATAGTAGAATGAGCCAGCCTCCATCCCATTCTAGTCGGAGTTAAATGATTAGAGGTCTTAATAGAACTCAAATCCTTGATCATACGGACGGTTAAGTGGAACAAACAAGATGGAAACAATTTCATCTAGTTAAAGTTCTTTAATTAACTCAATAAGCTTCTTCCCGCTTTCCATAAAGAAGGTAATGCCACCCAATAGAAAGTTTACTTACGTGGAAACAAAACAGCGATTTCAGAACTCAGAATCTATCTATAACTGGGTAAGCAAACAAATTTGCTCATCGAATTTGTTCACACTATACATTCTGTTTGATAATTCAATGGATACTACGGTTTCAATAAATAACTGAAGTCAAGAAGTGAAACTAAGTGGTAACGTACATTTTATAATCAATACAGTACGTAGATAAAGAAAACAAACTAAACATCTGCAATTTAAATTTACAAACAGTGACCCGAAAACAGTTATTTTAGTGGACACCTCGTTCACATTTAAATTACACAAATTAGAATCAATAGAGCTCCTGCTGCCTTTCATGGATGAACTCTCTGTGCTTCATTAAATAATTAATTTTTGGAACACATGTGGATCAATGTAACACAACGCATCTATCACTGCTTCTCTCAGATTTCAACTCGCTCGTACTGACAAACACGCCTTGTAGCGTGCCAGAGACACGGGAAGTAGAAAAAGGTATTTTTATTGTGCGTACCGAAACAGCTAGGATAAATTTGAGAAAGACTCTTTAAAATAAAATTCAATTAGACATAGCTCCTAAGAATTACACCTTTTTATTACATTTAAATAAAACTCGTGGTGTAATAGCGAAATATCCCGGAAAAAAATACTGCAGTCCTGATTAAAGGGTTTATCTTTTACATTAACAAATCTTTAAAAGTAAATAAAGCAAAAACTTTAAGGTTCCTTAGGAAAGACGCATGTGTAGAATCCCATAACCCTGAAAATAAATAAAAAGATGCTGACGATATAAAGTCAAATTATTTTCTGGTTTATTTATTTATTTAGGTTTAATTAAGTATACAGCAGTACCCCACGGTGTCGTGTATGGTCTTAGACCGACTAGTTAGACCCCGGGAGTACAAACCAGGTTCAATTTTAACAAAACAAGGTTTAGTAAAACACCTTAAAACTAAGAACAAATCAATGTTACCAAAGATAAACAAACAAAGCTAAGTAACCCACTATACACAATATACATCCCAGCATTCCTAACAATATGTCGTAATTAAAAGAAACCTGTCCAAGCGAATACATCGTTTAGAGTGCCGGGTTGCATATCTAAAAACAATATTATAAATGTAACTAAACTAAAAACATAAAACAGAATAGTATAGGGGCACGGGCGGGTATAGAACAATTAACTGCCGCTGCTAACACAATTGGCAAAACAAACTGCCGCTGCTAATAATAGTCTTAAGGCGAGAACGTTGTCAATGTGTGTAGCGTAAATACATAATTTGCAAAAGAAAAACAGAAAAAAATAACAATCAGCTAGGATGAGGGGGAAGGGCACAAGAGACTTAATAAACCTTTTCAAGGTTTTCCTAAAGGTAGCGAAATGTACTAAAGAGCGGATGACCTGAGGTATAGCTGCCTAAAACTTAACACCTGCGTAGGATAAACAATTACTACGATAACTGAAACGCGGCATGGGTAAATGGATTTCGCCAGCCCGCCTAGTCTATAGATAAATACGGGAACGCATTTTTCGCCATACACTTTTACCTGCGTTAATGTGGACGAATACGCATGAAACGAATATGGTTTGAAAGGTTTGTGCTGCAGATGTGCACAATATATTTTGTTTGCGTATTTGTTCACGTTAACACAGGTAAAAGCGTTTAAAAAGAAAGGTAGCAGTAAGGAATAGGTTGTGCGCCATATTTGTCAACGCATATAACATTGCCTTTTTTATTGTTTTTTTTTTAAATATGTAACGCCCGATAAGTGATTGGTCGCAGTGCAGTTAAAAGGGACTGGGAGCTGAAATAATAAAAACTGCATTATTGTAGAAGAAAAAATCACACCCTCTTAACTCCGTTTAAAAAAAACTGTGGCTTTATTCGAAGTAAACAAATTTTTTATCATCAATCTCTTATCTATTTTATCTACTTCTATCATTTTAAATTTAACAGAAAGCTCGGGACTCATAATTTAAATATCTTAATTGCCGTTAAAGTTCGTGGTCTACTATATAATTCACACTTAAACCTATTGTCCCTGGTTGTCCTATTTCGCCAGCAGCCAACGGAAAAAAAATAAAACTTAATAAAAATTAAAAGTTAATAAAAACTGTAACTAGCGCAGCCTCGCCATCCCACTAAACAGAATTTCTGTCAACTTTGGTGCTATGTTTTTCTTTAAGTCGGACAATCTTGTAAACTACAAAGTACGAGTTTCCTTTTGAAAACAAGAAAAGAACGCAAGATGCTTCCGAGGGTTTTGACTTCAAAAAACAGTTCTGCGTCTTAATTTCAGGTAAGTCCAACTAATTAAGTCCAGCTTAATTTCTTTCATTTATTTCACTTTGGCCACGCTCAGGACAAAATAGTTTTAAAAAGGAGTGGATAATCTTATTTATTACTTTTAATGTTTAGTCGATCCGAAGAAGCTTTCCTCCTCTTACATATTTCATTTTTTAGGATTGTATCCAGGTTTCTTGGTCTGACCGACGGGGAAAGGTAAGTAGAAGGGGGGGGGGAGGAAAATGGTCCTAACGACGGGATTATTAATTGTGTTAGTAGGGGAACGCCGATCTTAAAACTACGGGATACCTCCGTGCCTCCCGACACGGAACGCGCTTATGCAAATGTGTTCATTGTTTTCTTGAAATAAGTGTCCCCTATGGCGACTTTTGGTACTTTTTTTTTTTGCAGAAATCGAAACTGCATGTTCCACTAAGAATAAACACCAAAATGTACTGCATTTGGCCTAATAGAATTCCCGCTAGCGAGCTCACAGGAAATGAACACCTCACGTTATTTCTTGCCCACCCGGTATTTTGCCTTAATTAAGAGCTAATTTAAAGATTAATATTTTCTAAAATTAATCCTAATATATGAAATATTTATAATAACATGTAATTACCTGTGTATTAAAAAGCAATGGAACTATCAGAACTAACGGAAATTAATTTAAAGTGAGTTATTAATTTTTTCCACCTAGATTGACAAAATTACACCTGTCGTTGGTGAAAATTTTGACATATAGGTAAATGCGTGATGAAGCTACAAAAATACATGATTTCCCCTGTGGTTTTTACTCATAATATATACTTGAATAAGCTGCATTGAAAGAGCTTTCTGTGTACATAAGAATGGAGAATAAACGAATTTATGCTACATGTCTAATTGTATTGTGCCAAATGTCAAACTTGGTGGTAGTAGCTCTATGATTTCAGGCTGTTAATCTTGGAATGGCCTGAGTTCCTTTAGTTCATGTGAAGATAACTATAGATTTCATAGATTACCGTGATATTCTAGGCAATTCTATGTGGCTACAATGTGGGAACTATTTGGCGGGCTTACTTTTGTTTTTCAATCTCACACTGCTCCCATCCACAAATCAAGATTTGTAACTGGATGGTTCACTAAAAATTGACGAGGAAATTTTTTTCTTGAATGGCCTTCACGATGTTTCAGCCCTGCGCAAATTAATTGAAACCAACAATGAATTTATTAGCTTTTTGTTCAAAACTGACATATATGTACATTAGTAGCGGATATGAGCTCCTCTATTTTTAAGCAGCATTTGAGAATTAGCGCCCGAATAAATTTCTCCATAGTCGTTCAGTCCGAAGAATTCCCTGGCCAATAAAGTAAACGTATTTGCTGCTCTGTCATGAATTTCATCACCAGTTTCGATGTGTGACAATGGGCTAAGTCTTGTTGCAATATCCCATTACCGTCAGGATACCTCTTTTCCAGCTCGGGAACAACTTTCTTTCGTAGAACCTCAATATATTGTGGCGAGCGCATCATTCCTTCTATTGGCTACAGACTTCCGACACAATCATTTATTCGAAAGCAATAAATATCATGAGAAAATGTCTCCGAAAACATGCTTTGTTTCAATTAATTTATGACCTGTAGCTAATAGAGCCCTTACGGAAAGAGTTGGAACGTCAATTTCCTCCTCGCCCATTTCACCCAAATTTGTGTCCGAATTGGCAGCTACTTTAAATGAGGATTGACACAACATTTAATTTGTAATCTTCCAGAAACTTGTGGGAAATCTTCCTGGACGAGTAAAGGGTATGATAGCGGCAAAAGATAGCCAGACGCCTTATTAGGCCTTTATAATTTCGTTTAAATGTCTTATTGTTAAGTGTCACAGTACTAACGGTAAGGTAGTGTATCAGTGGAACAAGAATTTATCTAGTTAGTGAACGAAGTGTATAATTTTCCTAACAACCTTTAAAATGAGACTAAACGCCAACGTCTTTGGCGATTCCGATGCATCGAAACTAGAGATAGCTTTCTGGCTTTTTAAATACAAAATATTATTTTTAATTATATTTTTATAGAAAATCTACTTACATTTGTGATAAAATATGAAAATCTCGTATCATACAGTATCCTCGTTCGTTTTGCTTGCCAATCTTTTTAATGTTCTCATTGCATATCATACAAACTTCATTATAATTAAAGAAAAGAAATCTTAAAAGACAACCCGTTAATTGTTCCCAATTGTTCTATGTAAGTTTCTATCTAGCTGCTATGAAAATGACAAAGACCGTATTTACTGTTAGAGTTTGAAAATCATTGAATTAAACGCAATGTTTATTTAAATTTCTTAGAAGTTTCCAATTTGCAATGTGATACCTATTTTATGCTTTCTTATTTTATGAAAAATATAAACTATCAATTCTATACTCTAGGATGAAAGGCTAAATTATCTAATTTCTACACTTCTTTGTATCTCTTTATCATTGCAACAATAAATTAAAAAACCATAAATGATTATGCATTAGAACCAAATTATTATCAGATGTCTTCAGTATTTGGTCTTTTGTAAGAAGATGACTGACTATCGGTAAATTTGCTATTTCTTCTTAGGGATTTCTTTTAAATAGGATCTTAAAATATACAAAGAGAAATTAAATTTATTCCTTTTATGTTGATAGTACGCAAAAAAGTAATCTATCGTGAGCATTTACTTTTCTCGAGGAGTTGTTCTTTATGTGTTCTCCTCTTGTGTTGAGGAACAATCTACACGAAATAGTCTGTTCGTTGAATCTCGTCTTTTCCATTAGATTTTTTTGCCACTGAAAAGCCTTCAAAGATATCATTCGATCATTCAAGGAACTGAAATCTTGACAGTTACGGGCAATTGGTCGTCCCTCGAGATCTTTTCCCATTGGGTGACTCAAAACTTTAAACATTCTCTCCCTTCGGCTGGTAGTCATTCTCTCTCTTTTTCTATTTCCCTTTTAGCCTTTTTTCTGTTTTCTTTGTTCAGAATGCAGAAGAAATACTCCGCGTGCTAATAATATTACCGTTTTTTAGAGTAACAGGTGACAGAAAAGCTGTTTGTTTAAGTTGTTCATTTTCTTTCCGAACTTTGTTAAAGATCACAAAGTTCGTTCCTATTTACTACACGATTTCACTAAAACTACTACTATGAGAAAAAAAAGAAACGGCTAATCTTATAGCATTATCTCATATATTAGGATATTCACATAGTGTTGTATTTGTTATTTTAATATAAAATAAATTTTAAAATAAAAAAAATTGTTAGTAGGAACTAATTCTAATTTGGAAGTCTCTATTTCAACTTTCACAACTATAAAAAGTTTTAATAAGACCACCTTCTTAATAAATGAGTTCGAGCATGCGAGTGTTTTATATGAATCAATCAAAATTAAAAAAAAAAATCAAATTTTTAAAATTTATTTTTTCATTTTATTGATCTTTTCATAATTGAGTGCGCTCCTTGGTGTCCAAAATTACACTAATAAACATAAAAATCATGAATTTCCAAAAATATAATCTGAATCTAACGCCTTTCAGTGGGAAAAAAATAACGTCGTTCCAGCTCTTACTAAAACAAGGAAATAGTGACAATAAGTCGCCCATCTTTAACTGATTGAGAGTTCACACAAATATTCTGGAAAACCATAAAAAAATTTAAACAGCTAGGGGACAATTAAATTCTAAATAAATATTATCTCTCTCTGATAGGATGGTTGAGATGGTAGTGCCCTCTATCATCCAGGTTGTACGTTACTTGCTGCTTCCCTATGTTGACTATAGGCCTGTTTTATAGATGGAGAGAGTAGCGACATCCTTTGATACCGCCAATCCTCTTCTTTCATTGGTTTAAGGCAGTCACGAAGCCTGTGGCAACAGCAATTAAGTGCGCTGTTTGTTTAGCTTATCATGCCTAGCTTAACATATTATCTACTTCAGTTTCATGATCGTTTTTTATTTTAATAATTTTTATGAAAATGAAATTTTAATAAAATGCCGATGTCTTACGAGATTTTTTGAATCTAAAGAAAATCATTTGAATCTGCAAATTAAATAAGTGCGGAAGAAGGAAAAATAAAAGACGATGAACAAAACTGTATTGTGTTTGATAATGATGACAAAGATTTTGAAAATGTATAAAATATATCATTAATTTAGCAAACAACATCCACATTAATGAACTCGAAAAATAGACTTTGTATTATTTAGTAGGGCATAGAGTAGCTCAGATAAATAAAAGATACAGGATTCTGACAATGGTAATTCATTGGTTGAAATTAAATCTCTAAAAGAATTTACGAAACTGAAATCACATATTAATTTTGAAACAAAAGGTAAAAATGGCCCACTTGTTATCGTTTCTGAAATTGTCTTCAAATCAATTACGAACTTGAAAAATAATAAGAGCGCACAAGGATATTTTGTTTTCTGGTGAAAGAAGGCACTGCAAACAATATTTCTTTACCATTTCATTACTCTGATTTCCCGAAATGTCCTAACGTTTTGAGAAAATTATGATTGGTTTGGTTTGTTTGGTATTAACGTCCTTTTCAACTGCCACAGTCATTTCAGGACGGCGTTATAGGAAACGCAAATTTTGCCTCGCAACGGTTCTTTAACGTGCAGCCGGCAAACGACTACACTTGCACAGGGCGGCAAACATTTAGGGGCGGCAACGGCAATGTTGGGGGGGGGGGCGGTACGGCAAGGACAAAATTGCATTCTGCACGGGGCGGCAAAATTGCTAGAGCCGGCCCTGCACGGGATCAACGGCTTTACTTCCCTTCCGAAGGAAGTGCGTGATCTGTTAAATTCACTGTAGCTTTATTTTTTGACATATTGTCACAAAACTTTGCAGACGTATGGAAAAACTCAAAAAGTTTTTTTGTTGCAGGGTTGCTTCAAATTTATGCCACGAGAGTACAGCAGTGAACTGTTTTGTTGTGCTTGAGTTTCATCATGGATGAAGAAAAGATGGATGACACCCCTATGCGTCGAGCGTGAGTTTTTTTTTCTTCCAGTGGCGCTCTCTGGCGATTTGCGTAGTACTAAACCAAAACTATCTGGGAAATAAAAAAAAATAGCTTCCGTTTCTGCTTTGCGTAGTACTAGAAATTTTTTAAAAAAGAAATTCATATACTAAGTGGCTTTTTAAGATAAAAGTGTGCTTAGAAAGTTTTTTTATATTTTTTATTTTATTGTGTTTAGTCTATTTTTAATTTTATTAACCTAATCTAAGCAGACGATTATATTTAATACTACGCAAAGCTCCAGATGTCGCCCCAAATCAAACTCACTGAGGAAGGCAATGGAGTGTCCCATCCATGTTTTCTTCATCCATGGCTTCATTCATATCAGTCTCTAACACCTTGTGATTTTTTAAAATGGAATTATGTGATAGATGAATGAGTGTTTACGCCTCCTCTATCAACAAACCTACCAGAACTGAAAGCTTGCGTCAACAGTGCTTTTCAAAAGACTGATAGGGACATGCTTCATCAGTGGGATAAACTTGATGTCTGGAGAATCACTAGAGGGGCCATATACAGGGTGTCTCAGAATTCATTGTACAAACTTCTAGGGGAGTTAGTATGGGTGATTCTAAGCAAAAAAGTTCATATGAACATGAGTCCGAATTTGAACGATAACCGAGATATGAACAGAAATAAAAATGCCGCCACCAAGATCAACAAGGTAACAACTCAGGTTCTGTAAAGTCTAGATTAATGAAATTTGGGGGAATAACAGGGTACATAAGACTCTGTATACCGTTAAAATTTGATCGAATTCCAACAAGAAGTTTCCGAGTAACTCATTCAAAATCATAACACGTGCTCACTTGTGAGTACTAACTAGCACTTGTTACAATTTTGACTGTGTAACTCGAAAACTTCTCGATTAGATTAATAAAATTAATAATAGACTAAACACAATAAAATAAAAAATATAAAAAAAAAACTTTCTAAGCACACTTTTATCTTAAAAAGCCACTTAGTACATATATGAATTTCTTTTTTAAAAAATTTCTAGTACTATACAAATCGAAACGAAATGAAAAGTTTCGGTTTAGTATACGCAAAGCAGAAACTGACGCTACTTTTTTTTATTTCCCGGACAGTTTTGGTTTAGTACTACGCAAATCGCCAGAGAGCGCCACTGAAAAAAAAACTCACGCTCGACGCATAGGAGTATCATCCATCTTTTCTTCATCCATGATGATACTCAAGCACAACCAAACTAAAGCACTAGATAATACAAGTAGCGCAAACCTTTTACAAGGCATTTACCGACAATACTAATTACCGATTGGTTAGTTCTAATCACGTGGGTTGGCTGCCGACATCTTGGACCTAGAGATTTCACTGATTAGCATTGCTCTTAGTGTATTATCTTTAATTTTATTTATAAATTTATTTATTTTATTACGTTTGACTGTTTATAACTTGTCTATATTATTTTATGTATTTTATTTATCCACACTAGTTTGTATTGTGGGTTGAGTAGTTTCCTATTCTTTTGTTATTTTATATTTATTATTATTTATTTTATTTTTATATTATTTCAAGTTTGTTATATCTAATTTTATCTAATTTATTTTATTTTGGTTTTTACTTTTATTTTATTTTATTTTATTTTATTTTATTATATTTATTTAATTTATTATTTATTTAATTTATTTATTTTATATTATTCATTTAATATTATTCACTCTGATTTATTTTGTATTCATTTTATTTCATTTCATCATAAAGATTTATTTTATTTGCTCATTAATATTTATAGACCTTTACCCAATCCAAATTCTTGGAATTTAAACGGTTAAATCAGATTGACTTTCGTTATATTTTGTATTTTGAATCTGATTCTTTGTCGAAAAATGTTATTTCCAACAATTTCTCTGAAGATGTAGGTTTTACGAAAAGCATCAGCTAAATAATTTAAGTTTTCTCATATTGCTAAACTAGAAATGTATTACCGTCCTTTATATTTATCAGTAAAGCTAGACCCATAATATAGATTTATTGTATTTGTTGCTCGTGTTTTAGGAGGAAATGATTGAAAATCAAGTTGTTTTAAGTACTTATTTACAGATTTTTAAATTATTGACAAAAAAAATTTTCGAATATGTCAATGCTAACCATTATTAATTCACAGAAATTAACTCGTGTTCATTTAAAAATATTTCATCTCTAAATGAACTCTTTCAAACAATAACGAAAAATTTCATTATTGTGATAAAATGACAGTTTTATTTAAAAAGGCATGAAATTAAATTTATAAGAATTATTCACTTTAAAAAAACTTTAAAAACGTTAATAACTTTAAAAATCAAAAAGTTTCAGTTATAAATAATTAGTGACGATGTCCGAAAGGATGAAAATTAACGTTAATTAATTAATAAAAACAATTATATTGTAAAATGAACGTTTATTTGATAAATTATTATTTATAAGAATAATTAAACGGATAATTAAACGGATTAAAATATTAACTTTGTAATTACTACCTCTACATTGTAACTTATTATCATACGTTGATGATAACTTTTTCTTCTCTCAATGCAACTACGACGATATTGAACAAGAGAAGATATTATTACAAGAAGATTTAAATAGCGTAGAATCCTGGTATCGTGAACGCGCCATGATATTAAATACACAAAAAACAAACATAATAATATTTCTTCATCCTATTACCCCAGCCACCAATGAATCTATCAGTGTTTTAGGAATAGACTTTGACACACAGTTGACCTTTCAAAATCATATCCAAAACCTAATTCGAAGAATTACAAAAAAATGCTATTTGTTTTATCGTCTAAGTAAACTTTTAAATTGTAAAGAGCTAGCCATTTTAATACGAGCACAGATATATGCCACCATTGAATATGGCATCTGCTTATGGTCATGCGCATATACCTATCGACTAAAGATGTTAAAAACTACAGTGAATCAATGCATTCGAGTAGCCTTCAGGCTTAATCGTTATCAGTCAATTTCAGAACACTGTTACAAAATTGGTCTGTTGCCCTTTGAGGCCTTCGTTATTTATTGTAGATTGAAATCGTTGGCCAACTCTTTACGTAATCACGAAGATCCTAATCATTTTATCATACAGTATTTTAATAGCTCTATAGATATTCGTCAATCTCAACGATTTAAATTTGTTACTCCCATACTATCTAATTTTAAACGCAGAATGTATCCTTATAAAACTTTTAAATTTTGGAATGACTTGCCATATTATATGCGAAGTCACATCTTTGTTTGTTCTCTTTATAAATGTATTCATAATTGCACACATTTTAATAATACCTTAAAATCATATATTTTAAAAAACCGAAAAAACTTTCAACTTTCTTGATATAACTATTGTAAACCTGATTGTTGTTCTAAATTCAGCGAATTTATGATGTAATACTCCCAGGGAGTGCTTCTAAATAAATAATAATAATAAATAATAATATAAGGTGTTTAAAACAAATATATATATATTTTGTTTTAATATACATGGTGATTCAGAAAGGTAGGTCAAGAATGAAATACCATGTACAGTTTGTAGCGGGAAACAATGTTTTTCCTATAAACATGGGTCCGGAAATGCATCCTTACAGAGGTAATGCAACTTGTACGAGTTAGGAATGGATGTGCGTTACCCGAACGGCAATGGTAGGATCCATGTAAATTAGGATCTAAACATGTAAATTGTTTGTGTTCTCTCCTTTAAAAGAGAGGAAACGAAACATGTGCGGTCGCGTGTGCTAGCGGCAGAAATAAGAATCCTGAGAGGAGTGGTAGGTGTTACCTTACTAGATTTAAACAAATCGATGCCCTCGAACAATATTCCCAACGTACCAGTTTACGCATTTTTGGTCTAACAGAGAAGCCAACTGAGTCAGTGACCTACTCCTTGATAAATTGAATGTCTCCATTATGCCGACTGCACAGCAGCACAATAAATGTTAGGCGTTGATCAGCTACTTCACCGCACAGAGAGTTCTCTCTTGCTTTGGTATGGCCACGTGATGCTACAAACAGGTGATAGTAGGCTGTTGCTTTTTTCCATGCCAGTGGGTTATGTAAGATACCAAGGGGGCCGGCCTAAAACCAGGTGGCTAGACAACATGGAAAATCTGAGTTCGTGTCGCTTGGGGACACGTGCCTGATAGCGGAAGACACGAGCGCTGGAGATCCTCCATAGAGCTACTGTCCCCAGACCCTAAACGATAAGCAGTTTTGAAAAGTAAGTAAGAACATATTCTTCAGCTATCTAGACAATATCGCTTTCATATTTACCGCAATTATTTTATTATTTTTATTATTTA
The DNA here is from genome assembly GCA_023313115.1 of Rhysida immarginata. Classification (NCBI taxonomy): domain Eukaryota; kingdom Metazoa; phylum Arthropoda; class Chilopoda; order Scolopendromorpha; family Scolopendridae; genus Rhysida; species Rhysida immarginata. The sequence continues at coordinate 1,019,357 of JAHWFO010112271.1, read as the reverse complement.
TCGCTTTCAGGAGTTGGGTTGATTACCGATCCTGTCACAGACGATATTTCTTAATTAAAATCGGATTTTCAGATTCGCCTACTGTGGCATACTAGTTTGATATAAAGGCTATAATAGTGTTATAAGTGCTATAATATAAGAGTGATATCATTTATATATATTCTCAATATGCAGCATTTCAATATTCCTTTGGACATCCTGTATTTAAATAATTAATTTTTTATGAATTTAATATTAAATTTCACTAACATTCATTTACTGAAGTCGAAGCTTTTAGAATAAGTGTCGCTTAAATAATCTTACTATTCGTAAATCTAAAAATAATAAATAATAAAAATCCTTGGCGTATTCATAGTAGTCTATTTGAAAATATTATTAAAAAGATTTTCTATATCATCTTATCACGTAATGTTTAAAAAATTGGACTGCAAGTTACATCCCCTTCAAGAACTTGAATATTTTAATCTGGCTGGTTTTCACCACACAAATAAAGCATACAAGCATTCTTTATCTCCCTTCCCTTAAGCAGGAGAATACTTGATGATTTTCCTGGGAAAAAATCAATCCACTTTAACAGTAGAGCGATTTCAGCAGAAGCTAGAGAGCCGCGAGTCGGAAATTCTCGTGTTGTCTCTGCTGCTTTATGAAGAGATTCTTCTTTTTTTTTCCCTTTTTTTTCGGCTTCTGCGGATACAAGGACCCCAAGGTCTCGACACGGAAATTTTGCAGACATCCACAAAATGAACGTTGGGTTTAGCGACTACAACTTTGGCCATTACTCCGTGACACCTTAGGGCGACTTGGGGAGGAGAAGAGGCGGAGGGGAAAAAAGAGGAAGTGACGAAAGAACGTGCTTTTTCCGGATGATTGAAGACTCTCAGAACACTAATGACAAAAGCGGGAGATAGCCTTGAGGCCGACGAGAAAATAAAACCTCCTCCGCAAGAAAAACAAAAGCTGTTTGTTGAGATAAATTAACGCAAAAATCAACCTATGCCACTGACAACAGTAAAAGAATAATAAAGAGAAGATTGAAATATCTCTTTCATAATGTCTAATATTTGTAATTTTTATTACTAATATTTTTAAGGAATGTATTTTCGTTCAAGAAAACAAATATTCACTCAGAGATAAGCTTCATTTAAACATAGAATAACTGAATTGCGTTTTTTTCCGTTGGAATAAACTGAATATTTTAATGAATATTAAAAAATAATTCAAATTGCTTGTTAAATAATCTTTTTCAAGTTAATGGTTCAATATCACTTCATGTTATGTAAAATGCATATTATTAGATGCACTTTCCTCTTTGGACCCGCCTCAAGGATAGCGACCCAAAACTGTTACAATTGATTTGTGGTTGTTGTAGCATCTGAAGAGTCAGTTTAATTTCTTCTCGCAAATACCCGTTGGGATTAAGATTCGGAATCTGCGTGGCCCTTGAAATACTCCAAACGAGCCCAGACATGAGATATGGTCAGACGGATTGTCAGCTATAATATAGCTTTAAGGGTGATATCTACATGCCTCAGAGGAATTAATGTCCCTTACGAAACACGCCCCAAATGATGATGAAACAGTCATCAAACTTCAGGTTACGTAAGCCATTTCCACATTCTATCAAGGACGTGGTGAAATAGGAAATGTGATTCACTGGACCATTACGCTTTTTCCAGTCAGCAATAAGTTCAGTGAAGATGATTATGGGTTTATTGTAGTCGCTTTTTGGTATTTCGCTGAAAGACTAGGTATTCATACATGTCTTTGAAAGTTATCGCTGCAATGACTATCGCGTAATACGTTCCTAAATTGTCGTCTACATTCTTCAAGTTATTAATTTGTATGTTGACGGGATGTAATCGGCCACAGATGGTTTTTGGCTCGATGTTTTTAGACACTGCATCAGTCTCGGTACGTTACAAGATTATCATGCTACATACAAGATCATTTAAATCTTTAGTCTTGTCCATTTTTGCTCGACTAACACTAGCAAAAATTGCTTTATTAATATCATTCTATGCAGACGCAGACGATTGAAGTAGACAGTATGATTCAACAAAATCGCCGTACCAAAATTGACGAAATAGCATCAGAATTGTTCATCTAAAAGCTATGCACGAATGACTGCTTGGACAAGACAAACCCTTTTAATCCAGACAGGTGACTTTGAGAAGGGTGGAGACAACACTGAATAATGACATTATCAATTTTGTTATGAGTCGTTCCATTTTCTAACTTTAACATTGTTGCCGAATTGACGTCCGCAAAATTTATCTTGCTGCTTAGAGAACCATTTTACAACATACCGTTAGTCCCATGCGGATAGAGTACAACAGCTGACGGTAAAATCGGGTACCGTTGGTATCGCAGACGAACAGGAAAGCACGCCTTCTGTAGGCAAAGCAACACCAGCCTGGACCATCGACGACTGAAAAAAGGCCGCTTGGTGCGATGAGTCAGCTTCCTGGTGCATCAGATGGCAGACACAGAATTTGGCGCGAATCCATCACGTCTGTCGAAAACTGTGCAAGCCGGTGGAGGCAGTGTAATATTTTAGGGAATATTTACCTCGCATATTAGGTCCACTGATACACCTGAATTCACGTCTGGACGGCAGAATTCAGTAACCATCGCTGCCAACCAAGTGCGCTGATTCGTGTTGGCAGTTTATCCGCAAGCAGGTGTGTACCGCACAAACCCCCATCACCATGGAATGGTTTCAGAAACATGATGGCGACTCTTCTTTGCTGCATGGCCCGCCCAGTCGCCGAATCTCAGTCCGATTGAACATTTGTGGGACGAGCTGAAATAAATATTCGTATGTATCCTCGTCAAATGCTCGAGAACTGCTTTATGCACTCATATGTCTGCATGATAAATGAAGACCTCTGTTGTAAAACCTGGTAAGCGCCAAAAGTGTGTTATCGCTTACCAGGTTTTATACGAAAGTTCTGGAAGTTACCATGCAAAATTTGTTGGTAACTTTTTGAAGTTTTATTATTGATGAAAACGATTCTTGTAGGGAGAGACATCTAGCGGTAGCATTAACTCAAAACCGATTGTAATGGCGCTTCAAATAATATCTCAGGAATGATTTTAGCATTTTGTTGAAAACCTGTCTCGTCGAATTTGGGCTGTTTTCAGAGCACAAGGAGGCACAATGCGCTCTTAGGTCGATGTATCTAATTCAATGGCCAGGCAGTGTCTATTTTATAACCATGATAGACTCTAAGATTTTTTAGTTTGATCAATTACTAAATAATGATGAAAAATAGGAAAGAAAATTCCGCAGCCTGGATTCGAACCAGGAACCTTTGGCTCAGACCGCCAACATGTATTAATTTAGTTATAATTATTAAATAACTCATGTGTTTAATTATGTTATGTGTAATTAATTTGTATTGCCAGTTGGAAATCATAACTGATTTTTATTGAATTCTTTGCTTATTTCAATTTGCTTTAAAATAACTCTGAATTTTACAGACTTTCTCGGAATTAGAATAAGTTAACTTTGTTACCTTTCTGTTAGTCCGTCATTACTAAAGTAATTTCACTCTTCGAGCAACGAGAACAAAGATTGGTTATCTTTTCATCTTTTACTGTTGATAGTTTCAAAGATCATTTCAAGCTACTAATGACTTTAAAAACGTTCAGTAATTTCTTCTGATGGTTTTTTTCATTTTGTGTCAATTTCTTTGTGTGATTAACTATCCATATTACAGTGTTTAATTTTACGCAACCATCCAACTCCTGGACGAAATCCAGGTAAGAATGACAGTAGATGAAAGGGTGTATGGCGTCGTTCGATTGGATTAGCTCTAAGAACTGCTTATCTTTCTAACATGATTAACTCCTGTTGTTATTGACTTAGTACTGCGAATACTGAAAGAGCCCACCCACATAATTTGGCAAATCTCAAAGAGCTACTAGCATTCACAGAATAGTAAAGATTATTGATAATTTCTCCAATTGCCTTCATTAGATTATTTGGTTTTATAATTTCAGTACTTTTTAAATATTAATAAAATCATTAATATTTCTTTTGGAATAGTGTATAGTCAACTCCTGATTATCCAGGGCTATGTAACGTCCACGATTAGTCCAATGGATCATCCTCGATCTTCTTTCGGACAATGATTTACATGGGATATGTGGGATTAAAATTGGGCTGGGCTATAGAAAAACCTATTGCATATATACTATACTGTTAATGCACCTTGTACTTATATTTACTAATAATGTTTTTATTTACTTTTGTAAAACATGGGATTTTTAAAAAGAATCTTCCAAACACCAGAGTAATGATCATAAACTCCTGTTTAAATTTAAAATATCTAAGCGAAAATTAGTTTATATAATACGAGGTCTGTTCAAAAAATACGTAGACTGTTTGAATTGCGCGGGCCCTGTTGGTCCCAATCAAAATCGCTTGGTGTCGCCATCTTCTGACAGATCCGCTGATTACAAGGCAGTTTTTTGATTGCAAATATCAGTATTGGTTGATTAGCTACGCGGTTGTTTGTGAAGTGTGTTTTTTTCGTTTGGCGGATTTTTAGAATGAGCGACTTGAACGAGCAAAGAGTTGCTGTGAAATTTTGTGTTAAACTCGGAAAAACTGCCACTGGACGAGTGGAAAAGGCCAGAAATGTGGACGAGAGGTGACTGGTTGTTTCATCACGACAACGCTCCATCCCATTCAGCCCTCAGAACTCGAGAGTTTTTGGCCAAACACTCGATCACTGTTCTTCCTCACCCACCCTACTCACCTGGCCTCGCTCCTTGTGACTTCTTCTTGTTTCCCAAACTCAAAAGACCTTTGAAAGGAAGGAGATTTGAGACGATTCCCGACATAAAGGCAAATGCGACAAAGGCGCTGAAGGACATCACAAAAGAAGCGTTCCAGGACTGTTTCCAAAAGTGGAAACACCGTTAGGATAAGTGTGTGCGTCGGGGAGGAGAGTACTTTGAAGGGGACCCAGATGTGTAACTTCTGAATAAAGTATATTTTGTTTTATGACGTCAGTCTACGTATTTTTTGAACAGACCTCGTATACACCTTTCTAACAACACGTTGCTACGACTGAAATCAAACTGCAAGAAAAACGTTTTAATTATGTAAAGTGTAATAATACCAATTGTTAAGAATCATCAGGGATAACAGTGTAGGCAACGTGGGAACAAACTGTAGCTATAGGTGTTAAGCCGAAATAACGAACCTCTTGTCCTCATGAATAAGATTTTCCTGTATGAATGCACGTTCCGGTCATCTTATTTTTGTTGAATGAGTTTATTTATCGTAATTGTAATTACTGTTGTGACCACTTTTTCAAACCATAGTCTGCAATTTTTTTTGAAGTCGTGACAGTCCACGCTTAATTCCCAAATCGGATAATCGGGAGTTTTGCTTAAAAAACTCCTAAAATAACTGAATATAGTATCTAAAAGTCTTATCCTAAAACTAATTCGCCTGCTAAAAATTCATTAACAAAAAGAGTTATAAACCCAAATTTACGATTTATGTTTAATTTAAAGTTATACCTTTAACAGTTATTACTAACTAGATTAAATTCTGTTAAAATCTTATTTTTGAAGACAATTAATTTTCCGTTCCACAATTGTTAATCTAAAACAACACCATATTACAACGATTACAAAAATCAAAATAGAAGAGCCTATTTATTTTCGTTCCCTTTCTTATTTTCTAATTTCCAGCGGTCTTGTGAACGATTCGCATCGAAGAAAGGACGAATGAACGAAGCGAAGGCTGTGCAATTCAGCTGCACTCTCGCCTCGACAGGTGGTGCTTTCTCATCCACCATTTGTCTACCCCGCTTCCCGCCCATCCTATCTACACCACCACGATTCCCTTTCTCCTTCCACTTTTCCCTTTTCTCACGATCTCCCCTCTTTTGCTTTTGGATGCGAGAAGAACGCAGAATGGCAATCCTTAGAATGAACCTTGTAAATAGGAAATGAAGCCAATGTATCATGCACGACGAATTTAAACTACAAACAGACTTCAGAAATTCCATATAAACTTCAGTGCATTTACGATACTAACATTTCAAATCATGCTCTTCTAGAAGGCATGTGAATTCTACCAGGCATATTAGTGCGCACATTGTTTACTCATTCAACTTTGCAACGCATGAAGTTAGTTGGTATATAAAAATGAAACGAAAAGTTTTCCAAGTTTTTACTTTGAAAATTCCGTTCAAAAGTATTCTCCTGTATAAATCAGAAACTGAAATTTTAAAATAGTGTAACACACAGAATGGTTAGACAAAATTATTTGGCATCATGCACAATCAAAAAGCTTTCTGAATCAGAGAAATTGAAGCAATTACCTCTTCTTCAGAGAATACGGAGAACAGCATACTAATTAAAGGAACACTGAAAACACTAACCCACATGATAATTTTTACTGACTCACTGATGAAGGAAATTTGGTTTCCGAAATGTACACCTGAGTCAATGAAAATTATCATGTGGATTAGTGTTTTCAGTGTTCCTTTAATTGGTACAGTTTCTGGCTTTTGTTGTTTAAAACGGAGAACAGCGATAGTTTTTCTATGAAGAGTACTGAATACTCAACTTTTCTGCTTCGAAAGATTTTTTCGTTATGTGAAGTGACAATTTTAAATTTATCTCTTTAAATTTAATTCCAATAAGTCATAATATTAATAAATGAAAAAAAACAGAAAGTTTAATGCTTACGTTAGCGTTTAAGTTTATAGGAATGCGATTAAAACTCAATTGGAAAATTTGATAATTTTAGATCTTCATTCACAACCGTTTATAAGAACCTTATTTTTAAATGTGCTAAAAAGCTTGTCGGAAGTTTATCTAGAAACACTATCTCCAAAGTGTAGCATGTTTTAGTAGTGATGCATCTGAGACCTTTACAAATGTAATATATGCAGGAAAGGCAATGAGTGGATCCAAAAAGCATGAAGAATATTTTTTTTTATTTAATTTATTTAAAATTCTATAAATTCATCAAATTCTTATATACATCCCAAATCCCGAAGCCTACTATAAAGCTTGTATGGAATTATAGGGACAAATTTCATAATCAAGAAGAAAAAACTTAAATATATACAAAAACAATTTCAACTTTATATAAAATATAAATCAAGTTCACAAAAAACAACAATAATAATTATAATATTCACAAATAATTTTTCCGAATTAATAAACAATTTTTTAATACTTTATATGTGATTAAACGTAATATCCATGTTGGGAGTTTGTTAAAAATCTGTGGGACGTTATATTCTTTTTCTCTTGCACCATATAAGTTAAAGATTTTTGGTACTACATAATTGTATTGTCTTCTTAAACCATATTAAGTTTCTCTTTTAACTAAATATTTTTTTGAAAATTTTTTTTCTGTAATTATCAAATACTCTATCAAATCTATAACTTTTTGTATTCCTAATTTTTTATAAGTATTTAATAAGCTGTTTTTTTTCCAAATGTGTTCCAGCAACCATTGATTTTATAATTCTATCTTGCAAGTCTTTTACTTTTGAAAATTGTGTTCCATGATGATAAACCAGCAGACCATAGCGTAGATATATTAATTTTCTAACCCTTAGAGGACAGTAAAATTTAACAAAAAACATCAAATATAAGATTTTGTGTAATTTTGATACCAAATTATTAACGTGAGTATGTGTCACAAAATTTGGGAGGCTTAAGCGAGAGGGCCGACCTAATCCCAGTTCGGGCAGGAATAACGAAACGTAGAGAAAATAGAGAAATGGAGCAGACGACGAAAGAGGAGCAGGGGCCGAAAGAGAGAGCGTCGTATGCAAGGATAAAAAGGCATAAAGATAAAGCGCCGTACGCAAGGAAAAAAAGGCGGAAAGGATTTGAAGAAAGGAAAAAAGAGATTGGCCAGGTGTCGGTAGTTAGAAGAGAGACGGTGAAAGGGCCAATAGGAAAGCAAGGGAAGAAAGATTGGAGACTTGGAAAGGGGGAGAGAGATAGACAGGGACTTCAATTCGAGAGATCGATGAAAAAGGTTGAAATTGGGAGGCGGAGAGATTCTGGCGACCTTCCCGGGAATCCGGCGATAAGGGAGTTCTCTAAGCGGACGGGCGGACAGCAGGTAAGAAACCGTGCTACTTACCTTGCGAGTAACGGAGGACATTGGTCCCGTAGCCGCGTGTTTCGCGGGAACCGAGAGATAGCTCCCTACCGGAGACCACAAGGGGAAGGGCAGCCAGGGCCTCCTTCCGAAGGCCTTGGGAAGGTCTCGACGCAAAAGAATCAGACCGAAGTTGTCGGGTCGAAGGCAACATCCACGGTGCCGACGGGCGCAGCCTATATTGAATGGGAAAAGTGTCAGACTCTTGGACAAGACGGCGATAACCCAGGCACAGCGTGGACAGAAGATAAAGCTATTAGACGTGCGAAGTACGGCCAAGGCTCCGTCGGTCAACTTCGTGATTCGGAAACAACGCAGGGAAGGCGTTGGGAACTAAGAGATAGCAGCGTATGCGCGCACGCCTCCGGAGAACGTTGCGTAGCGCGTTGCGAGACTCATTTTCACTCGTATGATAGTGAGTACTTAGCGAACAAGGCGCGGATTAAGTTGTTTAAGAATTTTCAGGGCGAGTGCCCATGTATTCTATGTGCGTTAGGTTGTTTTAATGCAATTCACTAATCTTTGTTCGATTTCCATTTGTTTTATAGAGTTGCCCACGGCGTCGCTCATCAGGCTAGACGGCGTCGACTTACGGGTTCCAGTAATCCTCCCGCCAAAAGGATTACACGACGGGCTCACCGTTGGACATGTGTCGGCGACAGGCAATCTAGGAGGTCAACGAGTCATCTCGGTACCATAAGCAGATTTTGGTTTCCGGACGGATGAGATATTGCGAAAGATATTGGTCGCTTTATGCATACGTCAGACTTTGTTTCCTCAGAAAATTAATGGACATTACATTCTCCATAATTGCTTAAGGGACCAGTGCTGTAGCCGAGAGTCCCGCTATTGAGTTAACGTCCGCTTAATACTTTTTGCATATCAACGTAATATACGATTTATTTTGTATTTATTAACTGTGACTTTTAATTGTTATTTGAAACGCTCATAAGGTGACGCGGAAGGTCACGTGAGGTCCAATTTATTTGATTTATCTCTTTTGTTGGAATATTAACTTTGAACTTGTAAATAAATTTCTTCAATGCCAATTTTGCTACTTTATTACAAACCCACATTACCCCACTGAACAGGTACGTTACAGTATGCCATGATAGATTGGCATCGATATCTAATCCTAAATAAGTTGTTTTTAACTTCCTGGAGTTTTGGACATTTACATAAGCAATTATCTTTCCAATCCTCCATGTTTTCCATACACTCCATGTTATGAAAAAAAAACTTTTGCGTCAAGAAAGTATCATACTGTGTATGTGGAATTATAAATTTCATTAAATGTGTTTTATTCTGATTTAAACTCATCTTATTATTCTTTATCCATTTAATTGTTAGATCTAAGTTTTACTGCGTATCTCTTAAAACTTTTTCTTCATTTTTATGCATAGTTAGTAAAGCAACATCATCTGCATATATATAAAATTGTGCATTAGGGACATAATTGGGTAGATCATTTATAAAAATATTAAACATTATTGGACTTAATATTGACCCTTGAGGAATACCATTTGTGATTTCACAAACTGAACTTTCAGAATCATTTACCTTAACCTTTTGCATTCTATTGGTATACATTCCTTTCACTGTCCTCTTATACCATATTGTTCTAATTTTAAAAACAAAATATCACGATTCACCAAATCATAAGCTTTATTTAAGTCCATAAAAATAACTGTTGAATTAACACCATGATGAAAGGATTTGTTTAATTTTTGTGTCAATTCCATTAATAAACTTTGGGTTGACATTTTTTTTCTATATCCATATATTTCTTTACCAAAAATATTGTTCTTTTCCCAAAATTCCTCCAGTTTTATTTTAATCCAATGTTCAAATACTAAATTATTAACTAGTCTTCATGTTTCTTTAATATTCTTTTCATTTTTTTGAAAGTTTTTAATGAAATACTCTTTCTTTAATTTTCGTATTTGGGTATTCACGAAGTTATTTAATTTTCTATAATCACTCATATTCTCATCATTATAATTATTTTTCTTGCATTTTTTCCATGCTTTATCTTTTTCCGTTATTAAACCCATCATTTCTTGAGTTATCTACGGTTTTTTTGCTGTTTTGTTTTTTGACGTAGAATACGTCTTACGTTTCGAGACTAGGATGCCACGCTTAAATCGTGAATGTCACGAAAAGTGATGATCACGAAAACTTTAATAACATGAAAACTATTAATGATAGAAGGATGAACGATATCGCATTCCATAGCATATAGAACAAAGCATCTTATAGATCATAACTGATTTCGTGCTGACCTCACTGGCTGACGCAATCGCAGTGAAAAGTTGAGTCAGAAAATCTGCTCTATGGTGGATATTAAATTAGTCTAGCTCCGGCTTCCTTTGTGCTACCACGACGTTTGAGGTGTCATTTGTTTTATCTTTCTGCGCTTTATAAAATGGCTTAAAAATTAAACCTCTATATTAAATATTGTTCAAGATATCGGCCTTCAAAATGTGGAAATTTCGCAAAAATTACAGATTTTCCAAATTTATGCCTAATAAACAAGAGAAAAATTATAAAAAAATGTCACAGGAAAATAGATCGCGAGATGGGAAATCCATGAAGACCCGGATGTCCGATGTTGAGTGTCAATGAGCTTAGCAGGAGCGCCTCAAAGTTAAGGCGCCGCGTCTCCAATGTGAACTATAGCTCGATACATAAGCGCCAATAACTGAGAATTCGACGCAAATAACATGATGTGATAGAATTCAACATGGAGTGATAGAATTCAACCCATGGAAGTTCATAACGAGCCATAACCGTCAACATTAACAGCATCTTCTTCAGATATGATTTATACAGGGTGAATACAAAAGTCTGAATCCCCCTTTTATTTTTTGAACCGAAGCAGATATGTCAATTTTGATGAATCCAATAGGAAGTTGTGTGTGGCACTTTTCCCATGGTGCACTGTTCATCATCCCAAATATGCAAATTAGGACACATTCAAAATTTATCTCAAAAACCGTAAGGGATAGAAAAAAAACCCAATTGCAAACTTGTTCAGCATAAAAAAACAAATAAAACAAAAAAAATCATCCAAATCGGACCAACCAATCACCCACAATCACGTGGTGAACTGTTTGAAGCTTACAAACAGTCACACTGCACAAGGAAAACTGAATGTTGATATTTCCACCATGTAAACCATGCAAATCAAAAAATTAACATAAATTACCATACTCACGTTCATTTTCATGCGAAAAAGCAAATGAAAGGCATGTTTCAGCACACAGAAGACAGAAAAATCCAGGATGGCACGCTACACTGTTCTGGAAATGGTCAACATGATCTTCTGCTTCGGAGTTGTTAGGTTGTATCGAGACAGATACCCTAACGAACGCCATCCATCTCGTCAAACAATGCGTCACATTATTCAAAGATTCGAGGCTACAGGGAATGTTAATGCAGAACGAGGACGGCCAAGGGCACATGGCGACGAGGATACAACAACACTAGTTCTGGCTGCAGTTGCTGCAAATCCCCACACAAGCAGCAGAGCAATTGCTGCAGATGTTGGGTGCCATCAGAGAACTGTTCTCAACATTCTACACGCACATCATTTTCACCCAGACCATATTCATTGTCACCAGGAGTTACTGCCATTGGATTATATTGCTAGGGCCGCCTTCTGCAACTGGTTACTTACCTGCCTGGATGACAATCCAAACTTCATTCATGAGTGTTGTGGACAGATGAAACCCAGTTCACCAGGGATGGAGTTATCAACAGGCACAACCATCATCATTGGGCAGACGAAAACCCACGATGTCTGCGAGAAGCAACTCATCAAGTGAACTGGAGAATCAATGTGTGGTGTGGATTGCACAATGACACTGTGGTTGGACCGTATTTTTATGATGGAACACTGACTGCAGAACGCTACCGGGCTGAAATTCTCAACGTGTTAGTCACAGACTTCATTGACAAGGGACCGTAAAAAAGGAAGCTAATTTTGTACGTAGACGACATTCGGCAAATACGAAGACGAGATCCTGGGATAAGTGCGTCACAAATATCAGCGGCAGACATCAAGGAGTTTCCGAGTTATAGTAATTTATTGTTCCATTATAAGTCTATTGAGTAAATCCGAAAATGTTCGAAATCATTTTTCTAGTGTTGTTTATTGACCCTGTGCTCGCTCCTGTACAAAATGTGAAAGAGAATAGTGTAGTGGATTATGGTTATGAGTTCGAAAAGAAAGAAACGAGGGAACAGCATCTACAATATCAGCGAAAATAATGCATCCGTCGTTTAGGATTACAGTTGCCAAATGAAGAAATGGGCACGAATCAAATGTAAGCCACATTTGATTTCCAAGTTCAAAGACAAAATAAATGATGCTTTGAAATGGACACCGATCACTAAACGTACAGCGAACATCAATTTAGGTGGCACATGCACATATCACAATATAAATTGATTAATGTTTGGATTGAGTAGAGTAACCATTATAGATGGATTATATTTAACTAACTCAAAAGACTGCTGTAATTGCTATCTCACTGCAGGTAGTCAAGCACCTTCGTTGAAAGAGTTCAGAGACGAGTACGACAGATTGGAATCGCACATGCTGCTAATATTCATCAAAAGCGTAAACAAATTTAATATTAAAAATACAAAAAACGATACCTTTGATAGTTCCTTTGAACAACAGAATATTTTAAACTTTAGGTTAGGTGTTAGGTTTGCATTAGATCCGATGCACTCACCAAACATGGTGTAATAAGTTATAGGAGAGCAGGCGGTGTTGCGATCTTCAGAAATAATAACTCTTTAACCAAATGCGAACATATACTGACAGACTGGTCAAACTATAGACGACTGATTGACGCTAATATAGGTAAAATTTGTATGGTTAACGTGATGTGGCATTTATACTAGGCAGTGTTTATATTCATCCTAATGTGTCGATATCTGATATGGCAATGTTGTTTTCGGTGAGATGATCAAATATTCACCAACAACAAGACCAATCAAAGACAACTTGGAGGTGGATACTGATGTGCCAATGATGATCTTTGGAGACTTCAATATAGATGCTACATTAAACTTAAACGCGCTAAGCTTTGTGAAGAAACGTTTCAATTTAGATTACGTACCCATCGAATCACCTACTACATTGGGTGGCAGTACTATAGATTTGATATGATTCTAGTCTGTTGACATTTGTATCATACTTCTCTTATCACAGAACCCTGAATTTTAAGTTGAGAATGTTTTATAATTGAGGTTTGGTTATAAATAATGGGTTTGGTGAAAATTTTTTGATATATTGCAAGTATATTAGTTGTTTGGTCATTTTATGTTAGAAATTAAAATGTTTAAATTGTGTTGTACAAAAGTATTTCTTATTCACCATGTAGCCACAAGACGTATTCTACGACTTAACTAGCGGCCGTGTTCCAACACAGCCCCGTACAATTTTTTTACCCTGATTTTTTGATTTTTTTATAAATATCTTTAAAATTTTCAACAAAAAATTCATAGATTTTATCACTTTTTTTATATTCTGAAACCCTGTTCCAATTTACCTTCTTAATATACATATTTACTAATTTTACATCTATCATCCAATCTTTGCCAACATTTTGAACAAGGTTGTTTCTACCACAATTTAATTTAACCCAGGGAATATTATGATCAGCAAACTTTTTTGCAACTACTTTAACTTGGCAATCCCAATCAAAAACCCGACTTATCACATAATCTAGAATTGATTTTGCAATTTTTCCACCATACTGTTCAATTCTTGTTGGCATATTGACTCTTTGAGTTAACCCATATTGGCTTAATATACCGGGTGGGCAAGAAATAACGTGAGGTGTTCAGAGCTTGCTAGCGGGAATTCTATTAAGCCAAATGCAGTACGTTTTGGTGTATATACTTAGTGGAACATGCAGTTTCTATTTCTGCAAAAAAAATAGTAGCAAAAGTCGCCATAGGGGGCGCTTATTTCAAGAAAACAATGAATACATTTCCATAAGCGCGTTCCGTGTTGAGCAATCATTACAATAAAAGGCAAGGCTGAGGATTTCCCATCATTCACGAACGAATGTCCTGACGATGATGCTTACTCTGCCTGACCGCGCGTTATTAGTCAAGTTGTTTTATCAGAAGAGCGACAATGCAAGTGCTGCCCTTCGTGAATTCCGGCGATTGAAAACATTACGAAGAGGACCGATGAGCATAACTAACTTAAGGAAAAGGATTGAACGATTTGAATCTACCGGAACTCTAGGAGTGCAACCAGGCCGGGGACGCAAACGAATCAGGCCGCAACACGTTGAAGAAGTTGCAACTGCTGTTGTGGAACAGGAGATGACTACTGTGCAGGGTACCAGCAGTGCACACGCAATAGCACGCCAAACAGATATCCCATATTCGACGGTGAGGAAAATATTGCATAAGATATTGACATTTTATCCCTATAAACTCACACCTGTTCAACAATTGCTTCCTGGAGATGAACGTACCCGAACTGACTTTTCTTTGAGATTTTTTGCACGTATGGAAGTGGATGATGCATGGCCATGGCAAATTTTATGGAGTGATGAGGCACATTTTTATTTGAATGGTGATATCAATTCCCACAACTGCCGTATTTGGGCTGCATCAAATCCACAAGTGCGTCTGCCAACTCCTATGCATTCACCGAAACTAACAGTATGGTGCGGCTTTACTGCTTCTTTCATCATCGGCCCGTACTTTTTTGAAGAAATCCGTCCCCGTGGACCGGTGACTTGTTCCATCAATTCTGCCAGGTATGCCGATGTGCTTGAGAATTTTGTGATACCACGATTGCAGGAAAAGGGTTGTCTGGATTCTACCATTTTTATGCAGGATGGTGCGCCACCGCACATCGGACGTCAGGTGCAGCAGATCTTGCGAGAACGTTTTTCAGACAACAGAATAATTAGTCGTGCATTTCCCATGATATGGCCACCCAAGTCGCCTGATCTCAACCCTTGTGATTTTTGGTTATGGGGATATTTGAAAAGCCTTGTGTATCAAGCACATGTTCCTGACCTCTCAACCTTAAAGGATCAAATAACGTTACATATCAGACTAATTAATGCAGATATGCTGCGAGCTGCCGTAGAAAATGTCGTGTACCGCATGCAGCTATTGGAACAGCACACTGGTGGTCATATTGAAACACATTTGTAATTAAAAATAAAACATTGTGTATTGTTGTTACTAAAGTTGGTTTGTACGGTATTTGTTCATTTGACAATTAGGTATTCATTGTTTTCTTGAAATAAGCACCCCCTATGGCGACTTTTGGTACTATTTTTTTTTTTTTTTGCAGAAATCGAAACTGCATGTTCCACTAAGTATATACACCAATGAAATAATAAATGATATTATAACTGGAGATAAGCCTACCAAGCA